>OU830596.1:29373163-29863163 GCA_917563855.2 Limnephilus lunatus
TAGGCTTACACCAAAAAATTCGATGCTTTGATTTGCGTTGACAAGTCTCGAAATTCTGGATAAAGGAGAATGGTATCCATAATTAGTAGAATGTTGATTCAGGAACAGCAATTCATTATTTCGGAGTCTACGGGAAGGTATGTTGAACTGGATAAGTTGTAACAAAGCAGGTGTGTCAGTAATACTAAATACTATTGATAATTTTGAACACGAAAATTAGATCAGAATCTTTTCTACGTTTTTCTAATATAATATTCCAAATTTACGGGTTTATGCTTTTCAAAAATCATATTCCTTTATAATTGAACTTAAAGTTAAAATTTATATTTGGCAGTTTGCCTGTGTACATTTTTATTCAGGTTACAGGTGTGCTGTAAACGTCATTGTCCATTATTTTCTGTATTTTTATGTTGTGTTTGCATTTCTAATTTAAATCAACACCTGCTAATTATTATTTATACAACAGTGCAACGATTGCATTATGCAGGTAAATAATGTTGGTGATGCTATAATTTTGTAGTTTTTGTTTTTTGTTTGATGTGCGGAAGGTGTTTTTGGATTGAACTTTGGTTTTGGGAGAGAGGATACACAAACATCAGCTTCACGGGTGAACTGTTGATCGGGTCGTGTTTGTATAGCCGTTTACGAATGTTTGACATGCATTCGGCGTGTCTCTCTTAAGGATTCGAGTAATTTTAATTCAATAAGAAAAGTGTGATTAATATAATATGTCATGGACAATACAAGTATGATACTCTCTGATAAGTATATTTAAATTAAGGGTATGAGTGCCCAAAAAGGTAGGTTTTTAGTTTGGACCTAAATTCTGTTGGGCTTGTCACGCATATTAATTCCGGAGGGAGTCTATTCCAAGCGCCCAGATACTCCGAAAGCACGGTTTCCAAACTTAGTATTTGGCTTTCGTTTAGGTTCTAAAGGGTCCGCCATCTAAAGTTTTTTTTTCAACTAGTGCTTATTTCGTGAATGGTAACACTTAGCTCATGTCTGATTTGACAGATAATTAGTTTTATCCTTCCGCTAAGCGAATATGGTTGTGTATACGCTTGAACAACGCTGGGAAATATTGCGACATTACTTTTGCCGATTTTGCCAAAAAAATCATCTTTTCGGATGAAGCTCATTTTGATCTTGGCGGGTATGTAAACAAGCAAAATTGTCGTATTTGGGGCACAGAAAACCCGCACGCATACATTGAAAAGCCGGTACACCCAAAACGAGTCACTGTTTGGTGCGGATTTTGGTCCAGAGGCATAATTGGGCCATTTTTCTTTGAAAATGAGCAAGGAGTGGCCGTTACAGTCAATGGCGATCGTTATCGGGCCATGTTGAACGAATTTTTGTTCACAAAAATTGAAGAGGAGGATATTGGCAACATTTGGTTTCAACAGGACGGCGCTACGTGCCACACAGCCGAAGCTACACTCGATGTTTTGCGCCCTGTTTTTGAAGATCGCATTATCAGCCGCAGAGCTGATGTCGTTTGGCCACCTCGGAGCTGCGATTTGACACCGTTGGACTATTATTTGTGGGGTGCCCTCAAAGATAAATGTTACGCCGACAAGCCAGAGACAATTGACGCTTTAAAGGACAATATTCGTGAAGCCATTGGTGAAATACAGCTGCACACAATCGATAATGTGCTTAAAAATTGGACCGATCGTGTAGGCTACTGCATGGCCAGCCGAGGCAGCCATTTGAATGAAATTATTTTCCATTATTAACCGGAAGGATTGTACTTATAAATAAAAAAAGAAATTTGAGAAAATATTCAGTAGTTTTTTTTTTATAGCATTTTCAAAAAAAAAAAGTTATTTGGCGGACCCCGTATTAGTCTGCTTATAGCCTTCGAAGAGGGTGCTGGTAAAACAATCTGTCGTTTCTTCTCACGTCGGTTTCTCATTGCTCTACCCCAATTTCCATGATGGGTAAAGCTCTTCCACTCCTCGCGGTCCTGCGTTGCATGGAGAACTGCTGACACCGACGTACCTGACGCCAGAGACCCTCGATTACTCCAGGGCATTGGTGACCTTCCTCTGCTTCTTCCGCCTTCCGCTTTGCTCAAATTGCAGTCCTCATTTTGGAGGGCAACGTGTCTAAAGTATCATAAGCCTCGATTACTTTGAGCGAGTTTACAAGCTACTAGCTGGCGTATTCACTATCTGCTAGTGAACTCGTTCAGTGTAATCATATTACTAGCTAGCTAACTAGCAGATTTTACATTGAAGGAGTTTACCTGCAGGTAGTGAATACGCCGGTTAGTAGCTTGTAAACTCGCTTAATGTAATCGAGGCTTTAGGATACGTTGTAGGCAGATAGTTGAAAGCAAAGATAATAGAATTCCAATATCTTTGGTTGAAAGTCTATTGTAGATGAATAGCTCTTCCAGAACGGACACATTTGTGCGTTTGCAAGCATTTGCAGTTTGTCCGAAAAGATAGGGGTTCCAGCCGAGCTATTCTATATCTTTTGTGGGATCGTTACCGAGATAACGGACGTGATCTGTCAGATTTATGTGATTTTTACATATTTACTGTCACATTTTAGTTTAGATCGTTTTAAACACGAATTCCTGCAAGTATGCATGATTATTTATTCATTTAATGTATGTTATACATAGAAAAAGCAAATAAATCACACAAATCTGACAGGAGATCACGTCCGTTATCTCAATAACGATCCCACCAAAGATATAGAATCGCTCGGCAGGTAAAACTTGACTACCAAACCCGCTGAAAAAGATGCTGTAGTATACATTATTAATTATTAGCATCGTCTTAGGTGATATTATTGAATAATCGCTTACTCTCTTTACTCTTACCACGCCGACGAGAGTGTACTGTACAGCTGTAGGCTGTAGAGGTATAACGACCAGCGCCCCCCCCCGCGGGACTTTCTCCGGACTTTGAGCTCTTGGGCTACTCAGCTGTGAGAGGCGAGTGGCTTGTGTCTCATGTCCTCGTGTATGTTCGGTTCACGCGTCAATGCGTCTGCCGAATCCGGCGAAACTCGACTGAATATAGTTCGGGTGATTCTTCGATCGGAGATTCCTCACTCCGCACTCTTGTCGGAAGATATTACACACAAGTTTTAGGAGACGATGTATGAATAAGGATGAAACAAATAATGCGTGAATACCAACGAAACATTCTTACATGCTTGTCAAAACAACGAAAGAAGTGCCCTCCCCAATGACACGTCCAATACCAGTCAGCCGGGTCAGTAGAAATAATAGACATAGCGGTTTTATAATTAGTTTATTTAGCTTATTATGTTTGTTAAAGTAATTGTATTTGTTTAGTTTATTCTAATTATGTGAAGCCTCGTAACGGTTTAGCTAATGCACTATTATAATTTCAATTGGTGGTTCTGAGTTGGTTTCATTCTGAGTTGGCCGGTCACCGTTCGCTACGATTGGTGACTTACTTAGTAGGGGTGCCCGGGTTCATGGGATGAGGATTGTCTAGATCTTGGCGGCGGACGCGTCTGCCCACCCGGGCGGATCGGATTTGGAGAGACTGGATGAGGTTGACCTTTTTACCTCTTCAGCAGGAATCTCTCGACCCATCGCCTCGCACCGCTCGCGCTGTGGGAGGGATGCATTCAAACGGTTCCATGCCAACTCAGAATCAAGTCAATTCAACACCTCTTTGAAAAGTCATTAAAAGCCTAACCTAACGTAACCTATTTAACCAATTTTAAAAATGTTTTTTTATCATCACTCTAAATGGCCTTTCTGAGTTGGTTTCATTCTGAGTTGGTTTCATTCTGAGTTGGCCGGTCAACCATTCAAACATACGTCACTCCTGGATACAAAGACCCCCTGATTCCTACACACCCCTCATACCTTTTTCCATCCCGGGTCTTCCCCGCCTTCCTTTCTAAAAAAAACCCTCCACACAGCATCCCCAGAGATGACGTAGGCCCTGAGTGAAATTATTCTCCTGTGTGGGGAGCTAATGTAAAAAAAATCAACAGTTCCGTGTACCGCTGCAGCAAACAAATTTCTGACTAATTCGAATCCCAAACAGTATCTCGTATATTCAATTATTCCCAACGACTTGTTTGAATTCCTCCCGCCGCGCCGCGCCGCAGTCTCCGAGCGCGCGAAGATTTTCCCCAAATAATCTGCTTTCGGGAAAGCGGAATAGATTTTCTCAAAAAGGGCAACCCCGGCTCAGACATAACCTCACTAAATGTTATCGGGGCGGACCCGTCTGTCAAAATTTTGATCGAAAACGCAAAAACACTTTCGTCGTCGGGTAGACATTCTAATTATACCTCGAGTGTTTTTCTCATGAATTGAATAGGAGTCGAGGCGTTGTTTACTTTAATCTGTGAATGGATTTAGACGTTTCAGCGTTTTGTGTCGGTTTTTTGTGACGAAATCAATGTTTTTATTGATATTTTAGTGTCTATCTTATGCGTGTAATAGCGCACTTAATATTTTAAATATTTTAATAATAATAATAACTTTTTTTTTCGCGGAGATTACGCGTGGATTATCTTCGTTTTTTAGTCTGTTTACTAAATAATATTGATTTCCGAACATTTTTGATAAATTTGAACGTAATATTGGTGTAACTGAATATATTAAAGTGAAACAGTAAATTGATTAGTATTTTATCAGATTTGTGACTTGAATACTGGCACGATCAAGTAGAATGTGAATAGGAAGCAAAGAAAATGGTCACCAAATCAAATTATACTGAAATGTTGATTGTGTAAACAGCTGATAAGTTCAAATCTATAAAGTGAGATTGTGGCAGAGTTGTAAAAACAAATATATAATAATAATATTGGAAAATCAATGTTTTTTAATTTAAATTTCTTTGGCACAAATTGTATGCTTTTATATATATATATTTTTTTCATACATATAACAAGTAGAAATATGTGTTTGATGACAATAAAATCACTCTAATACACAATAATAGAATTACTTGAACATAAGCGGATAGATTTTGAAAATTAAATAAGTAATAACTAATAGTTCTAATAGTAGACCTTGCGTCCAAAAAAGTATGTTTCTGATTTTCATTTGACGGCCGGCGTAGCGCAGCGGTAAGACGCTTGACTCGCGCACCGAAGGTCGCGGTATCGAATCCCGGCGTGGCAAATAAATTTTATTTGATTAATTTGTGTTATTTCACAGTTTATTCATTTAAAATAATAAATAGTATATTTGCGGCACGTTCCGGAGTGGAAGATACTCTCTGTATCGCCCTGGTGTAAGACCACCATTCAGAATTGAAACGTTGCTTGAAACGGCACTAGCCGTGTTTGGTGACCAGATCTGAATAGCCAGGTACTTCCCCACCTTCCTCTTCCCTATCGCCTTCCCCTCCCCACTACCCTCAGCCTCACAACATACCCCAATTGGGGATGCCATAGTCTCACTGGCTTCAGACGGGAGCAGTTGGGACTCTTGTGAGGTATTCATGTAAAAAAAAAAAAAATTTGACACCTAACTTTTCTGTGAAATCATAATATTTGTAAGTAGGTACTTTAATGACGAATGTACTTTAATGACGACCTATCACATTTGAAAAAAACAATAATTACTGAACCATTAATTCGTTGTGTGCCGATGCTAAATTTTCGGCGTGCGTCAGCTGATTTTATTTTCGTAATAACTTACTTGTTTTTTGGAAAATTATATTTTTGTAAATTGTATCATCTTACCAGATCATGTGTTTATATATTTTGGTGAATAACTAAACAATATACAACTTCAACACCTTCAGTCATTAAAAGTGATAAAAATAATCAAAAATTGATTAAATATTTTACGTTAGCTTATGGGCTATTTTTCATAATTTTTTGTGACTTTCAAAGGGGTGTTGAAATGCCACTTTGTTGAATTGTCGTGGAACCATATATTTTAAAAATAAAAGTAGGATATAATCTGCCATAAGCATTTTTAACAATATAGCTATTTATATGCTGAGAGATGATTTTTTTTATCGTATATCGGCTACTGCGGCACACAATAGGTTAAAAAGACCACCATCTTTAACCGAAAGTGAAACGTAACAAATTTACAGAAAAACTAAATGCAAAATGGTTGAATAGTTCGAGTCAAAACAGGACATCAGCCAACAAAAGTTTTTATAGTTTTTTTAACTTTTCATATCTTTTCTAGAGATATTTCGACTGTCCCAATTGGTTTCTTTTGTCTACGGTCCCATAAACAATATCGGATGTAAAAAATTGATAATCTTATAATAACCTCTGGAGCGACAGCGCAATTTAAAACTTTTTACTCCGATTGCTCTAGATTTTTCGGGTGAATATTTTCCACCCACATTAAAAAAATCATACTTCCTAATTTTATTATAGAGACATACAAACTGATTATAGTTCTATATAGTCAATAAATTCATCTATCTTTTGTCGATTATCACATATTTTTAGGATTTGTAAGAAAAATATTATAAAATGGTAAACTTCTACTTAATTACTTAATTACTTACAAATAAGGGAAAATTTGCCAAAATTGGCAGCAAAGCAATCCGAGGTATTTTAAATAGGCCATATTGTGTCAAAAAACGCTCCACTGGTTAAAGCTTTTTAAAGTTTTGTTTCTACATTTTTACTGTTTTTAAGAGCGAGAAATATAGCTTTGTTTTGATATTTTTCATTTCTTATTTATTTAATTGTAAAAATGTTGAAATTTTAAACATCTCTAAAGCAAAGCTACTAATTTTTGCACATCCAACATTATTTGTCAGGACAGTGTTTGTTGATGAGAACAGAAACAAAATTATTTTTTTTAATTTAAATTTTTATAATAAGGTAAAATAGACCAAACTTAAACCACTTTTATTATCGTTAAACTTTCATAGTAAAAAATATTCTAAATATTATTGAGTTTAGTGTTTTGATAAATGGTGTTAATGATCAGAATGTGACAGAAGTGGTTGTGTAATGATGTAGAAGTGACAAAGATGTGGGGAGGATAGAAGGCCGATGGTAGCATCATCATGAAGAGGGTCCTGGTAGGCTGTGCGGATACGCTAGCATGTCTGCAAGTGCAGGTACTACAACTTTTTCAGTTTTTTAAATGCATCTCCCTTAACCGCTGAACTATCCTGTCAACTTTCAGATTTGCCAATTTTCTACAATACATTAGAGGTGGGTAAGTTCTGCATTTTACCGGAGGCCTCCGAGACCTGATTCCTTTTAAAAGTACCCTGTTCTAGAAGCAGGTCCCGGGTCCGAGTTCTTAGGTGCGGACTGAGCACTGGGTGTTGTTGCGGCGCACCGAACCGGGATGCACGGGTTCAAAGAACTCGGAGCCAGGACCTACTTGTAGAACCCGCACAAGAACTCAGAACCCCGGAGCCGGACACGACCCGCACGCGGGCTTTACCCACCTACATTGCACGGGTTTTTATTATTATATTTTATATTAACTATTATTTTATAATGTACTTCACCCGTTGATTAACATTACCAAGATACGCTCTAACTAAAAACGACTCCGTGTCTAGTCGAATATTGAAAAATCTAATCTACTAAACGATCTCACGATGACGTGACGCATGGGCAGAGAGCAGGATACTGTTACGTCACGCGGTCAGGCACGGGTGTGTTGACCTGTTTTATTTAATTTATATTAATTTTTTTCATCATTTGGTATTCGGCCTAATGGTTTGCAATATTCAGCCGAATACCGAATAGTAAAAAAAGTAGCCGAATAGGCCGAATACCAAATAGTAGCCGAATATTCGTGGCATCTCTAGTATAAATGTATAATAAACAATTTCGTCACGTCACTTTTTTATCATTTCATACAAGAATATTTAATAAAAAAATAACAATGTCTAACGGCTGGTAGGCGATTTTGCGGTCTACCATGTATCTGACAGAATAGGTCTTTTTATGCATTTCTATGGACTACTTGAATAGTAATGGACTTCTACTTTTTGTTATAGGGACGTCACTGGAACAACTGGTATACCCTAGCGAGACAGGCATTGAATAATATATTGTAAACATCACGTATATAGATCAATAAAAAAAAAATAATGGAGTTATAACGATTCTCTGGAAATATACGCGGTGACGTGAAAACACGCTTATTGTACTTGACTGCTATTTTCATATTAACGTGTATATCTGCTTACGTTGCTGAGTGGTTAACCTCATAATATCAACTGTGTTTTGGTAAAACCCTTCAAGCCACGTTTTTTGGGAATGTTACTTTTCAGTGGTTTCGTGTAGAATATTCGTCAAAGTACAATTTTTTGCTAATTTAGGAATTTTTAATACTAAAAACTAAATGAATGCATAATTTTTTTTGGTTTTTTAAAAAACTAAAAATTTACTCAATACACAAATTTTGAAAAACCAATAGGGGCCATCTATAAATTACGTTACATGAATTTCATGATTTTTTATCCCCTCCCCATCCCTGTCACACACCGTCACATTTGTGAGACCCCCCCCTAGTGTGACGTCACATATTTTGCAATTTTACATCTAAAAATAATCAAAACAGTAGTTAATTTTTTTTTACATGTGACGTCACAGAGCTGATCCCCTTGTCACAGAATGGCACACTTCTATACACCCCTCCCCCCCTTAAAGTGTGACGTAATTTATGGATGGCCCCTAACCACTTTCATGTAAATTTAACGATTTTTAATTAGTTTCGAGTTTGTAAATATATGTTTTTATCGTCTCCTGTAAAGTTTTCATTTCATAGAAAGCCTTTTTTAACAACATATTTTAATTAAAAATCTAAAAATGGAGTGATTTTTTGATAGTTGTGTGAAATTATGGTGTGATTTTAATGAAATATACAAATACAAAAATGTAATCTTTCAAGATTGCTGGCCACGCTTAATATGATTTTTTTGTTTTTGAAAATAGCATTTCGATTTAACTTAAGTAATTATTATAAAAGACGACTCTTTACGTTGGGAGAGATGGAAAATACTCCATTGAAGTAACATTTTTTGTCAACCAAAGTTTCACAATTTCATGTTTTATGACATCATAATTGTATTGAGCGTGGGCAGAAATTCTAAAAGTATAACCTATAAAAATATGTATTTTTTATTTATTTAACATTTAGACTTGACGTTGCCATGACTTTTAAAGGTGCCCAGGTATCTTCTTGCTTTGAGGACATGACTAAGTTTGCTAAAGAAAATTATTGGTTTTCTTTACCTAATTTTAGAACTTGATCCAATTGTGTTTTCATTGTAGGTATACTTCGGTAACAGGATTACACAGTGACAAAACAGATAAAAGATTAAGTGTTCTGTTTTGTTTTAACACCGTATATTTGAGTATTTGTCTAAGTTGTTGTTTCTTTTTGTCCAGGGTTCGCCGGCGGGCCGCGGCTCTGCCATGTCCTGCCAGTCCCTGTCCCTGGCCCCCGGAGACCCCGAGCCCTTGCCCATCTACCACAGGTACACATACAACATACATACTTATTAGCTTATCACTAAGGCAACAGACCAATTTAAAACTTTTTCCTCGGATTGCTTGTAATTTTTTGGTGATCATTTTGAATATTTTCCGCCTTCATTAAAAAAATCATACCTCTGAATTTTAATACAGAGATACATAAACCGAATAAAATGCTATATAGCAAATGCATTCAAGTATATTTAAATAATCATCCTGTATTTTCAGGATTTATAAAAAAACACTAAAACATCATAAACAGTATAAATGGAAAAGTATTCTGAGAAATGCTTATTTATTGAGTATTTGTAAAGTTGAATATTCCATAAAAAACCAAAAGGCAGTGACATCTATTGATTATAATCAGAAGTAGGCTCTTTAACCACTCGGAACATTAGCCACTGGAGCGATCACATAGGGAGAAATAAATTTGCCTCGATTGCTTGAGATTTCCCAGAAGGTCATTTTTAAATTTTTTCGCCAACATTAAAAAAATCATATCTTCAAATTTTAACATGAAGACATAAAAACTTATTATAGTACTTTATAGCCAATGAATTACCCTGTATTTTACGGTTTTTCTCATATTTTTAGGATTTATAAAAAAAATATTAAAAAATCGTAAAGTTTATAATCGCGCGAATTTTGAGTGTTTTTACTTGAAACTGCTGTGAGGGATACTTATTCGGGTCAACATAGAATAATTTTGGTTTCTGTATGTTGTCTGTGGTATACTTTATAATGAAAGGTGCAAATCCATGGAAAAAGAACTTAATTTTATCCATAAACAACTGTTAAAAATTCGGCGGGAAAAAAATATTTTTTAAATTTATTTTTAACATTGTTCTAAAATAGTCTACGAAGTACATATTTGCGACATCTATGGTCATAATAGATAAAGTATTTCAATAGCTCTGTGTTAAAATAAACGGCTGGCCAAGGAAATGTTTCAAATAATTACAATAAATGTTTTACGAATGGTAGGAAAATGTGGTCCATTTTTGGACCGAAATCAATCGCAGAAAAATAAATGGGGTCCATTTTTCGACCGAAATCGCTCCAGTGGTTAGAGCATCAAAAGACGCGAATATAATAATAGGGGTCAAGACATTAGAGTGTCTTTTGACGTAAACGCCCGAGATTTTACAAAAATTGATTTATTTCCATCACTAGTATACGGATTACCATGAAATAAAAAACGGAATATCGATAATGAACAACGCTATGCGTCTGTATTCAAAAATATCTATGGAACGTAGAGATTAATTATTTGAGCCGAATGGAACCTCCATCTTGTTTGATTGTCATTTGTTTAAGACATTGTTAGTTTTTTATTAAAATATTTTTGTATGAAATGGTAAAAAAGTGAGGTGAGAAAATTGTGTATTATACATTTATACGATAGAATAAGTGTTTTTATTTTACATAATCTGTGATTTTAGTACCGTTTTCACATAAAACATCACGTGGGTCATTTTTACAATTTTTTTATGTTTGCATTCTAAATTTTAATGTTTACAAATGTTATTATTTATTTGTAATAATACAATTTGAAAGTTTATTTCATAACCTTTCAAAAACAGTTTTTAGTATTCGGCTATGCTCAGAAATGTTTCATTTATAGAGTGAAGTATTTATATTGTGAAGTGGAAATAACACAAAAGTTTTTATAATCTGACAGTTCGTTTAAGACAAAAAACTTGCACAATGGCAAGTTTAGAGTGGTTAAAATGTCAAGTTTATACCGCGGGAATATTCAAAAATATTTCAAAATGTTTTTTAAACAATTGAGGTAATATTTTCCAAAAAATGGCAGCAAAGAATTCCGAGGTATTTTAAATAGTGCAACATTGTGGCAAAAAGCGCTTCAGTGGTTATTACTCACAAAAATATATTCTCAAAAAAAGTAATATTATAGCGGGGTAATTAAATTAAATCAATCCACGCTTTTCTTCTTGAACACAATAAGTCTTTATTGGGTTTTACAAGCAATTACACAAGTAGACAGTTCCATAATCGTAAAAACAGTAGTAACTTAAACGTACAAGCTATAAAAGTAGCTTTTTAGTAGGTTATTATACCAATAATAACTCCAAAGGACACTAATTATCCTTTAATTACTCGTCAGTTTAAACAAAAGATTCACGAGTACCTTGAAGTTACGCGAGACACCTCTGCGGGTAAACTTAAACTTTTATGATCAAATACGACCTTTTATGGGTCGATCCATATATGAAAAAACTCTAGTGGCGGGATGCCACCTCTGGCTAATAGAATCCCTCACCTCTAAGAGACAGCAATGTTAGACAGAGAAAGTATTCGAGCGTGAAACTTGTCAATATGCGCTAGAAATAATTATATACGTTACAATATCACTTAATTTTCCACTTTTTCACAAAATTTGTATGGGGGTATTTTAAATAATTTAAATGTTTTGTTTTGT
Organism: Limnephilus lunatus; assembly: GCA_917563855.2. Classification (NCBI taxonomy): domain Eukaryota; kingdom Metazoa; phylum Arthropoda; class Insecta; order Trichoptera; family Limnephilidae; genus Limnephilus; species Limnephilus lunatus. The sequence continues at coordinate 29,385,048 of OU830596.1, forward strand.
TGTAGGTCTGTTCACTTCTCTGGTGAGGTGGACAGGAAGTCCATTCAGGAGTGCAGCCTGGACTACCAGACCGATGATAATGATACCAGCGGTAAGTTATACCAATTTCATGTCATTTCTTTGTTGAATTTGGATATTCTTCTAAAGCTGCTTTTGCATTTTAAAAGACATTTTAAATTTTTTTTTAATTGAAAGACAAACATTCCCAGGTTACGAATAACCCAATAATGTTTGAAAATCTCCTACTACCACCACAGTAAGTGGAAAATGTTGCTTGTGTCGTGATGGAGGACTTAGCCAGCCGAGAAATCGAACATATGACTCCCGGGTGGGACCCAAACGCGATGCTAACTCAGCCACTGACCGGTCATATACATTAATAACTCAGTTACGCCTTATACATCATACTAGTAATGTTGCATTGTCGTGCAAACAAGCTTGTGGGTCCGAGTGGTTAAACAGTTGATATTAACCCGTTAGCGACTGTTTTTTTTTAATTTGACCTAAAAAATTCACACTTTTGACTTGATTTACTCGAAAACGAAAGCTCAAATGAAAAAAAGTTATACCGTAAAACTGACACCAAATGTGATAATGAAAATGCAATTTCTTACCACTTTAGTAAAATAAAAAGATCGAAAAAAATATATTTTTGGTTTTCGATGTGATTTAGATTCACCAGTTAACCACTTGTACCTCGAGTTTCCGGAGAATCATCGAATATTAACGTGTTTGGCTGTTTGTTCCCAGGCTGGTCCGCCTGGTCCATGTCTCGCAGCGCCCCGGCCGGTCTGCCCACCACAGGAGCGGGCTCATCCGTGCACGAGGGAGCGCCACGCGAAGAGGGAGCCGCGCGCTTTCCCCGCCTCGAGGAGTGCGCACACTTCCACTACGGACGCGTGCGGCTCGGGGGGCTCACGGTGCGTGCGGTCGACACACCCGACGCCACCAGGCAGCAGGAAGAGGACGGTACGGATGAAATAATGCACTGTATTTTCTATAAAACTTTAAGTAAATAGAGTTATAAGTAATCGGTATTGGTCGCGCATTTAAAGTTGATGCACATAACACACACTGCCGAGCGAATATATATCTTTTGTGGGATCGTTATCGAGATAACGGATGTGATCTCCCGTCAGATTTTTTGTGATTTTTACGTATTTACTGTCACATATTTTTGTTTAGTTTTAAATACGAATTCCTGCAAGCAAGCATGATTATTTATTCATTTAATGTACGTTATACATAGAAAAAGCAATTAAATTACACAAATCTGACAGGAGATCACGTCCGTTATCTCGATAACGATCCCACAAAAGATATAGAATCACTCGGCTGAGTTGTATATTGGAATATCTGTGTAAGCTTTCGCTAGTGATGTCTTTTTGAAACTTTTGTACAGATCATCGAATTTGTGCCAATACCGAGTTGTTTGGCGGTCCGTCCTCTCTGCCTACCCCTGCGGGGAAACGGCGTGATGGTTAGTTAGTTAGTTAAGTATCAAACATTGAAAAAATATTCTGGAATTTTTTTTACGATATTGTTGCGTAATATACATGAAACAGAAAACAATCGTAAAAAACAAACAATTGCTTTGTTTTTATGTCGATATTTGACCAGAATTCATCAAGGTAATTTTCACGCGGTTTTCGAAATGTTATCCCATGTTTAACAGGTAAAGGAAGACACTTGTGGTTTTACTTACCACAACAGTATGTGGAGTTACTGTTACACAGATTAAGATTCTAATATTGCTAATATCCTATCCTAATCCTATTGTCCCCTTCCAGCTGGCTGGGTGACAGTGAGTGTGCGTCCCCACCGCCCCTTGGGAGCCAGTTCCTCAGAGGAGAACGGTTCCGGCCTGGGGGCTGCCGGCTCTTCGGTCCCGGAGCCGCAGGAGGACTGCGAGGACTGGATGGTCACCCGCAGCGCCGACAACTTCAAGATGCTGGACTCTATGCTGCACAGGTGGAAATCACATTTATTTATAAAACGAATATTAATGAATTTGGCCTATTCAAATCCTCTGACTGTGATCCCTCGTCATTTGCCTCCAGTCTTCAGTCCTTTCCATTCTTCCTGTCCTTTTACAATCCCCTTCCATGGAGTCTGATACACCTCTTCCCCGTTTAGCCTCTGGAGCAACTCTTTCACTGGGCATCCAATTGGTCATCTGACATTCTGTCAACATGTCCAGCCCATCGTAATCTTTGGGACCTTACAGAATTTTACAAAGGTTTCTCTCGCTCTGTAAGATTTTCGAGTTCATGGTTTATTTCTGTCTGACCCATTTTCTAGCGTAGGTTCAAAGATTTTTTGTAATATTTCCCATCTTTATACCTTCTCATCAGAGGCCATCTAAAATACAATAGTTGGGGAGACGTACGTACGTACACATGAACATCCCTAAGTGCATTAACTTTCTCAAGCCTCGGCCATATTTTGTTGGCCTTGGGTCAAAATATTTCCGCCTTGCGATAACATCCAAAAAGTGGAATATTTCTGAATGTATCCAAAAACTGTTTTTGAAAGGTGATAAAATAAAAGCTTCCAAATTTTATAATTAGAAATAAACATATAATTTTTTAATGCAAACATAAAAAAAGTTTTAAAAGTGGCTCAGTTTTTTGTAACTAAAATTACTGATAATGAAAAAAAAAAAAACACATAGGTACATATTGAATTTCACAAATGTATTGTACCCTCCCTTTTTTATCGTGTTCCCGGAGATTTACAAATATTGTCATAACCCGGGAATTTTTGTCTTCTTTAACCTTTAGCAACACTCGGGCTTAAAATAAAAGAATATGCGATAACCTGCTTGGTGGGGGACTCTACTCCCCCGCGAGTGGTGTTAAGGGTTAAAATTATAAATTATATTTCAGCACATAAATAATCCTTTATATATTAACAGGCTGGAACACAACCATAATACTCGTAACTTTAATGAAGGGCTAATTGTACCTAAGCATACAAATAAATATGGACAAAGAACGTTAAATTACATGATTCCCAGTTGTTTAAATATGTTACCTGCTGAAATTAAAAACTGTGCCCAAAACAAACAATTGATGAATTTACTGAAGACTTGGCTTACGGAAAGAATTAATTTGTATTAGCTCACAATGACATATTATTCTAAAAACTTTAAAAATGTTATTTATGTTTTCAAAAATTTATTTTTATCTATATTTCTGTAAAAATTAAATTTTATTTTATATAATTGTAAAAATGTAACTATTAAATCACTATAATACGATCTTTAACGTAAAGAACCCGTTAGACAAACTGCTAAAAAGTAGTTTATCGGGACTTTTTGTCTTGTATTTGTAAAGTGTATAAAATAAATAAATAAAAAAAATAAAAATAAAAAAAACATACATTACATTTTTGTCTCTCTCTTGTCTCCTTTTGTACATATTGTTTCTTTTTCCGTCTACCTCCCCTCCATCACTATCCTGGAGTTACCAATGAAGTCGTGATTCCAGGTGCATATACGACCGCAAGGTGTCGGGCCTGCCGGACCTGCAGGCGGGCGTGGAGGCGGCGAGGCGCGAGGGCCCCGAGGCCTATGTGGAGCTGATCTCTGCTTACCTGCAGCGCTTCAGCGTCATAGCCGACGACACCATCAACTGCGGCCCCATCCTCAACTGGCTGCAGATGGACAATAAAGGTAGAGCTGTCATTCATTTCCCTTGTTCATTCATTAATTTCCCTGTGTCGGTAAAAAGCAATTGCGTATGGTGCACCGCCTTGCCAGTAAAAGTACAGTATTCATGTTTTAACCTGTTAATTTCTGCCTTGGTGTAACAACAACCCTCTTAGGCTTTATACAGTTGCACACAGTTGCATGTAACAACCAACACGGTATCACATAAAAATAAATAAATAATATAATGTCTCTTCCAGGACACCGTCTGCTGGTGGCGAGTGAAGACTCCAACTCCATCAACACCCCGGCCGTGGCGGCCGCCTACTCTGTCCGCAAATACGTCTCGCAGGTTAGATATTTGTCTGTTTGTAATGTATTGAAAAAGCTTCTAAGTGATGTCTTCAGATGTCAGCGGTGAAAGTAGACGAGTATCCAATTAGTTTCAAATTAGACAGGTCTGACTTGCAGCATTATTATTGTAAATATGCAAAATCATAGTAAACCAGTTATCTTGAACCTGAAATTATTGAGAAGTCCTCCACAGAACTGATAGTGTTGAGTTTAATTAATACCCAACGTAGCACTGTTCTTTGCCTCCATTCTTGTAAGATATTGGAGGTTATCCACCACTAACCCGCCCTGGTATAAGTAACAGATGTTTACTCCTTCAAGGTTCTCGCAAGATTCAAATTTTTTTTGTTAAACGAAGCTACATTTATTTATATTGAACGAATCTAGACCTCCAGTGTCCCTGCATACGTTGTTAGTAAGCAGTATGCAAGTGCTTAACAGGAAAAACAAAATGCAAAAAAATAGGTTAGTAAGACAAATATGAATTAATTCTCTTCACTATCGGTGTGGCAGGAGGCCACCATTCAGAATGGAAACATTGTTCAACAAACATTTCTTTTAGCCTTACAACTTTCACTTTCTACAAAATTGGAGATGTTAAAGCTCCACTGATACCGAGTTCTTAACCCCTCGGGCCTCGAGTATATTTTGTCGGAGGGTCCACAGTATTTCCGCTTTGCAATAAAATACAAATGCATGAATATTTCTGTACCAAAAATTAAAAACTGTTTTTGAAAGTATATTTTTGAGCGCATGTCATATTTTTACTAATTTACTTTGAATATCTGAATCTAAAGAAATGGCCAAGAACTGCCTTGAAAATTTGATTTATTTTTATGAAATACGTTCTTTTGTAATTTGATTTTTGTTGTTATCATAATTTTTCTCAATTTATTGATTATTATTGATTTAAAACATTTCACAGTCGTTTTATAACTTAAAAGCATAGATTGAAAGCATTTTGCTGGCAGAGGAACTTTATGTGTATTTCTATCAGTAACTTGTATCTTATTTATGTAGCGATTGGGCTGATTTGAATAAATGCACTAAGACTTGTGAAAAATTTAAATAAATAAGTAAAAATTGCAGTAGGTAATTTTGTAGGTAAAAGATGTTAATTGAAACAATGTTAATTTGACGCTGTGCTTGTGACATCTGGTTGCATGTTTTAATGAATTTATTATGTTTTGTTTCCAGGCTCGAGACGAGATCAGCTTCGAGGTGGGCGACATGATCTCCGTGATTGACATGCCCGGCCCCTCGGAGTCGACGTGGTGGCGCGGCAAGCGCGGCTTCCGCGTCGGCTTCTTCCCCCAGCAGTGTGTGGCTGTCATAGGCGACAAGGTGCCGCGAAACATGAAGCAGCCGCCACCCATTGTAGGGTCAGTCCTATATTATTGTTATTGCTGGCAAATCGGGGAAAGGAAGTTGGGAAGATCCCCAGCATCCCCTCAAGATCATCAAGATGACAGGCCCTCAGGGAAATTATTTTCTTCAGGGCCTCCTGTGTGGAGCTAATGGGATGAGGTTTGTCCAGGTCTTGGCGGCCGATGCACACGGCAGGTGGGCAGGATCGAGAAAGACTGATTGAGGGAGGTTTTTTATCTTCTCCAGCCTGAATATCTCGACCCATCGCCTTGCACCGCGGTTGGAGGGATAGCTTTGTATGTCCCGTCACTCCTGGACACACTGACCCCCAGATTCTTACCCACCCCTCATACATACTTTCTTCCCAGAACTTCCTCTCCTTTCTTTCCTTAAAAAAAACTCCACACAGAATCCCCTAAGATGAAATAGGTCCTGAGGGAAATTATGTGTATGTGTGGAGCTAATGTAAAAAAATAATAATGTAAATGACCATCAAATCTATAATCAGCCCTTTTTTGGATTTTCGAAATTTGATCAGCTCCTATTGTATGCCAATTCTTGGCCTGTTTCAACTTTAGATTAAACTGTGATCAGCTGTCAACTGTGATCAATGTAAATCAGCATGCTTATCAAATAACCAGGCGCGGCTGGTGCATTAGTGCACTCGTGCAATGAACCGCCAACAAAATTGAACAACAATTTACAGCTCATCGTAATCTTACTTAATGTTTTTAATTATAAAATTAAGCAAAAAATTTTAAAAATCTTAAAAATTGCAATTAATAACATACTAAATGTTACTAAAACGTGACTAACGATGAAATATTGTAGATAAATACAGCAAAAACGTTGCACCCGCGCGCCGTTTACACTGGCTAGGAACGAGAAACCGAGGTACATACCAAACCGCGCGCTTTAGCTATGCGCCTTGTTTGACTAATAATATTTTATATGCTGCCCATACGAAACATCTCTGGACCGTGGTTTTGACAAAACGTATCAAGAAAAATACTGCTGACCGTACGCCGCACGGTCAGCGAAGATATCCGAACGAAGAATCGAAGAATTCCAAACGAAGGGCTCGAGCGATGTAGGGTTTGGACAGTATGAAGTAAAATCATAACATTTCTCTTGTAAAATGCAACCTCGGGTCAACGGGTTACGGGTCAGCTATGCGTGCGATATTATTTTGTGATAAACTCCTGCGGATTTACATACTTGGCATTGACTTTATTATTTGCTTTTTTTGGCAGAAAGTAACCTTTTATTTGTGTGCGTTTTTTTAATTATTGCTAACTTCACACCGACAACCGACGCTTAGTGGGTCAGTAAACACACGCCACCGTTTGCAATGTTTGCATCCTATGCTGCAAATTAAAACATTATTGTGATATTAATTCATATCCGAAAGTTGAGTCTTTTAAATAAATACCTTCCGTTCTTTGCCACTAATCCTCTAATACAAATAGATGTAATATCAAAAGAAATGAACCATAGTGTAAAATAGCAAACAATTTGTGATTTCTGAAGTTTTTTTAATGCAGTGTCACCGCTTGCAAAGTCGTATCTTCCAAGCATAAACTTTAATATAAATGTATTTATCGGATAACGAGTTTATCAGGTGAGTATATCTGTATCTGTTTGCAAATAGTAAAATTGTAATGCCCATGAGGTGATTTCACACAAAAAAATCGCTCTATAAAATATCCCTTTATTATCATTATTGTTGAATTATTCTGGTATCAATATTTTTAGGTACAATTGAATTTCTTTACCCTATTGAAAATGAGTGATGCAATAATAAATGTGGACTTTATCAAAAAGAACCGCATGAACTCGGCAAAGGGATCGAATAATTGATCTTCTCTATAAATAAGTACGATACGTGCATTTATATAAATTACATACATTTAGTATATCTCTATGCATACATTACGTTTTTTATGAAATCGGTGAACCACCAAATATTTAAGGCACCGGCCGCGCCTGCAAATAACAATGATCAGTAAGGTTTATAGTTTGCTTCGAATAAATTCATGCTCGATTTCTGCTGGTAACGAGTAGGTCCCTTCTTGGCTGTTAGGAGCAAGGGCATCGTAAAATGCACATCTAACAGTACATGTTATGATTGTGATTGTAAGCATTTCTAAACAGTACATCATGTTATGATTGTGATTCAAGCATTTCTAAACAGTACATGTTATGATTGTGATTGTAAACATTTCTAAACAGTACATGTTATGATTGTGATTCAAGCATTTCTAAACAGTACATTTTATGATTGTGATGTAAGCATTTCTAAACAGTACATTTTATGATTGTGATTGTAAGCATTTCTAAACAGTACATGTTATGATTGTGAGTGTAAGTATTTATAAACAGTATATTTTATGATTGTGATTGTAAGCATTTCTAAACAGTACATATTATGATTGTAAGCATTTCTAAACAGTACATGTTATGATTGATATTGTAAGCATTTCTAACTAACAGAAGAACTTGTCTTTGGTAGGTCGGTGGCCGTGGCCCCCATTAAGCCGGTGCTGCGCAAGCACGGCAAGCTGATCTCGCTGTTCCGCAGCTTCATATTATCACGGCCCAGTCGACGCGCGCTTCGCCAGCAAGGAATCCTGCGCGAGCGAGTCTTCGGCTGCGACCTCGGCGAGCATCTGCTAAACTCCGGACACGAGGGTGAGACACCAGTCCCAAAGGACAAACTGTACTCATACATACCTATCGATATCTAATAACAACAGACTAGCCCTCACATACCTGATTTCAATCTAAAAATGACACTATCTGAAAGTAATTTCATATTACATCTCCCCATCGAATATCAAAGCCTCGCTTCCAAAGCCTAAATATATATAAATGCAAGTTCCTCTACAACAGAATAAAACTGAGAACAAAGTTATTCTTCAAATCCCATGATATACTTTATTCATTTTTCGACCAATAGAAAGCCTGAAAAGCATTGTGTCGCAAGATTTAGAAATGAATTTAGCAACCCAAGAAGTAGATGTAAACTTGTTATACAAGCTTCTAAAAACGTACACGAAACCAATGAAGTTTATTCATTGAAGAAATTTTTTTGCTAGAAAGAAATGTAAGATTTTTACCAATTGTTACTTTTATCGGTACTCTGCCGCGAAGCTATCTATAATGTATATACAGTGAAACCCGAATTTTACGTCCCCAGATTTAACGTTTTCCCGCCAATTACGTGTAATTATTTCAGTCCCGATATATTTTAGTACATTTATACCCCCTTTTTACGTTTTTTTTCCCGCAATTTACGTCGAAAATATTCAAAATATGTGAGTTACGCGCGCTTGACACGGCCGAGCAGTGATTGGTCGGCAAACTGCGCGAAACGTGGTGATTGGCCGACATCTTTCCATTTTTAGCAGGCCGTGATTGGTCGGCGTACTGCTCGCAACGCGGCGATTGGCCGACATCTTTCAACTTTAGCCATGTGTAAAATGCTATAGCATCTGTCAGTTTGTTTATTTACGCATCTGTCATTTGGTTTTGACTCGATTCGTGATTTGAGACGCTTTTTTCAGACATTATTCGTGATAATCGTTTACACACAGTTTTTACGTTTCTTGTTTTGTTTTCGTAAAGTTAATTACGTTCGTAATGTCTCAACAAAGAAAAACTGTCAGTTCAGTGCGAGAAAAGGAACATTCTCGAAAAAGTTGATAAAACAAGTTGGTTAGTTTTAAATTGAATCGGTTTACACTAGAATGTCGTATTTTTACAAATTAACTTCGTATATATGAATTTAAATGGCCGGCTGCGGCGGAAATCGGCTGCGAAAATTCGATTTACGAGGAAATTTATCATATTTTTACAAATCAGCCGCGAAAATTTGATTTACGCGGACATTATGCGGAATTTTTACAAATTTATTTCAAAGAGGTATCTAAATTTAGAGAGTCGGCCGCGAAATTTCGATTTATGCAGATATATATCGTATTTCGACGAATTTTACTTAGAATATCTATACCCCCAGTATTGAAGAAAAGAACATTTTATTTTTTATTAAAAAAATCACATAGATTAGTTTGTTACATTTTTTTCTGTTCCAATTCTTTTTCAATCATGTATACACATTTAAAAGTTTCGTCTTGAAAGCAAACAATGCTGGAAAAATAGATTTTAAGACCCTTGATGTACTTTATTGCTTCTTCTTTTGTTGAAATAACATTTTTCTCTTCATATACATGATTATATTAATAAAAAATAAAATTTAAAGGGTTCTTTTCTTCAATACCCCCCATTTACACTTTCCCTCCGTTTAGGTTTTTTTTTTTCGGTCCCTTAAAAAACGTAAAATAGGGGTTTTACTGTATATATTTTTGAAATATTCATCTAGCTGATTAAATTGTTAATGATGGTGGTGTTCATGAGAGCCCCTAACTAAAATATTTCTAACTGCCTCAATTTCGTGTTTGAAAAATGATCTTCACAGATCTTTGATAGAGCGTTGTGATGAACTTGCTGCAAGACAAATTTAATCCATGCAGACCAACAAAAGGTAAAAAGCAATGCTTCTTCCAATCTTTCAACTACGAGATGAAGCATCTTCTTTTTGATAAATGTTATTTAAACCAATATTTTTAGTTTCCTTGTTACCTTGGTCGATGGTCATATCCTGTTCAGTGTATTTATGTTTCTCTCGTTGTTCCAGTGCCTCTGGTACTGTCGTGTTGCAGTGCCATCATCGAGCAGCACGGTTGCGTGGACGGCATTTACCGGCTGTCGGGAGCCTCCAGCACTACGCAGCGCCTTCGCATCGCCTTCGACGAGGAGCGGCTCCCGGACACCCAGCAGCCACCGCAGGACGTACATGCAGTGGCTTCGCTGCTCAAGATGTATTTCAGGTACGGTTTCTTCTTCTTAACATTTTCATCCCCAGGTTACGAATAACTTGACAGTATTTGAATTCCTCATATTACCGTCATAATAAGTGGCAATGTATAAGGCAGAAGACTGAACTGGCGACTCCTGAATGTTAACCCAACACTTTGAAATGCTCAACCACCTAACCGACTTCTTCCTCTTCTTGCTATGGTTAGAGAGTTGATGGTGGTTACATGAGATTGATATACATACTGGTATGGAGGGTGTTTTCATGTGTTATAGGTGTAAAGTGTGTGGTAAAGCAAATAAGTAAGATGTCGGTACTGTACTTATTAAAATAAGTTTATTTACAAATTACAACAGACACAGAATACAACTCCATAGTTAAATATTAACAATAATAAAATTAAGATACAAGTTGTGTCTTGACCGGGAGTTTAAGGCAGAATGATCGGCGATCTACGTTAAAGCGCGAGCGAGAGTTCTGTGACAGAGATTGAATCCAATTGGTTGCTGGGGTACCAATCGGATTGCCGCACGACTGCGGATCGATGACATTGATCGACCTCCACACTGGCATACAGAGTGACTTAATATACTAGTATACAGAGCTCTGGGCCAAAAGGCCCCTTTCTCTTTCATCACGAGTTTATAATATATGGTTGTTGAAAAAATGTTATTTTGTAGTTTGTAAAAATTATTTGCAAGGGGTCATAGCTGCAATATGGGAACGTTAATCTTTATATAGGATTTGTTTTGGTATTTTTTATGTGTGGTATGTATGTTTTCGTCATATAGACGCATTACAGTGAAACCCTCTTAAGTAGTTTTCCAAGGAACCGGAAAAAGCCAACTTCTTAAGCGGGAAAACCTTATAAGTGGGAAAAATTGGGCCAATTTTGGGCCGAGGGGCCGAAAAAACCAAACTTCTTAAGCCACGAAACTTTTTAAGTGGGAACTTCTTAACCTTTTCCACGCGATCGTAACAACAGTTGATACGGCAAAAATCCATGCCTCACACGCGCCCGTATCAGCCCTTGTTACGCCAACTTCGACTGCCGATATCACAGCGCTCCTATGTAACAGTTTTTTTTCCCGCTCACTAGGAAATTCGTGTAACTATCACGATGCTGACATCTTCAGGCATATTTCGAAAATAAAATTGTATTTCGTAAAGAACATCGATAATCAAGTGAATGTGTCGTCGTGCGTTTGAGTGCCATAGTTCATAATTTAGTCAACAGATGGCGCTAGTAGTCATTCGCTCTTTGCGCATGCGTTTCCGATTGATCATAGTGGACAAGCGTCGATAACATTTATTGTAGAGATCTCGCGTATTCTAAACGTTTGTTTGTATTGTGAAACTGTGATTTTGACTTTACATAAAAATTTTATTAATTTAAGTGTCATCAGAATTGGGTAAAGTTCGGTTTATGGGCAAAATTCCTAAAAATACAAACTAGTTATTTTTATACTAACTATGGGCCGGGGAATACGAATCTGAAAGAATTAGGTGGGGGCAAGCAATATTAACTGAATTATACGACTTTAAAAATTTTTTTTACACACATAGGAAAATGGCCATTTTGGAAGCATTCTGATTCCTAGAAAATCAAACTAGTTATTTTTATACTAACTTTGGGCCGGGGAATCCGAATCTGAAAGAATTAGGCGGCGGCAAGCAATATTAACTGAATTACACGACTTTTAAATTTTCAATATACACAAACGAAAAAAGCCATTTTGACACATGAAAACCATAGAAACCATCAAATTAAGTGTGGCCATTAAGCAGTAATATCAATAACGTAAAATAACATGTTTATAATTTAAGTACTTACTTTTTATAAATTTTACTCACTTTTGTATCACAAACCATGCTACCTAAACCTAGCGTAGCCGCTAACCTACTTGAAAACTGGGATTTTTTTTTAAATTGACGCGAGCAGGCGGTATAAAGGGGCACAAACCATGTGACACAAACCTTGCGTAGCCGCTAAACTACTTGAAAACTGGGATGTTTTTTTAAATTGACGCGAGCAGGCGGTATAAAGGGGCACAAACCATGTTACACAAACCTAGCGTAGCCGCTAAACTACTTGAAAACTGGGATGTTTTCTTGCCTTGACGCGAGTAGGCGCTACGAAGGGGGCACTTTCTTTTCCATCACAAACCATGTTACACAAACCTAGCGTAGCCGCTAAACTACTTGAAAACTGGGATGTTTTCTTGCCTTGACGCGAGTAGGCGCTACGAAGGGGGCACTTTCTTTTCCATCACAAACCATGTTACACAAACCTAGCGTAGCCGCTAAACTACTTGAAAACTGGGATGTTTTCTTGCCTTGACGCGAGTAGGCGCTACGAAGGGGGCACTTTCTTTTCTATCACAAACCATGTTACACAAACCTGTTATCTATTCACATTGATTCATATAATAACATTGATATTGGTGACCGGTCTACGTCACAACTTTTTAAGACTACGAATTTTCACACTTTTGGTCTAAGAATACGGTCGTTGAGATAGTCATAATTCATCAGATTAATGTGAGTAAGTATCGTGTCGAAAGTTTTACGTTATTGATATTATTGCCTATGGCAACACTTAATTTTATATGGTAATATGTATCTTTGGTTTTTCTATGATATTTATTGTCAGAAAGCGTTAAAAATGGCCTTTTATATTGTTTGTGAATTCAAAATTGTACAGTCGTTAACTCAGTTAATATTGCCGAGTGTAACCTAATTCTTTCAGATTCGGATTTCCCAGCCCAAAGTTAGTATAAAGATAATTAAATTTCTTCTTTCGGAGTATCGCCCATAAAAAGATGTGTCATTATTTCATTGCAGATTGTATGTGTATCGAAATTTTTAAAGTCGTGTAATTCGTTTATTTTTGCTTGCCCCCACCTAATTCTTTCAGATTCGGATTCCCCGGCCCAAAGTTAGTATAAAAATAACTAGTTTTATTTTTTAGGAATTTTGCCCATAAACCGAATTTTTTCCTCAGAATTTTATAACATGTCTATTTTGGTTATAAATTAGTTACAAAAGTGCATGTTTATTTTCGTGTTCTTTTTCGTACTGTTTCAAAGTTATTAGGAAACGTTCACAATAAGTTTTTAGTGTTTGAAATTAACTTTAAGAATAAAAATGGCCCATATTTTGGAAGATGATGAAATTGAAAATATACTGCAGATGTTGGATTCTGATTATGAAATGTCCGAGGATGAATTTGTACCTTCGGAAATTTCAGATGCAGAAACTCAAGCTGATGAGTCTGTACGGGAAGAAGCAGAAACTCAAGCTGATGAGTCTGTACGGGAAGAAGTGCTACACTCCTGGGTGTCAGGACCTCATATTCCAATAGTACACGAATTTGATGATTTTCAATCCGGAATTTCTGTACAATTTAACGAAAACTCAACAGAAAGTGATTTTTTTGAACATTTTTTGAATCGCTCCATTATGAATGAAATTGTAAGAGAAATACACAACTACCATAGCTTTGTTCTCAATACAAAGGAATTTGGTGCGAATTCAAGAATTCATAAATGGAAGGACACAAATATTGAAGAAATGTATTTATTTATTGCAATAACCATGCTAATGACAAGAAACCAACACTTGACTATTGAAGAGTATTGGAGTACAAATATATTTCTTAGTTCGCCTATTTTTGGCCAGATCATGAGTAGAGATCGATATCAACTGTTATTGCAAAATTTACATTTCTGTGACTCAAATTCGCCGTCTACAGATCGTCTTTATAAAATAAGGTTAGTTTTAAATCACACCCGAACACTATTCAAACAGTCTGTAATACCTTATGAAGATCTATGCATAGATGAAAGCATGATTGTTTTCAAGGGTAGGCTTATTTTTAAACAGTATATTCCATCGAAACGACACCGCTTTGGAATCAAAATGTTTGTTTTGTGTGATGTGAAAACTGGATACATTCTTGATTTTATAATTTACTGTGGAGAATAGACATGGGCAGATTCATTCCCAGGAGTGAATCGATTCAGTCTGATTCCCCCGGCCTTTTGAATTGATTCCTTTTATTCATTCCTTTAATTCCGTTAGTTCCAAAAAAAAAAAAAAAAAAAAAAAAAAAAAAAAAAAAAAAAAAAAAAAAAAAAAAAAAAAAAAAAAAAAAAAAAAAAAAAAAAAAAAAACTTATTTATATGCATACATAGATATGTTTTCGTGGTTTTCACTTTTTCACTTAAGAAAACTAAAGTATACATGAGAGGCTACGAAGCACCGCACAAAGAGGAGGCCGAAAGGCTACGAAAAACCGCACAAAGAGGAGACCGATAATACTATCTCATTCTCCCGCGGACTACATCCTTTAGATGCATGTGTTTGCCTCTTTTTATTGTCGTTATTTTTCGTTTCATCGAGTTTCAAATCACAACGGTGCTAAAGAAGTTTTCACTGCGCAAAGCACTCTTCTTAGGGTGAATTATGTCGTTCTGAAAAATTGAAGGTACTAAAAACGAAGTTAATGAAATATTTATTTTAATGTGTATTTATTTTGCAAAAAAAAAAATTTTTGACAAGAAGAATGTATTTATATTAGGCTATCAATTAAATCTTAAAATGGAACAGTTTTTGTGGTTCACCCTTAAGTTTCACTAATTTTATTTTATTTATTAAACTTAAAATTTGTCTACTTCACGTGATCTAAAATTCCCACTACCTTCAGCCTCACAAAATATCCCAATTGGGAATGCCATAGTCTCATTAGCTCCAGACGGGAGCCGTTGGGAGTTGCTGTATTCACATAAAAAACATAGTATTATCGCGCTTTCATACATCCGATCCGGTTACCTGGAATAAATTTCACTCAAATATATATTTTTAAATGCACTTACCTCAATGGTGAAGTTAAATCGATGCGCCGAATAAAAACTAATTAAAAGTCTGAGCGACATGCGTCATACAATTTATTACAAAAATAAAGGAATAAACCACTCGATCATCATGACGTATCACGGTCCGACAGCGACTGATGTTTTGTTTACGGCTAGGTAGACAGATACCATATAAAGAATAATATAAATAAACATCGTTGTTTCTAAATGCATTGCATAATTTACGCACGTGTGAGGGAGAAAAAATATAGGATTAACTTTCGCTTTAAGCAAAAGTTCCGGGTCCCGTGCAAGATAACGGCTTGGCCGCGCGGGAACTAACGTCGAACCGATTCTCTGCGGGCATCAAGGAATGAATTAGGAACTTCTGACTAATAAGTGTCTTTTGTCTTTCTGTGACTTGAATAACTTGCATTCCGCGGACCTAATAATGACTCGATTCCGGAGTGAGAAGATTCGCCCTAAGATGATGGCTTGGCCGCGCGAGGACTAACTACGAACCGATTCTCTGCGGGCATATCAAGGGATGAATACGGAACTTCTGACCTATAGGTGCTTTTTGTCTTGCTGTGACTTGAATAAATTGCATTCCGCGGACAACATATTTATGGGAATTGAGTTGTCGGCCGAATCAACTCGATACGTGGGACATGGGAATTGGGACAACGACGTCACAAATGAACAAGAAACAAATGTTTTGATGCCTTGAATAAAAATGAAACATAGATTGAACTTGAGAATTGAACGCTACGGTCCGCGTAGACCTGTTGGACTATGACGAATAGTGAGGCCGGCACGCTACACTCGAATCTCAGAATTATTTGACTCCTTGCCTCGTGACTCTTGGCTGATTCGGTTGGCGGTTATGTCGCTTGGACTAGGGACTCTCTGGCCGACGGGGTTTTGTTGTGTGGATTTAATGCGCGGGATGCGGGATATTAACTACACGTGATAGACAATTTCGCGGCGCGCCGCCTGTAGTGTAGATACTTGTACCTATCCGCGCAACAAATATGCAGAATTGCAGAATAATATTTAAATAAATTCCTACGAAACACTACAATATTTAAAGAGTACATTATTGTTTTCTTACCTCAATATAACATGAAATATTTTAACTGTAAAATAAATTAATACAAATAAAAATAAATATGTTGCTGTTAAAAAATTGTAGGGTGCAAGGCCAAGAGTAAGGAATAAAGATTTAATTCCTTTTGAAAATGAGAATCAGATCAAGTGTGTTACAAGATTGAATTTATTCATTTAATTCAATCATTCAATTTTGCCCACGTCTAGTGGAGAAGGCACGGAAATAACGGATGAGCAGAACTTGGGAATAACCGGCGCTGTTGTAACCACACTTATAAATGATTATTTTGGCAAGGGGCACAATTTGTGGTGTGACAATTGGTACACAAGCCCAAAGTTATTCCAGTTTTTGCATTCGGAAAAAACGAATGCCTGTGGGACAGTAAAAAAAAACCGTAAGGAAATGCCCAAATTTAAAAATCTGAAAAAAGGTGAATTTGAGTCAAAAAGCCGCGGTCCCCTTTTAGCATTAAAATGGTGTGATAAAAGGGATGTTCACATGCTAACTACCTTGCACGATGACATATTTAAAGAAACAGGGAAAATAAATCACCGAACTAAACAACATAATCGATTACAATAAATCTATGGGAACTGTTGACAAAGGCGACATGATGCTGAGCAGTTTATCATGTATGCGAAAGACGATAAAGTGGTATAAAAAAGTCTTTTTTCACATAATTGACCTGTATTTATTGAATGCACTTATTTTGCACACCCAAGTGACAGGTATAAAAAAGCCGTTAGCAGATTTTCAATTGGCGGTTATAATGCAACTTGTTGAGAAATATAAACCACAAGTTACACAAATACCACAGCCTACAACATCAGCCCACCTCAGTCCATTTCGGATTCTGCCTAAACATGCCACTAAGCATATGGCAGGATTGATTCCAGCAACCGACAAATCAAATAAACCGCGCAGACGATGTCGTGTATGCCGACTTACAAATAATAAAATGCAGTTAACGAGATACATGTGTAAAGAATGCGGTGTGTCGTTATGTATCGAACCCTGTTTTAAAATATACCATACCTCAAAAAAATTGTGACCGGCGTAAACTCCTCTTAAGTGCTTAGATAATTAAAACAATATTTATTATATGACAAAATCTATTCGTCTCGTGTTATTTTTAAGTGTTGAGTTTTAGAACTTGTTTATTCGAATTAATAATAATAAGTGATTGAGGTACCACTTGTGTCTATCAACGCAGTGTCCTGAGTACAAGCACGCGGGGAAATGGCGCCGCCTTTAAGATAACATGGGTATGTTTTTGTATGGAATTTAATGTTTTTGTTTTTATAAACATCTAGGAGTGTTTACAGACGACGATTTGGTTTCAAATTGTAGATAATAATCTCATCTGTTTATATAGTATGATAAATCATGCCATAATATGCTGTAATTGAGATAAAATTGGATGGATAGGTATTTGAAAACATGTACCGCGTATGGGTATTGAACAAACGGAGTAGTTCAACGCGGGGAAAAGGTTAAGAGTGTATAAGCAGAGAAACCAGAAATATGTCATTTTTAAATCAGTGGTTAGACGTATTGACTCTTTTCCACAAAAAACTATAAAAGGATTTCAAAAGATTGTTCTTTTATCTAGTAAACGTATCTTTTAGATTTTGAGAAAAAATGTTTATTTTTAGAATAATAAGGTTATACCATAGGTCGTTCGCAGATTTGTTCAATTTTCAAAAAAGTACATTTATTATACAACACCCATTTCAAATCATATAATCATGCAGTAAAATAAATCAATACATTAGCTGGTAAACCTATTTTTCAGAATTTTAATTTTAGTTTAAATAAAATTATTAAAAAATATATACGGACATGTGTTTCTTGACGAAAATTGGTCGGTTTGTGCATTTATTTGTGCACTTACAAACAAATATATTTCGGATTTTTTTACATACTTATTTTGCTAAGACGTTATTGACAAATCATAAATAATTTGATCGTAAAATAATTTCAGGAAGTATTTAATTTTAAATAATTTTGAACATCGCATTTCACCATTTTTATCGCAGCCCGTAAACACAAATTTCAGATTTCATTACGGGCCCAAACGCGGCCAGGAGAGCACGTCTTCGCGACGCTTTGAATAATAATATTTGGAAATGAAATTTGAAAACGAAATTTGAAATAAACACGAATTCCTTGATTCACGTTTGTTAAATCTACAGGGTTGCCCGAATGCAATTTTTCATGTTCATTGAATATTTTTATGCAAAAATTTTTATAATTTCGAATATTTTTTTTATTTTAAATTATTCTTGTGTGAATACCGCACAAGAGTCCCAACTGCTCCAAAATATTTTTTGGGGTAAATCTTTTTTACGCACGCTCGACACTTGAGGGTAAACTGGTGAATGGGTTACGAAAAGTGTTGATTGTTACGAAAAATGACATGCGAACGGTAATCAATGCGAACGGTGATCGATTGCTCGGCGGGTCGGGCCTTTACGCACGCTTGTTTTTCGTGTTATTGTTATATTGTTAATGGACTATTTGTCCATAAATAAATAAATAAATTATAAACAGCGGGTACCCGGCATGCGTTTCAAGGGCACTGTAACCTCGCGGTCAACTAAACTGTTATGGTTCCATCACAAGTCACGGGAATTATAATGCAAGCGCCTGCACTATATAACATTATATACAGCGGGTACCCGGCATGCGTTGAAAGGCCACTCAAAGAAAGAAAGGGTTTGTGCGCTTTAATTCTGTTTGTTGAAGTGCTTATTATTAATTATGCACACAAATAAATATTTTAAAATGCGACATTTTTTACAATCCAACTGAATACTACTCTTTTTTTTCATGAATACCGCACAAGAGTCCCAACTGTTCTCGTCTGGAGCCAGTGGGACTATTGCATCCCCAATTTGGGGTATGTTGTAAGACTGAAGGTAGTGGGGAGGGGAAGGATATAGGGAAGAAGAAGGTGGGGAAGTATCTGGCTATTCAGATCTGGCCAATAAACACGGCTAAAGCCATTTCAAGCAACGTTTCAATTCTTAATGGTGGTCTTACACCAGGGCGATACTGAGAGTATCTTCCACTCTAATGGCCGTAAAATACAATTAAAAAACAAAAAACCAAAATATTAAAAAGAATATAACAAATTGTTTATTCATGTAGGTATCTACTTAATACCTACTGTGTTTACGCATTTCACTTGAATCTATTTATATTTATGCACTTCGATATACAAATTACAAATAACTACTACTAATTAAAATTCTGGAAGCGAGAATAGTAATATAAAGTAGTAATAGTAGCGGGCCGCCCTAGCTCGCGTGAACAAAACCCTCAAAACTCGGATTGCCGCGGAACGAAATTTAGTTCTGAAAACGCCGGCTCGCGAGCCCTGATGTGTTAGCGCTAGTGTCGGAATCGAAGTTGTCATGTGCTGGTTATTCACTCTTAAGAGGGTTCCACTGTATATGTAATGGGTGAGAATTCCTGCATAAAATATTTCCGCAAGTCTTAAGATGTGTTTTTTCAATAGGGGGATTTCAGAATCTTTGTGGAGTTGGGATACCGTTATCCATTTGGGGGCACCCTGGGCTATGTGTATGGCTTTATTCTGGAATGTTTGAAGTTTTTTTTTCTCTGAAGCTTGGGCCCAGATGGGGTTTGCATGAGTTAATTTTGGCCTTATCGTTGATTTGGCCTTATCGTTGATTTTATAATAAACTTATAATATTTACATAATAAAATTAATAGAAAAATGTTAACACTACTTATTGTAATAATTATTACAGGGAACTGCCCAACCCGCTGTGCACATACCAGCTGTACACGTGCTTTGTGGCGGCCATGCAGGGCACGGCGCAGGGAGAGGGGCAAGGGCAAGGGCCAGGGGCGCCCGGACCTCCGCCACGCCGCCTCGATGACGCCGAGAAGCTACTCCGCATGAGGGAGACCATCGTCAAACTGCCACCTCCACATTACAGGTTAGTTTAATACTTGCATGGTGAAACTGTGTCATCCATATTATGGATGTCAATTTCTACTTAAATACTCAAAATCTTCTTCTTGAGGATCGTTCGTGATCATCATTTTTGAGAATAATTTTTGAGGATCGTGACCCCACCTTACCATAGGTCACCACAAGTGTTCGCTACGCTTGATGACTTAGCAGGGGTGACCGGGTTCATGGGGTGAGGTTTTTCGGAACTTGGCGGCGGATGCGTCTGTCCACCTACTGTGTGGCAGGCTGGATTGGGAGAGACTGGTTGAGGGAGACCTTTTGATCTCTCCAGCAGGACTCTCTCGGAACATTGCCTAGCACGCGTTTGGTGACCACATCTGAATAGCCAGGTACTTCCCCACCTTCCACTTTCCCATCTCCTTCGCTTCCCCAATACCTTCAGCCTCACAACATACCCCAATTGGGGTTGTAATAGACTCACTGGCTCCAGACGGGAGCAGCTGGGACTCTTGTTAGGTATTCATATATAAAAAACATCAGATTCCTACCCACCCCTCGTAATTTCTTCCTTCCCAGAACTACCTTCCTTTCCTAAAAAGTTCCTCCACACAGCATCCCCAAAGATGATACAGACTTTGAGGGGAATTATTTTCCTCAGGGCCTCCTGTGTTAATCCAAGATGGGTGATCTTCCTCAATGCCTGCCAAACACTTTTTCAGTGACTGGGAGTTTCTCCAGGTTCCAGTTCTCAGTTTGGCAAACTAAGTGCCGAAATCATCTTAGAATACGTTGTAGGCAATCCTGTTAACAATTAGATGCCCAGCTCTTCGAAATAGATTAGTGTGATTTAATCTGTTAGCCACTGGAGCGACCACGCGAAATAAATAAATTTGCCTCGATTGCACGGGATTTCGTGAATATCATTTTAAAAATTTTTCCGCCAACATTAAAAAAATCATACCTTCGAATTTTAACATGGAGACATAAAAACTTATTGGTTACGCCAATACACATACCTACACATACACACACCTACATAGCACGCATACATACTGTTACTGCTTGGGATTGGTATTAATATTGTTGCAAATCCTGTCCTACCTTGTTCCAAAATCCGCACCTAAAAATATTATCACCACGTCCTCCAGTCTGCAATTAACCGCCCGCGCCGCAACATACATACCCTATAGCCACTGTGCTCCCGCTACCTGTAAATCGTCATTAACATAATTCCGCCGTGTTATCTATAAATAAAAGAACCGCACGCCTATTGCTGTTTCTGTGCCTATTGGATGGGGAGAAAGCAGACAAAATTGCCAGCATACAAGTTCTTTATCCTGTTCGGTTAGTCCTTTCCTTGCTATGCAGCATATGTTTTTTCTCATTTCAATCAGTAACAGTAACACAAAATTCAAGGTCCTTCGTCAGTCAATCTTCACACATATCAAATCCACTCTACACACACTATCTCATTCACTTATTATAGTGCTGTAAAGCCAATGAATTAACTTGTATTTAAGCTTTTATCTCATATTTGTAGGACGTATAAAAAAATTATATAAAAATCGTAAAGTTGCATGCTTTGTACTTTGAAACTTCTGTGAGAGGTACTTATTCGAATCAACATATAATATTTTCAATTTCTGTATATTGTCTGTGGTATACTTGATGGTGAAAGGTGCATATCTATGGAAAAACGACTTAATTTTAACCGTAAACAGCTGATCAAAAATTCTGCATGAAAAAATATTTAAAATTTATTTTTAACATCGTTCTAAAATAGTCTACGAAGTTCGGATTTGCGATATCTATGGTCATAATAGATAAAACATTTCAATAGCTTCGTTTTAAGTTCAAAATAACAAACGTAAGAGCTACAAATATTTTAAATAAAAAATTTGGCGAATCAAACGATAATGGGCTTTTTTTATCCAAAAAGCAATCGGAGACATTTAAAATGTCGCCAATATATGGCATAAATCGCTCCAGTGGTTGTTAGCTAATTCAAAAAAGATTAGTTTTTGGCATATACTTTATAAATGTATAAAAGTATCCAACACAATAACAAGACATGTGATTATTTTCAGGACGCTGGCGTTCCTGATGCGCCATCTACACCACATGTCGCTGCTTGGCGCGAGCACCGGCATGACGGCGCGCAACATGGCCATCGTGTGGGCACCCAACCTGCTACGCTCCCCCATCCAGCAGCATGCACTGCAAGGGGTCGCCGTTCAGGTAATTGCATTAAATAAGAAAACTAAATGTTATGTCTTTTAACTTTCAGTAATAAGTCAACAATAAGCCATATTGGGAGACGGGTACTGCCATTTACTGGATAACCAACACCTCTGCTGTAGGTCCAACCCAAATGGTTCACTACATTTGGTGACTTAGCAGGGGTGCCCGGATTCATGGGGTGAGGTTCTGCCCACCAGCTGCATGGCAGGCTGGATCGGGAGAGAATGGTTGAGGGAGTCCCTTTGACTTCTCCAGCCGTACTCATCGCAGTGGGATTGATGAATTCATACGTCAGTCACTGACCCCCAGATTCCTACCCACCCCTTTTACCCTTTTCCTTCTCAGAACTTCATCTCCTTTCTTTCTTAGAAAGATCCTCCACACAGCATCCCCAAAGGTGACGTAGGCCCTGAGGGGAATTATTTTCCTCAGGGCCTCCTGTGTGGAGCTAATGTAAAAAAAATAAAAAACTAAAGATGTGTTCGGTATCTTCCGAATAAGTTTAGGTTTGTGTGATTACTAGTTGATTTATTAAGTTATCGTAAAAGTTACAATGCATTTTAAACCAGATAGACGTCCATACTAGACTAGGCTCTAAGTAGCAATCAAGTGCAAAGGTGGTGCAATCTAAGTCAAGAATATTAAAAAATCTTCTTCGGAATTATATAAAAATTATAATTACTATTATATGGCATAATTTCTATGTGTATGTCTGTAGGCCGTGGTGACGGAGTTCTTGATCTGTTACGCGGAGCTGATCTTCTGCTCCGAGGGACAGCCACTACCGCCGCCCGGACCGGATGAGGACACGGGCGATTCAGGACTAGTCAGCGAGGGCCAGGGACGCCGGCCCAAGAGCCTGCCGCTGCAGACGCCCACAAAGCTGCTGAGGTATGTCCAATCTTTTAATAAATTGATCTAATTTCAAACATACAACACAGTAACGCTTCAGCACTTTTGGCTGAGGTATGCCCAATCTTTTAATAAATTGTTCTAATTTCAAAATACAACACAGTAAAACTTCAGCACCTTTGGCTGAGGTATGCCAATCTTTTAATAAATTGTTCTAATTTCAAAATACAACACAGTAAAACTTCAGCACTTCTGGCTGAGATCTGCCCAATCTTTTAATAAATTGTTCTAATTTCAAACGTACAATACAGTAACACTTAACACTTTTGGCCATTACACTAAAATGACTCACGACTCCGGAGAGAGATGGATTGGCAGGAAGGTAGGGTAGGAGGCAGAAGTCTATAGCTTCGGTACATCAGTCCTACAATATAATTAGGAATGTAATGATACCTATAATGATATAGAAACTCTCCTAACCCCTCAGGCCTTGACCGTATTTCGTCAGAGGGTCAAAATATTTACGCTTTGCAATAAAATTCAAATAAATGGAATATTTCTGAACATTTCCAAAAACCAAAAACTTGTCATCAACTTTTAAAAGGTGATGAAATACGCTTTCAAATTTTATAATTTGAAATAAACATATGTATAATTTTTGAAATATAAAAATTTTGCATGCAAACCTGAAAAAAGTTTTAAAAATGGCCCACCTTACATTTTTTCTAACTAAAATTAAGGATAACGAAAAAAATAAAAACAAATACACATTTTTTAGACAAATGTTATCGTCATCTCACTTTTTGGTCGTTCCATGTAAAAATAATTAATTTTACTTTCAAGTTTCATAAATTTATTTCAAATTGTGATTCGAAACTTTGGTTTTATAACGGTGTACATTGTACTTCTTTTGTGGTTAGTTTTTGTATTTGAATTATAAAGTGTGATGTTTTTTCTTTCTAACACCATTTATATCATATTTCTCACAATGGTAGTAAGGGAGATGCAATAATTTCTACGAGACCTCTGTGAGTTGTTGTGAAAACTGAACAAATGGACTTTAAGGATTAAGAGGGAACTTCTTTATCAAGTTTCACTGTATTATTGATCAATTCAATAATCTGGAAAGTGTTAAGTAATCTATTTATATAAAGAAGAGTGTCTGTGGCGGACACTGGGTGGGTGTAAAGCCCGGACAAAAGCCGTGCACTATTATAAAATAGAGAATCATTCACAATGTTTTAAAAATATCACCCATGAGTGAATGTTTTGTACCTTTTGATTCTTGATACTTACGTGTGTGTTCAATTCGTCGAACTATACTTCATATCTGCACGCTGATATTGTGGGAGTGAGAGATAGAGAGATATAATAAATGGGATGTGCGGGATTGCACCAACCTTCCTCATTTTTTATATATAAAATAGTAGGTGCAAGCTGTAAAGCATGAGACGTATACCAAGTGCTAGTTTGACTATTATTGGGCCATCCCAATTGATAATAATATTGTTGTTTCAGCCTGGAGGAGGCCCGCAGCAAGCAGCAGCTGAGGCCCAGCGTGTCCCGAGAGCCGCACTACATCGAGGTAGGTGGAGGACCCAACAGCCTGCCCCGCTATCACACCATCATACAGCTGCCCTCCGGTAATTATTCTGCATTATCTATTTACTTGATGTTCATATACCCATGGCTTTGTCACACTTTTCTGCAACACTTAAGGTAAGAACACACTGAGTCGACGTAAGCAACACATTACGACATCTTGACGATGAAAGGCGATGAAATAAGCTTTCAAATTTTATTATTGGAAATAAACATACAATTTTCGAAACATAAACAAGTTTTAAAAACGGCTCACCTTACGTTTTTTCCAACTAAAATTACTGTTAATGAAAAAAAGAAAAACACTCAGGTACATATTCTAACCTTTTTTTTTCAAATTGCGGTCGGAAACTTTGGTTTCATAGAAGTGTACATTTTGATAATTCAGCTAACTTTTAGTTTTGAATATAAAGCATGGTGTCTTTTCTTTCCCCCCCTTCCCCCGTCCCGCAAACCCCCCTCCCGCGTTCCCCTCCCCCCTCCCAGGTTCCCCTCCCCCTCCCTGGTTCCCCTCCCTCATTCCATAAATTAATTCCTGGTACATTTAGTTTTCAAACAGCTCGCATACCACCTATTGCAATTTTTTTATACAAATTTCATAATGCCAGAGCTCACCAGACAATAAAGAACACAAAAAAAGGATTATCCATTTTTATGCAGTCATTCGGAAGTTTACCGAAGTTCTGCGATTCATTTTTATACAAATTTCTTAATACCAAAGCTCACCAATAGTTTTCTACAAACCTTGTCCTGACAATAACGAACACAACAAAAAAATAATTATACAATTCGGTGCAGTCGTTGGGAAGTTATGCGGAAACATACATTTTGGCGATTCATTTTTATTAATATAGATTTCTCAACATGATATTGGAAGACACAACCATTTCTATGAGAGTTATGATGAGCTATGATGTGCTGTACCCAAAAGTGAACAAATTATTAACCTGAGGGGTTAACCACTCAGGTATTTTGCGATTGTGCAAGTTTTTTGTCTTAAACAAACTGTCAGATTTATAAAAACTTTGTGTTATTTCGGCTTCGCAATTAAAGCTCTATAAATGAAACATTTCTGAATGTAGCCGAATACTAAAAACTGTTTTTGAAAGGTTTTGAAATAAGCTTTCAAATTGTTATATTACAAATAAATATGTATTAACATTTGTAAATTTTACAATTTAGAATGCAAACATAAAAAAATTGTGAAAATGACTCACATGATGTTTTTATGTGAAAACGGTACTAAAATCACGAATTATGTAAAAAAAAAACACTTACTCAATTGTATAAATGTATAATAAACCATTTTGTCCCCTCACTTTTTTATCATTTCATACAAGAACATTTAATAAAATTTAACAATGTCTAACGGCGCATAGGCGATTTGGTGGGTGAACACTGTTTCTACAAAATAAGTCCTTTTTATGTATGTACTTCTATAGATATTTTTAAATAGAAATGTGAAGCTTGATTCAATATGGATCTTCTACTTTTTGTTTTAGGGTTGTCACTAGAACAATAACGATTTCTGTGGGAACTCACGCGTTAACGTGAAAACACTATTGTACTTGACTGCTATTGTTATATTATCGTGTAAACACGCTTACGGGTCGGAGTGGTTAAGCAGGTTTCACTGTATATCAAATTAGAAAGGGGTTTAAGCAATGAATGTTTTGTTTTTGTCAATTTCATTTTACTCTTGTAAATAATGAATGATCTTTGGTGAATAGTGAAATAATAAATAAAGTTCACGGTTATATTGGCCTACCTGCTGCACTCCAACATAATGAATAATTAATGGTTTCCAGGGTCTACTGGCCGCGGTCTAAAACGCTCCCCCTCCGGCTGGCGAGGCTTGTTCTCCCGTGCCAACAAGCAGCGTCCCGCCCCCGCAGCCCCCCTTCAAGCCCCCGCGGCCCCCCTGCCCCTACCCCCCCACGCCCGGCTGCCCTCGCCTGGCAACGAACAGGTCACACTGCGTTCGCAGGACGACAGTGTGGCGGACATTGACAGCACTCACAAGGATGACAGCGTCATGGTGCGTATTGAAGCCGTACTGCTGAGAGTTTAATTATTGTAACCGCTCTCTTTTTCACATAAACGTATATTCGTAACAAATGACGATAGCTCGGTGGACATTGACACCTCGCATAAAGATGACGGCATCGTGATTGTTAGAGGTATACTGCTTCGTTGAAACATTCCCTCTGTTTATAAATGAGGCATGTATAAGAAAGAGAGGCTGCAATGGTCAATGGAGCTCTCGGTGGCAATTCATTTAATCATTGTGTTTGTATGTTCTGAGGAATTTGTTGTGCATCGTTTTTATAAAAGTGAATGTGTTTGAATTTTCAATTATTGTTTTGGTGAATTTAACCCAAAAAGTTCTTAAAATTTGAAAAAATATTGTTGTGGTGAGCCAAAATTAAAAGAAAAATTCTTAACTCTTCAGGCCTTTAGGTATGTTTTGTTAGAAGGTCAAAAATTTTCCGCTTTGCAATGAAATCCAAATAAATGGAATATTTCTGAATGTATCCGAAAACTAAAAACTGTTTTTGAAAGGTGATAAAATACGCTTTCATATTTTGTAATTCGAAATAAACATAATTTTTCATATACATATAAAAATTTTGAATGCAACGAGCTTTAAAATTTGCTTATAAGCAGAAGGTCTTGTGTTTGAGTCCCAGAGGTGCCAATATCTTTTTCTGATTTTTCTGTCTCCAGATTTCGATTGAGTTTCGCTAATATTGTCTTCATTTAATTAAATATATTGTATGTAATTGTCACCCTTTGTGGCCGGCAGATGGACGCCAGTCGAGCAGCCCGCTCCTGCGAGAGCCTCCTGTCGGAGGGGGACTCCCTGCCGCCGCTCCTGGCGCCGCCCGACACCAATCCCAACACCCACAACCGCTCCGTGTCGTGCGACTCCTACTTCGAGGCCAGCCTCCTGGAGCTGGCCGAGATGCGGCTCCGGCTCACCTCGCAGGAGAGGGAGATGGACATCTTCAGCGAGGACGACACCACCAGACAGGTGATTCATTACGAGATAAGAAATTTCTAAAATAGCTCTCTGGTGGACCGAATACGTCACACCGCATCATACTGTGAACTGTGATGTGTGTCCCAAGTAATTTTTCTTTGCTTCAAGTGAAATTGATTGAACATTTTTACAAGTCGAAATTCTTTTTTGAACAGATATTTATATTCATTGGCCTATCTAGGCCTAGGAGTCAATAGTTCTTATGTAAATGGGCGACATTAGTTTCACACTTTGTGGGATTATCTCTTCATTGAAGTAGAATTATAAAAGTTCTTATGTACTTAAATAGGCGACATTAGTTTCACATTTTTTGGGATTATCTCTTCATTGAAGTAAAATTACAAAAGTTCTTATGTAAATGGGCGACATTAGTTTCACACTTTATGGGATTATCTCATCTTGAAGTAAAATTACAAAAGTTCTTATGTGAATGGGTGACATTAGTTTCACACTTCTTGGGACTATCTCTTCAATGAAGTAAAATTACAAAAGTTCTTATTTAAATGGGCAACATTAGTTTCACTATTTGTGGGATTATCTCTTCAATGAAGTAAAATTACAAAAGTTCTTATTTAAATGGACAACATTAGTTTCACACTTTGTGGGATTATCTCTTCATTGAAGTAAAATTACAAAAGTTCTTAGGTAAATGACCGAACATTAGTTACACACTTTTTGGGATTATGTCTTCAATGAAGTAAAATTACAAAAGTTCTTATGTAAATGGGCCACATTAGTTACACACTTTTTGGGATTATCTCTTCAATGAGGTAAAATTACAAAAGTTCTTATGTAAATGGGCGACATTAGTTTCACACTTTTTGGGATTATCTCTTCAATGAGGTAAAATTACAAAAGTTCTTATGTAAATGGGCAACATTAGTTTCATACTTTTTGGGATTATCTCTTCAGTGAGGTAAATTTACAAAAGTTCTTATTTAAATGGGCAACATTAGTTTCATTTTTCTGTGGATTATCTCTTGCTTGTGAATGGGAAATTTTCTTGACATTTTGAGAAAACCGTTAACGCATTAACAGCCTTGGTGTGAGGAGAGAAGGGTCATTTGGCAGTACTAATTACAGCCACATTCAGAATAGCCTGGGTATGGATAATCGCGGCTTTACTGTTACATAGTTATATAGGAATATCATGAAAAAATGAAAAAAAATGACAAAAGTCATATAATTGCAATTGTGAAAATTGTAGGTTTCTCTATCAATGGTAATTCATAAATAGTCAACTAAAAATAGGTCAATATTTTCAGTTTTGCGATGTGTGATGTGTAATTGTATTGTGTGTTGATTGCAGATGTGGAACAAAGAGGGCAGCAGCTGTGACACCAGCGCGGAGCCCAGCCCCGTCAAGTTGCCCCGCACGGCCGTCGGCAGGGTCAGCCCCGACTCCAGGCCAGTCTAATCATTTTATTGTTCCTTCCTTCAGAAACCCCATTGTTTGTTCTGTTTTTGTTTTCAAATCTACTGACTTACTAAATATAAATTTGAACAGTGCATCAAAATAATCTAGAAATTTAATGAAACCAGTTAAGTTTACATGATTTTTTTTCTTCCATTTAGATTGTTTTGGATTATGGTTAATTGTTAAAATTGTTTAAATAAATAATGAACTCTTTCTGTTACATGCGCAGTTTATGTTAAAGAAGAGGTCTCAACTTATTAAAAGTTCTTTTTTTTTTATTGGTGCACTTTTTTACTCATTTAAAGTACGCTCTAGCGTGTTTAAATCGCACTTTATGGAACGCGCGTTTTTTAAAGTTACCATGGCAACATCAACAAATCAACAAAATGTGAAGTCTAAATGTCAACTTTTAACTATAAATCTGACAGGAATATTTTAAACGTCAAATAAAACATTACAAATGTTTCAAAAATTTTATTCAAAGTTTACATTCTTTTTTTTACATCGTTTACATTCTAATTATTTAAATGGATGTGAAAAGAGCAGTTCGTATTATTTGAAATATTAATACCTCCATTTTTTAAATCGGAGGAAATGCTGTTCAAATTAATAGTATTCTCGGAAGTCAATGAGGCTGCACTTCCATTAATGGCAGTTCCAATAATGTTTGAAACATTCTTCTTATTTCTAATGCTCTCTTCCACGTAACCAGTCGCCACAGCTGCCGATTTCCATCCTACTTGTCGTTGGATTTGATCAATTGTCATGCCACTATTTGCCATAATGGTAGCGGATGTACGTCGAAACGCATGTCCTGTATATTTCTCAGGATCGTTTAATTTAAGATAGCGTGCGATTTGTAAGGGGCATGATCCAAATGTGTTAATACCAACCACTTGATTGGTGCACTTACCCTTATCATTCCATAAGAAAACCCTGTCTGTACTTACATTTTGGGGTCGCAATGATAAATATTGCTTCATCAAACGCACATAATTAATTGCACCACTGTCGGCAACAGTAAAACGTCGAGCCTTCACTGTTTTAGATGGTCGGATGGTAATAAGCAATACACTTCCTTCTTCTTTGATATCATATAAGCGTAAATCGCACAATTCACATCTTCTGCAAGAGCAAAAGATTCCGCAAATGGCTACCACCTTCAAAAATAAGTACGTAATGTCCGGTGCTTCCGTGAAAAACTTCCGCAAATCATCTTCTTTGAATACATACGCCTTCTTAGCAACGTCATCCTTGCTAATTGCCTTCATGAATGCATGCACTTTCACAAATGATTTTAAATCAACCCCTTTATTTATCCTCAACAGACATTGCAATTTAAAATGTATGGCCCACTTAGTCGATGCTTTGTACTGTTCCGACATTTTCTGAAGGTAAGCAAGCACAACTCGTTCATCTACATCTACTACGTTTTGCTCCTCCATCCATGTTATGAACCTTTCATATTCTTTTTTATAAACGTCTTTGGATTTTTCAGGTATTAACCGCGATTCTGCTTTGGTATTTAAATTATCAATGTTAGAACTCATTTTACAACACACAATAACTAGTAAAAACTGTGATGTCAACTATTAATCTTATGTGACAGATTGCAAATTAATGTTTGTGTTTTTCATTTCCATGACAACAAGATATTGTGATGTCACATCACGAATTCATTAATAGTTCTTATTTCCAAATTTTTAATAATAATATCAATATTTATGTTTTCGAAGTGTACCAATAAAAAAAAATAGCGTAAAGTATTCGTGGATAACTGGTCTTTAAAACACTTGCTTTATTTCGAGCACTCGGCTACGCCGTCGTGCTCGAAAAATAGCGCGTGTTTTAAAGACCTGTTTATCCACTTATATTTTAATATACTATTTTAATAATTCCAGGAAGAGAAGCAAGCTGGAGGAGCAGTTATCGGAGCTGCTGTTCATAGATTGTGCGACGCCAGAGCACGGGCGTGCTAGCCAAGCGAGGGCGGGGACTGAGGAACTCCCGGGGGCCCAGCAGTCACCCGACAAGGACCAAGATGCCAAGAGGTTAATCAATAACTTTATCGTATTCAGTTAAACTCACTTATTATTTATTTTCAAAGTTACTGATCGGCCATTTGGGTTACTGATCGGCCATTTATTGGGTTTACCAAGTGAATTTGACTTGAGTTTATTATTGGGTTTACCAAGTGACTTTGACTAGCTTGTTATTGGGTTTACCAAGTGACTTTGACTAGCTTGTTATTGGGTTTACCATGTGAACTTTACTGATTTGAGTTTATTATTTGGGTTTACCAAGTAACTTTGTCTGACTAGCTTGTTATTGGGTTTCTCAAATGAATTTAACTCACTGGAGTTTGTTCTTGTGTTTACCAAGTGACTGACTTGCGTAAGTTTTTATTGGGTTTACTAAGTGTTTGATTTGCTTGAGTTTGTTAATGGTTTTACCATGCTACTTTGATTGACTTTAGTTTGTTTTGCAGGATATGCAAGGAGCAGAAACTCTCCGCTAGTAGTCCCCAGCAGACGGTGGCTGTCAAAGTGAAGATGAGGTGATTGTGTGCTATTTCTGTCTTTATAGTTAATCTGATGAGAACATAGGTACAGTAAAAACTCCAAAATACAAATGCTCAGACAATGTAATTATTCACAGAATCTGTAAGTTATTTATTTGACCTGCCGTCAAATTTGATATCATCAAAAGTTTTTTTTTTCCGTGAAATTTAACATTTTTTATTTCAATACTCTTAAGGTCTTATCGTATATTTATTATTCTTCTAGGGAACGCAGCTCGCCTAGAAAATCTGGCAAGTCCTCGAACCGTCACAGTCACTGTGGCACTCCCCCCGATCCTCGGCCTCCGCAGCCCGCTCCCCTCCGCCACTCCACCCTCATCAGGGTGGACTGGCCCCAGGCTGAGGGGGGTTCGGCGGAGCCCCACAGCCTTGACTACCACCCCTACGGCTACAGCCAGCTGCAGAGTGACTCCGAGACCTCCCTGCCCATCACTGAGTCCCGGGACTCTCTCACCAAAAGGTTACTTGAGTCGCGAGAATCTCTCATGAGCAGGAGCAACGAACAGGAGTCTCTCGGCAAGAGATTGTTCGAATCTAGAGATTCTTTAATGAGTAGAAGTCACGATCTCGACTCCATGCTCTCTTCGATGAACGTCGAACGCAAAATGGAAACCCAAGATGAAAAAGACGAAGACGATTATCCCGGCTCGTACGATTTCATCAACGATATCATGAAAGCCGACGGAAGCGGCGTTCTATCGGGAATCGTAACGAAAGATATCAGCAATGACAATCTCGACGGTTCTAAAGATGTTAAGGTCGACGATTTTAATTGGTCCGATTGCGTTATGAGTTCAAGTGCCGATAAATCTACAACTTCCAGCGATTTGGAACGCTCTGACGAAGCGAAATGCGTAGTCGGAAATCAGAACTACGAAGATCTCGGTACAGCGGAGGAAATTCATTATGACGATGTGGAAGGCACACTTGTCAATAAATTGAAAGTAAACACGATTGATGCGGATGCAGAAAATCGATGCAGCATCACCGTCACGGAAAGCCACAATAATCTTAATAATGTCATGGTGGACAGTTTAGAAGAATCACTCTCCCCTGTGAATATAAGTTACCAGAATTTGAACAGGTTTTCTAATATGTCTGGGGATTCGGGAAAGAATTGCATTTCTAAAGACAGTACTCCTACGTACGAACAGGAACGGACCGAAGAGATCTACGAATGCTTTACCTTTGCCCGGCCTTCCTACATCCACCTGGCTTCTTCTAGCGGAGGGAGTAACACTCCCACTTCGCCGCCGCAGCTTAAATCTCCTATCAAATCTACTATCAGTATCACATACAAATCACCCACCAAAGAGAACAAAAGTTTCACAAATGAAACTGCAGATGTTTCGAGTAATGATTGCGACGATGATGCTTATGAAGCCGTTGAAACCATCGGAGAATCTGCAGTCGTCCCTAAGACTTGGGATGCCAGTCTGCCCACCCAGCAAGCCTGCCAACCCGTCAGAATCATGGATGATTTAATATCTCTGGAAACCCCGACGGAAGACATCCAAGCTTTCCAACCGGTACTGCAAGAAGAAAATAATGAAGTGGATATTTACAACCAGGTTAAGTTCTTCAGGCAAAGTATCAACGAAGTTAATAACTTGATACTTACGCCGGAGAATGAAGCTTTTGCCGATAGCTTGGAAGTGACCGTCGAACAAGGAATGGAAAACGTCACCAATGAATCCGGTGATAAATCCTTGGGCAGTTGGTACGAAAATGTCTGCTTCGAAACGCAAAATGTCAACGATCAATCCCAGTCCCAGCATTCGTACGAGAATGTGCTAATGCCGCATGCTGACGATAGTAATGTCTGCGACAGTTCTGACCAAGTAACGTCTCCTTTGACGGAACTCTGTCTCGACCGTAGATTGAAGTCAAACGAATCTAGAAATAAAAACGTATACGAAAATTATAAGGTACCGTTCTCAGAGAAAACCGATTCCAAAATTAATAAATACGACATCACGTCGAGTTTAGAAATCTGCGAAGCCGTGAGAAATTCTCCTACACTGAGTTTGGGTGACTTTGATAAAGAAAATACTGGGGATAATGAGAATTTAGCGTCGCCGACCGATGAGAAATCTAAATTGGGTCGGTCTAGCACCAATGTAAGGCAGTTAGCTCACAAATTTGAAAGTCCAACTGAAAATAAAGGACCTTTCTCGTTTGATAGATCATCTAAAACCAATTTACTGGAGAAACTGTCCACATTGGAACGAAAGAAAGAATTGAATCACCCTTTTGATCGCAGCAAGGCGGCCAGTTTATGCGAAGGAAGAAATAAATCTGTTACCGGTAAAATAGTTCCTTGTATTCGAGCTAGGAACAACAGATTAGCCAAGTACTCGACAAATACGCGATCGCTGGACGAAAATGCTTTTGTCAAAGAATTCGGCAGAGCCGTTCTAAATCGTGATCACACTTCGGAAAGAGAAATAGCCGAGCAAGTGTTCACCGTGTCCGAAAGACGAAAAAGTCTAGAAGCGGGAAATCCCAAGTCACTCAACCAACCCAAGAAAATTCCACTTTTAAGCGATCAATGTCCTACATCGTGCTCCAACCGCGATAGTTTGTCCTTGAATCTGACAAACTATTCTAATGAGAGGAGTCTCGATGAAGAGGAGATTGGAGAGGAACACTTTGTGCGTAGACTGGTCAGCATTACTCCCACAACCGAGAATAAGATAAGCTTGGTTCAAGCGCGCCTTTCTCCCAAGAAAAACCAAAGACTCAGATCCAACAACAGCAGCTTATCTGATAGTCAGAAAGATCTGTGTGACGCTCTCTCAGCCGACGTACCATCTGAAAAGACAGACAAGATGAGCAGGGAACGGATAGAAAAATACAAAGAAGAGCGGAGATTGTTTTTGAGAGAGAAGTATAGCCCGCACTCCTTCAGGGGTATCGGAGACTTGCAGTTGACGTGCCGAAACAAAGAACACAGCGAAGAATACGATGACGTCACTTTTGACGGCATTCAGTTACGGAATCCCGGAAAATTACTGGAGCGACGTAACACCGCTGATGCCGTGCAACGCAGCAAATTTTCCGTAGTGTTAAACGCGTCGAAATCGAATGAGAAAGTTATAGAGGAAAATTTGAGCGTGGCGGAAATCACACCCGAAGAGGAACCCATTTCGGTTGTTCAGAGGAAGCTGAGTCTTGATGCCTTCCAGAGTTCTGGCCCTCCGGCGCGTTCCGGGGCCAGTTGGGATGGGCCCAAGCTCGCCCGGCCTAAGAACTTAGGAATCGTTAGCGATTTGGAGGGAAAAAGTGGAGCCAGTTCCAAGCCTGAGATAGTCAGCTCTTCATCAGTCAGGTAATATATTATTAAAATTGTCTCAGAGTACTTGCGAGAAACTAATATCTTCTTTAGAAAGTTATTCAGATAACATCGTTCCAAGATGGATGATACTCCATTGCTGGAAATGTTTGGCTGTGTGTTACCAGATATAAATAGCGTAGTACTTTCCAACCTTCCTTTTCCCCTTATGTTTCCTCCATCAATTCTTTTCAGCCTCAAAATATTATTCAAATGGGGATGCAATTCTACGGACTCGGTGCGATTGGAAACCTTGTACAATTTTACAGTTTTGTTTGCTACACACTTTCAGGAATCTAACCTTCTAACCCAACCTAACCTAAAATATGTTTTTTTTTTCAGGAAAGAAAAACGATCTCCATCATTCAACATTCGAGATATGGCTGCAAAGTTTGAGCAGAAATCCCACCAAAATAACTAAAACACGTCATGAACAATAAATACTCTATATTATATTATTGTAAAGTTATATTCTCTTCCTCCATACGGATAATACACTTGTGTTCATAAGAAGTTACATACATCACAGTAAAATAATACTCCTATTTAAACCATTGAATGGTTCAAATTATAAAAAAAAAACAATAAGATTATAATACAATATAGATAAGCCAGTTTTTCAATACTTTGTTGGCCATAGGGAGAAGCTGAGAAGAATAGCTGTTGCGCCTTAACTAGCTGTCTTACCTCAGTAAGATACTCATCTGTCTTCCTTAAGAAGTAGGCAGTGAGATTTCCACACCCAATAAATGGTAAAAGACTAAGTACAATGAAACCCTCTTTAAGAAGTTTTCCAAGGGACCGCGAAAAAAACTACTTAGGGATACATTGGGCCATTCAGTCTTCAAGGGTCCAAAATACGAAACTTCTTAACCATTTATTTTGCATATTTTCGAAAAAAAATAATTTTAAAATGCGATTTTTACCCTTGTGTATAAAGAAACTGTATGAAGGACAAGGTCAGAATCGCTTGCGCCAAAATCATTCTTGATGTAGTCAATAGTTTCGTTCACCTAGCTACACCAGAATATTTTTTAAATGAATTAATTATCTATGGTGTCAGATTTTGACGAGATTTGAACTGCCAAATTTCGAGCGTGATAGTTGACAAAAACATCGAAAATCCTATCAATTTAATAATAATATAATATTTGGCTAATTTATATAGCGCCGTTTTCGTGAAAAATCACCTCAAGGGCACTGAATTTATCAAATAAGTACATGTAATGTTGTTTTTATAGATAGTTTATTGTTCAAGGAATGTGTTTCAGTAAATAAAATATACTATAGCTCAAAATAAATCCACAAAATATTACTTTAAAGTAATGCATTCCGTAATTTCCAGTATGGAAGTTAGTTTCAGGCATGGCCCTCGACTAGTTAAGCATGAAGACTTCTTAAGAGGGTTACACTGTAACCCTGAAATAAATCACGTTAACACTTTTGGCGGGGTAAATCTTGTAATCATAATTATTAATTTATTTATTGGCGTTTAAATACTTTAAAAGGTGCCAAATATTCTTATTGTAATGCATATTGTATTGTAATTCGGTGTTATATTTGGCTTTTAAAATAATTTCTTTATTCCTTTTCAATTTTTCCATTTCGGCTATATTGTATATGTAATTTTGAAGATCTTTTGTATTGATTTACTTCCTATGGTGAACATGACATTTTAAAAATATATTATATAAATTATTGTTATATGTAAATGTAGGTCCAATACCCGGGCGTAAAAGCCAAATTTAATTAATTTAAGAATTGGTAGAAATTTCCCAGAATATTTTGTACATTTAAAGAGCTTATGCTTCCTACCATTGTGGATATTTAATGAATGGGTATATTATTATTATGTACTACAATGCACGCACTGAAAACTATTTTTGTGTGTTTTTGAACGCTCTCTTTTGAATAAATTAATCTGTGATTTATTGTAAAAATTGGTATTATGTAATGGAAATAGATTTTGTTGGCTTGATTTCAATATTTTTCTCCAATACATTGGATATACAGTGAAATTCTCTTGTAAGGTTTTCCAAGGGGCTGGAAAAAAACCTTTATTGTGGGAACATTATAAGTGGGTTCCATTGTAATAAGACCCTCTCTAGCGCAGTTGTCTATGGGAGTATAAGCCCGTCGTCCCAGTGGCTCGGTAACTGTAAAGAATTGATAAAAACCAGAGACCCTGAGCAAAAAAATCCCACAATCCCACAGTGGCTGTACAAATTGTAGTGAACTTCACATTTCTTAGAGGGACAAGCGTAATTTATACTGAAGAGCTAAACCATAGAATTGTGATGTGGGCTTGACGGTGTACCGTAAGTGAGCTCTCTATTTTATCAAACATTTTCAAATATCAAAATTCTTTCGTTGGTCTTGGGCAGCTCCGGATCTAGGGGGGGCAAACCGTGGTGCCTGCCCCGGGCGGCATTTTTAAGGGGCGCCAAAATCGTAATTTATATGTTTGAAAAAAAAACTTGATTGAAAAAGCGCCTGGCATCCAGCGCACGTTGTTCTAACCATTATTCATTTGATTTTAAAATGCCCAGTTGGTTTTTGAACACATCCTAAGTTAGTTTATGATCTTATCCTGAGTCGATTTTGAATGCGTGCATAATGTACGTGATGTCTCTGCTAGGGGAATCCCCGTCGCATCTAGAACGAGGGGCTACACGGGTCAATTCAAACAAGTATTATCTATAATTTTAATGCGTTTCTAAAGATAATATCAAACAGCAACAAGGCTTGCAAACTTTGCTACATTGATTTTAAATACGTCAATATCCGAAGCAATTGTATTTAACAACAAGATAACTCACCCCACCATGATGACCATTGGCAAGTTAGTCCTGCAGGCCGGGAAAAACAGTCTATGCTGTCGGTGACGAAGATAACCATCAGGCGTATAGAATGATAGTGGAGTTTTCGAACCATCTGCAAACAGTCTGAAGAAATGGGCAAAAATTTACAAGTTTTTAATCCAGTGGAGCCAATCGAATCTGTAACACACATTACATAATCTCACTTGCAAATCTTGTCTAACATGTTCTGAAAAATTGATATTAAAAAATAAAAAGTAGATATTTCATATTTTAAAATTTCTATTCTCAATTTTTACATGAATTATATTGACAAAATTATCCAATAGAAATCAGCTTGCAGATATTATGTAAGTAATTTATTTCGATTTGATCTTCAATACAATCCAAAAAGCTGTTGAAAAATCTTTAATACTTTGCCTATAGTAGGTTTTAATGACAACATATTTTATAGAAAACCTTTGTACAACTTAATATTATAGTGTGCTTATTGTATAGACTAACTTATACACTGAATAGCTTGTGCTAATATGTGCTGAAATCTCTAGAATTACCTGAAAAGATGTCTTGAAAGAAGGTTTGTATTTCGTTTTAATATAGTTTTAAAGCTTTGTTTTTTCTCCATTTTCTATTCATGGTTTAAATTTGAATTAAAACATTTGCAGCATTCCAAATTTAAATTCAATACACTTTAACGATACAAATCAATATATTTTGATTATGGTTAATGTTGTATTCTATTCATGGTTTAAATTTGATTTACATAAAATATTTTAGCAACATTCCAAATTTAAATTCAACACACTTTGATGATAGAAATCCATGTATTTTGATTATGGTTAATGCTTAATTTATTTCTCCATATTCTATTCATGGTTTAAATTTAATTTACATAAAATATTTTTAGCAGCATTCCAAATTTAAATTCTTTTTCAAAACACTTTTGATACAATGCAAAAAAAACCCTTGATTTTATCAAAGTGAAATTTTTGTCATTTATAATAATTTGACC
The DNA here is from genome assembly GCA_917563855.2 of Limnephilus lunatus. Taxonomy (NCBI): domain Eukaryota; kingdom Metazoa; phylum Arthropoda; class Insecta; order Trichoptera; family Limnephilidae; genus Limnephilus; species Limnephilus lunatus. The sequence continues at coordinate 29,424,115 of OU830596.1, forward strand.
AGATTACGTATTTTGGAATGTATGTTTTTGCAGACGTATTTTATGTTGGTGTATTTTATGCTTTAGCAAAGATGGCAGAATCAAGCAAAATTCGACAATGATTTTTAAATAATGGATAAAATTTTTTAACTAATCAAAATATTATTTTGGATTTATTTTAAATCACATTTAAAACAAATCTGGCAGTGCTTATAACATTTGAAAACAAAAGATACAATCACATCAATATGTCTACACAAGAAATGCTATTTTAAAAGACAGCATTTAATTTTTTTTAAAGTCTTACATTTATTGAATATAATATGACATTAGTATTAAATATAGCATTGGGTGTAGATTACATTGTTTTCAATAAAAAACATAGTTTTTTTTGACAGTTTGATAATGCCCTCAGAAGGCGAAACAGCTGTCACGCGTAATAATAATTACCAGCAGAACTTGTTTATAAATAAACTGTTTTTATGAATTTAATAATAAAATTATTGAATATATAAAATAAATAAAAAATTAAAAACATAGTTTCTCAAAGCTTCTAACAAAAATTGAAGTGTTAATAAAAATGTCTAAGAAAATAATGTCATTCAATAATAAAATTGATTGATTTTGTTTTTGTCAATTGCTTGACTGTCGTCTTTGTATCTATACGCCTCATTTATTTTATGGTGGAGTAGCTGATAGGCGTGATTGGCTTAAATAGGTATGAATGTGGATGAAACGGTGATAGACTTTTAATAGTTGATATTATAAACTGTACCAAATTGTATTAAATCCTTGCATAATTCTAACAAACATAAGCTGGTTAATAATAATTTACTATTTATGTTATATTACGTATTGAACTGGTTCATGTAAGAGCTGATGATCAAAGTTTAATTATATTTTTAATATTCAAGACTTCTTCTTGTGTTATCGGAGGTTGGCCATCGCCAGAGCAATCTATTCATTCGAGGCTAAAATCGTTATACATAATCAAATTTTGTTAAATTTTGAAATGAAACTTGAATAAATGCTCATTTTTAAGCTCTCTCTATGTCTATTCTTTGGTTTTAAAAGAAATATAAACATATTATAGGAAGTATTATTACTACAAGAGTACACTGCAGACTGAATCGGCATAAAATACGTATTTGCTTAGTGTTGCCATATGAATTGCACACTATTTATGTAAATATGCGGGATTTTTGTGATTTGTGTCTGCTTTTTTCCTTGGGTCTGCTGTAATAATTGATTCTGATAATATACCTGAAACATGTTCTACATATTAGGTATGTTACACGGCAAATATAATATGTAAGCATAAGTGCGCGTGGACTATCTCACGATGTCGCTCGCCATACAATCCCATACAGTCTTAACCTCTTATTCGCCGGAAGCACAAATTTTCGAAAAAAAAATTTTAATGCGATTTTAACCCTTATGTATAAAGAAACTGTATGAAGGACCAGGTCAGAATCTCTTGCGCCAATATCATTCTTGATGTAGCCAAAAGTTGCATTCACCTAGCAACACCAGAATATTTTAAAATGAATTGTGTATCTATGGAATCTGGGTGTCAGATTTTGCCACGATTTGAACTGTTGAAAAGTGATATCTCATATCTGCGTGATAGTTCACAAAAACATCGAAAAACCTGTCAATTTATCAAACAAACGCAAGTAATTTTGTTTTTAAAGACAGTTTATTGTTCAAGGAATGTGTTTCGATAAATAAAATATACGATAGCTCAAAATAAATCCACAAAATAATACTTCAAAGTGATGCATTCCGTAATTTCCAGTAAGCAATAAAAGAAAAAGAAGAAGTTTCAAAAATGGCTCTCGATAGGTTAATAGACGAGTATAATATTAAGTGTGTGTAGATGTTCACTCAGCCTTGCACGTGTTCAGTCGTCCAGTTGTCTTCTCCGTATCAAGGGTTTTCCCAAACGGTCGATCGTTTAACAGATTTTGGTTTTCTCCCAATGTTTACGATCGTGAATTTTAGGAATAATAAATACCTATTTTTTGGTCATAGAAGACATTAGTTTTGCCAGGTTTGTGTGTATATCTGTTTTTGAAGCGGTTATAATGGTCACACAACGGTAATAAATCTTGTAAGATTCTTTTTAGAAATCAATTCCCAAGACATGTAGGAAAAAGTATTTGCCACCGTTTGGAATCTACTTGAAAATATTATATTTTCATTTAGCTTCCATGAGTAGGTGAACATAAATCTTTATTGTAGACAATCACTTATATTCACATATTATATTTGCTGTCTTAATTCTTTATTTAAAACTATTGCTGTCACTTTTCTACTCTCTATTTGTTTTTCAAAACCTTGTGTTAACTGTACATGTAAATAATAATATAATTATGTACTTGGAACCAAATTTGAAATATTTGTAATAATTATTGTTTGAATGTGAAATGAGATTTCAATTTTTTTTCTTGCAAAGCATGCTAATATTAGCATTTTGTGTTGCAAAACTTGCTAATATTGGCATTTTGCCTTACGAAACGTGCTATTATTGGCATTTTGTCTTGTAAAACTTTCTAATATTGGCATTTTGTCTTGCAAAACATGCTAATATTAGCATTTTGTCAAGTTTTGTATTTTAAATAATCAATTGTTAAAATCTTTTAACATTTTTATAAAAACAAACAAACCCGAATTGTAAGAACGATTCTTGTGATGTTGAAGACATGATTTGATTTAAAAATGAAAGAGAATTGATTATATAATATAAAGGCTGTACCAATGGAACTATGGGAATAGATTTAGAAATACAATGGCCGTACCGAGATTATGATTGGCTAAGAGTATGCTTGCTTCGTCAGTATTGGCTGGTACCGGTCCTCTTTTTTGTCTATGATTCTTTATCCCGGAGTAATTCAAATAATTATTGTTATTATTGCTTATAAATATATTTAATAAATATTATAAAAGTAAACCTCAATAATACTAATGCTAATACTAGTTAGAGCTCTAGAACTCTAAAGATAATTTTATTCAGAAATATTTTTACCCAAATTTCAAACTTGATAATGTACCTCAAAAATATTACGATGATAATCTTTAATATTTCTTGTTTAACATTAATTTTCATATTTCCAACATAATAGAAAGAGAAAGGTAATATCATTCTTTTTCATTAACAATCTATTCTTATATCGGATGGTGCAAGATAGTTGCAATTTAAATTAACTTATTGAAAATGTTAATAATCTCATACATTTTTTACAATTCACTTTTAATTCTAATTTTTTTACATTCCTGTCAGTTTTATGGATTACAACATTGTCTAGAAGTGGTAGCGTAACATGGCATAATACCCCAAAATAAATCACATTTCCTTGTCAGTTTTTTTCAGAATTACACCTGAATTAATCTGGTGGCTTAGAGGTGAAGAGATGGTCAATTTTGAATGGCTTTGGATATCGAATTAAACTTCCAACCAACCTCTTAAATAGCCACTTTTGTGATGTTAGCGGTCTGATGATTTCAATGCCTTAACTACTCGGTTGAATAAAAAAAGGGATATGTCAGAAATGCCTATTTATTCACTATTTTTTAAAATTAAAAATTCTTTCTTGTGCTTCTTGATAATCAAGATGGCTATGATGTTATGCACCAATCCGTTAAAATATCATCAAGAGATTGTGAAAAGAATTTGTCTCCAATTTTCTGATTACTGATTTTTTTCCTCACATATAAGGGGATTATAATTGTAGGTATCTATTTTTTTTTTCATTTCACTATCATTCCTTTATTTCCAAGTGTTATTTACAATTCGTTATTTTGTAAATGTTGTAAAATATTATTGTTATTTTTTTTCATAATTTGTCCAGTTAAGTTTATTTAATTAAAAATAGGGTATTCTTTGTTTTTTTTATATTATTATCATTTTGGTATTTCTTTTTTTAGAGTATTAATATTATTTTTTGTTCTTCTGAAATAAGATTTTTCGTTTTAAGGCAATTTAAAAAATAAAGTATTAAATTTGTTTTGTTAATTTTAGTTTTAATTTGTCCTGCCTCTATTTTCTTTCATAAATATTCTGTAAAAATATAACCTTTTATTACAAAGATGTTATTATAATATTATTAAATTAATAATATTGAATGAAACGTGTTATTATTTCAGCAATAAGTTATTTTTATAAGAGTTCAAGAGTTTGCACAGAGCCAGTGGAACTACGGCATCCCAATTTAAGGGGAAGTAGAAGAGGATAAAAAGACAGTTCTTGATTTATTTTTCTGTGAATGATAGCGGTCCAAAAATGGACCACATTTTCCCACCATTCGTAAAACATTTATTATAATTATTTAAAACATTTCCTTGACCAACAATTTTTTTAAAAACGAAACTATTGAAATGCTTTATCTATTTCATAATAGATGTCAGATAGACGTCTATGGTTATCCATAGACGTCGCAAATCCGAACTTCGTAGACTATTTATTTTTAAAATGATGTTAAAAATAATTTTTTAAAATATTTTTTTACAGCCGAATTTTTGATCAGCTGTTTACGAATAAAATTAAGTCCCTTTTCCATAGATAGTACCTTTCATTATCAAGTATACTACAGACAACATACGGAAATAGAAAATATTCTATTTTGACTCGAATAAGTACCCCTCACTGCAGTTTCAAGTAAAAAACACGCAGGATTTGCGCGATAATAAACTTTACCAATTTTTTATATTGTTTCTATAAATCCTACAAATATGATATAAACGGTAAAATACAGGTTTATTCAATGGCTCTATAACACTACAATAAGTTTTTAGGTCTCCATGTTAAAATTCAAAGGTGCGATTTTTTTAATGTTGTTTTTTAATGAAAAATTACCTTCTGGGAAATCTCGAGCAATCGAGGCATATTTATTTATTTCGCGTGATCGCTCCAGTGCATTAAATATATTTTAAGTTAAGGTATTCTGCATTCTCATCCAATCTGGAATGAGGAACAAATGTACTTCTTCTATTGCCCTCTCCTAGTGAGGGTAATCTTCTGGGACATATACACCAATTTATTTAACCCCCAGAGTCTTTTGCTAAAGCCAAAACTACAATAACCATATTTGGCAAAGTAAAATTTTGTATTTTTGTCGTTAATTAAGAGGAAACCGGGTGGTGTTTTTTCCATACAAACGTATTCCTCATTTCCCTCTCTGAATTTTGACACTAGAGAAAATATTTTTTTTACATAATATGAATATTGACCGCAAGCGTGTCGGTACGTTTTGATTTTTTTGATAAGTTACTTTTTATAGGAGTTATAACCCTTCAAAAATTGTTAAAATTGCCTTTTTTTAACGCCATCAACAAACGTTCAGTATACAAATTAGACGATGTATTTTTAAAAAAAGCAAAAGGTACAGACATAGAATGTTTTCTTCCAATAGATTTGGTAAAAAAAATCTTGGAAATTGGTTCAGTTTTGGAGTAGAAAAATGAGGACTACAAAACCTCGATTTTGACAATTTTATTTAGGTATTATCAGGCTGAGGTGCATGTGTCCCTTTCTCTCAGTATTCGGGGGTGAGGGGGGGCGGAGAGGGTTTTGTTGAATACGTATACAGTCAACGAAGTGATGTGACATTCTCAATAATTATATCGATACACTAGTCCACTAGTGTTGTCATGTCCCGAGTTATCGATGTTTTTTTAAAATTATTTTTCTGTTTGGTGACTTATTTTGAGTGTGCCAATACTTACCGAGCTTATTTACTAAAGTTATTGTGACAAATTTAATTTGTTTACGTCAAATAAATTAATGGAAAAAATTGAAAAAAAAACACCTGTTACAGACAGACCCCGAGATGATTCCGTTCCGTATTGCCGAGTTGGATATGGAACACAAAAATTAATTAAAATATTTTTTGATAACTTTTGAAGGTTGTACTCAACATAATATTATCCCTTTATAGGACACTTTTTTTAAGATACAACTACCGAACCAAAAAAAAACTTTTATATTTGACTAAATATATTGTTCTAGATTTTTTTTTCAAAAAAATTATATTTTACAAGAAAATGTGTGATGGTAAGTACATACACCACTGATCGTTTGATGGAATGCTGGTACAGCGTATGTTCAGTGGTACATGCATCTACCACATGTTGTTGAATCGATTATGTTATTATAATATCATATTATACAAATGAATATTGAAATCTATGTATAAGAGGCACCATATTGTTTATTGTGCTACATATTAGGTACATACACATAACTAGTTTAGTTTTTATTTAACTTTTTTAATACGTTATATTATTACAGAAAAATGCACTTTTGGGAATACCTCCTACATCACTTGACATTTTCAATCTTCTTCTAATATTTTTTGTTTTTAAACGCTTTATTGTAAAAAAAATTACTGTTTAACATCTACACAATGAAATTAAAACAATTTATGGTCCAGACCTTTCCCTCGCCGGTAAATTTCTTGGTATGCGACCGTCAATTATTTCTGGTAAAAGGCATTGGTGGTAGAAATTTTCTAACAGTGGAACGATTTTTTGCCAGATTTCATCGTCCCTCTCAATTTTTTCATACAGCAAACCTTTTGGACTCCACACAACAAAATAACAATAATTACGACGAGTAATATGTAACTGGCCTTGTACTTGGTAGAAGTAATTATGATTCCGTTTTAATGTTAAAGAATGGTCTTCCAATTTACAGTAATCAATTATCTTTTGTGCAATTCCCTCTTCTGGTGACATATTTGCTATACTATAAGGGCATTTAATTTCAATTATAGAATCCTCACCGATAAGGCCATCCGGACTTACCGCTAAAAAGTTTTTGGTTTTATCGATAAATAGCCCACAAGCGGATACCTGAAAACTTGTTTTTTTTGAAAATTGCTCTATTGCTAGGCTTTCATTTTCTTTTCCATAATTTGTGGCCATAGTTCCTTTGAATTGTGAGTACAGTAAAGAGTTTAGTACTCCCGTAACTGAAGTTTTTTGCCGAAGCTTATATATTTTTCCAAAGTTAGACGCCGTTATCCGCTTACGTCTTTCAATTGCCCACAGATTGTTATTGCTTTGGCCTACCGTATTCCGTTCGAGCTCTTCCTTATTGGTTGAAGATAATTCTTTGAGAAATTCCTCTTTTTTCGTTTCAAATATTTCAGGTGGCATATCTGGTTCTAATTCCAATTGACCATAATTTTCATCGGGCCCTGTAACTTTTTTTCTTTTTTCTGTCGTATTTTCATTATACTTTAGTTTTTTTTTTCGACACATTTGTTTATTCTCCTTCGAACGTCGTTTTCTCTCTATAAAGTGCTTCGTGTATTTGCCGGGACTGTGGCCTTGGATTTTCTTTTGTATTCTTGAATGGGTTGCCAATTCACTATTCCACGAAGTTACTGCTCCAAAACATCTTGCTTGGTAAGATCCTCTTGTAGTAAAATTTACCCTTTTTCCACCTATAAATTTGGCGATAACGTTGTTGAATTGCTCCACAGTGTTATTTGTCACGTCAATAATAAGACTTTCTGCATTTGCTATTAGAGACAATAAGAATTGTTGGATATCAGTCCATATTCTACAATCTCGAAGATCGCTTACTAAATTTGGATCATCAGTATACTTCTCCGGCTTGCAATAGTATGATGCACAATTTTTATGATCACCAAACACATGATTTGCGGTATTTTTTATGTCCATTTTCAAATTTTTTATTTTATCACTTTGTACTGTGTTTTCTTGCTCTTTCCTGTAATTTATTGCTCCAACTACAGCTCTTCTCATGCGTAAAACGTTTGCTTCAACCTTTTTCCTTATATGAACTGGTACAAAGCCTTTAGCGTTGTTGGTTTTTTTTCCAAGTGCTTTCATTTTGTTGCAAAAATTGCGGAGTAAGTGATTTTTGCACTCTATTTTTTGTACTATAAGGTTAGGACCATATGGCATTTGTTGCATTATTTTTTTCATGATGCTGGAGTCGCCATCACCAACTAGTTTGTTAAATTTCAATCCATGCATTTCCATGCTTCTCGAGAACCCTTCTGCTATAATGTGGGCTTCCATGGCATTAGCACTGTCACGCCAGTTTATGAAGCACCTGTGCTCAGAAGCAACTATGTGTAGTTTAGTAGCTCTAGCACATATGCAGCAGTATGAGTTTCGCACTCCCAGAAATAAAACCTTTTTAGTTCGTAGTCCAACTATGCACCCTGCGCCAGATGAGGAGCTAAATCCACTTTTGTACGACCTCTTTGCCCAGGAGCCATCTGCAACCACCGTTACCAAAGGATAGCCACCCTCGTCTACGTCACCGTTTAAAATGGCTAGCCTTTTTTCTTCTTCACCAGCTGCGATCATTTCTTCTAAGGCACATTCTTCAATTGTTGGCGCTAAACATTGTTCTATGTTCGTGTAAGTCTTACAATCCATATTTGGCATATTTAAAACCCCACAAATTTCATTCCATTGTGAATACCCATTTCCTGTACACATCACTCCTTCGACGACAGCAGTATTTATAGACATTTTCCGTTTCGGGTCTTCGGAGTGAATGTATTCTATTTTCTTGCACATTTTGCACTCGAAAACATACTGGCTTAGAAGACCATTTCGTCGTTCCTTCATAAATTTTAAATCGGAAAATGTGCAGTTGGTGTGTTCGTGCTTTATATTTGATATCTCCGAAAACAAATATTTTATATCCACAATTCTGCGACCTTCGAAATTATCGGTTTCATCAATATGGTCTGGTTCTATCACCAAATCATCAAGCGTTGTTGATGATGATGAACTTGCGTTTTCGTCTATATTTGGAGCAAATGATTCATCCATGGAAGTTTCATGCATTAGTGAAGATGTAGTTAAGTTTCCAAAAGTAGTATCGATGACATCCATATCCCTGTAAATGCAAATGATTTATTTATTTAAATTTGTCCATCCCATTTTCCCGTTATACATGCTACATAATACACGGCTCTCATAGCATAAATCTTTAGGTTTTTCTCGTAAGTCGCTCACGTAAGAGAGTTATGGCAAAATTATCAATGTAAACGATACCCATTGGTAATTTTGCCATAACTCTCTTATGTGAGCAACTTACGGGAAAAAAAACTTTACGTACGTAAAGGTAACCTTAGGAAGGTTCAGTAGTAAGAGTGACAGGAAAGCGATATTTCGACTTACCTAGATGTCGAACGTGGTGCAACATGAATCTGTCGTTTGATACTAATAATCGGTTTTTTTCGTCTAGTAGATAAAAACAAACGCGCTTTGTTTCCATTTCTTTTACCCATTATTTATCTGTAAGAAAAAAATTTTTGAGTTGAAGGTAGGTAATATAGTAGTCGATTTTATGTAACTCAATTTCTAAATACACATATCTTATGCTACGTATATATTTGCGAATAGTGGCGTGCACAGAATTTGAAAATTGAAATTTCGGAAAAAAAATAATTTTCAGCTTCGACAACATCATTAATGTCGTATTTTCAATCTTAGGATTCTAGCCCACTGAAAAATCAGTGCACGCCACTCTTTGCGGACAGAGACGCGAGCCGAACCACGAATTATGGTAAAGGTACGAAGCAACCGCAAGCGGCGCAGCGTTTCGGGCAGTTTGCTTTTGCTTCGTTCCTTTCCCATAATTCGTGGTTCGGCTGGCGTGTGTATACGCAGCCTAAGACGTAGAATAATATTTATTATAGGTTACTAGATATGTTAACAAATGTACCGACTTGCACTAATGCACTTTATGCATACAGTCAAAACTGATGAATTTACGTTATTCAGGGAGAGCCAAAAAACAACAACATTTTTAGCGATATTTATATGTTTAATTAAAAAAGGAAATTGTGTTGTAATATTGAGTTTTTATGAATGAATAGTTTATGTTTATAATAATAGTTTATGAATAATTTATGAATAGTTTAGTAGGTATCTACTCACCATATGTCCTATATGTGTAAATCGTGAGAAATGACCAAACAGATTTCAATATTCAAGGGGGTTTCAGGGTCAAAATTCGAAGGTCTGTATTTGACGTAGAATAGTTTCCAGTAAAAAGGCTAGTCAAAAACAGTAGAGTGATGCAGCCAGCGAAAAATAAAAACACTATACAATCACAAAGTACGTGATGTACCTACTGCGCCTATGCTGCCGTTTTATAAAAAAAGATGGTATGAATCTCCCGATATTACTAAACCAAAACAGCGTGCATCTTACTTTACTAATAGTAACAAGATGAATGAACTATGAGCGCAGAAGATATCTATTATATAGGAATACGCACGCTCAAGTCGCGACGCGTATTGACTTATCTGTTGCAGCAGGCAGCAACCTGTATACACGCACCCACAAGTCTCATTGACTTGTGCGTGTGCAGAAGATGAGCTCGGAGCAGGCAGTCACATGTATTTGTAGTAAGTAATAATAATAATAAAGTTAAGTACAATACAATATTAAATAATGTAGACCTCGCTATTTTATTACGAATATGTACCTAGGCACCTACTTAATTTTTGGAATAAATGAATAACAGTAAATGAAATAATAAGAACGCGAAGTCGCTGGCGGGCGCGGCGCGGCGATTCGTGCTTCCAACACCTGCAGCCACGCACACACACGCATTGGGGTTCACCAATACACCGATAGCGCTTTTGCTGTCCCCGCTGAGATGAACGAAATAGAAATAATTTTTACAAATACCTATCGTTAAAATTTCTCGGCGCTCCTGCGCGCTCTTAACCCAGTAGAGGTAATAATATCCATAGGCAAAATTAATATGTAGTAGCGTGCATGGGTACGATTCTTCAAAATTTTAAATGCAGGACTACGGCCCATAGAGGTTAAACAGTATTAGAAAGAGAGAACACCACACTTTGTACTTGCATTTAAAAGTTTACCATAGACTCCCTGAAAATTTAAAAATACTTCTAAGAAACAACATTTAGCATTTGAAAAATACTTGTCTATGTTTGCAAATTTAAAAAAACTATTTGCTGATGATACATTGTTATACATTGCTAGTAAAAATTTACAGGACGCCATTGAAAAAATACAAACTGATTTAAATTATGTAGCGCTTTGGCTTCACCAAAACAAATTAAAATTGAATGTTACGAAAACAAAGTTTTTAATTGTGGATAGCCTAGGCGGAAAGGAGCAGGCAATACTAACAATCGATAACGAAAACATAGAAAGGGTTAGCAGTATTAAATATCTGGGTGTAATATTGGATGATAAATTAAAATTCGACGAACACTTAGAATACATAACAAAAAAAATTGCTAAAAAAGTTGGATTCTTAAAAAGGATCAGAAATAACTTGGATCTCAAGACAACGCGCCTTGTTTACAATTCTATTGTAACTCCGCATTTAAATTATTGTTCTAGTGTTTTATTCCTATGTAACGAAGCCCAAAATAATAAACTACAGGTTATACAAAATAGGGGGATGAGGATGATTTTAAAATACAATATGTTTACTAGAGTCAAAATTATGTTACAAAATCTAAATATGATGACGACAAAACAACATATAACATATAATGTATTAACAATGATTTACAAACTGAAAAATAATATGCTACCAAATTATCTGAAGAGTAACATTATGTTTCACGAAAATGTTCACAACTATCCTACGAGAAGACGCGGAGACTTTAGGCTTCCCAAAACTAAACTTTCGTGCACACAAAATAGCGCGTTTTATAAAGGACAAAAACTTTTTAACAGCCTGCCAAATGCCGTTAAGGAAGCCTCAAGTCTTAGCACTTTTCGTAGGATGTGTGCATTATATGTGAAGAATGTTTTTGATTCATAATAATCTTACCAATATTTTTGTCATATCTGTTTCCTCAAAATGTATTTTTATTTATGTAATCTTTTCTTTTTTTCCTCTTAAAATGTATTTTAAAAATGTAACTGTATCAATTGTATTTGTTTATATTTTCTTACTAGATGTATGAAAAAAATTTTGCATACATCTAAATAAATATTCAAAAACAAAAACAAAATTTCATAGTAAACATTTTTACATAAAATGAAAAAAATTAAGTAGACAACTTTTTCAAAGCTGGAAGTCTTTCATCTGATTTCAAAAACAGTAATTTATTTAAAAATATATTAAAAAACAGCGAATCTATTAGAAAATAAATGAATATAAAATTATTTTTCAATTTGCTAATGCCGGATGATGGGTTTTGAGTTGGCAATCTCTGGGACCTGAACCAAGGAGCTTACAGGTCTGTCGCAGAGGTTGTCAAAATATATCAAAGGTCAAGTAAAAAGTAACAATTTTATCAGAAAGTTTTTTTTTATTATGAATATTATTTACAAAAACAATAAAATTACAATAAGATCTTAAAATTTAAACAAATGCTTCAATGACTAGGTCTGGACTGGCAGGCACCCTTATACGTCATGAATGCCCACTTTAAGGAATGGCATAATAAAGCCTGTAACAAGAATACAACCAAAAAGGTAACAATAAAAAGTAAATAAGTAAAGGGCACAAATAAATTATTATCAGTTGGTTTTAAGGTACAATATTATATGGCATTACAATTACAATTTGGGAGGCGGATATGGGTACCGCCGCCCCGGGAACCATTTATTGGATAACCAACACCTGCCATAGGTTACCCCAAATGGTTCGCTACGTTTGGTGACTTAGCAGGGGTGCACAGGTTCTTGGGGTGATGTTTGTCCAGGTCTTGGCGGCAGTTGCGTCTGTCCACCTGCTGCGTGGTGGGCCGGATCGAGAGAGAAGTATTTTCACTTCTCCAGCCGGACTCTCAACCCATCGCCTTGCACTGCAATCGGAGGGATGGATTCATATGTCTGTCACTCCATTCCTACCCCACCCCTCATACCTTTTTCATTCCCAGAACTTCGTCTCCTTCCTTTCCTTAAAAAGACCCTCCATACAGCATCCCCTAAGATGACATAAGCACTAAGGGAAATTATTTTCCTCAGGGCCTCCTGTATGGAGCTAACGTAAAAAAAAACCTAAAATCCGCTTAAAAGTAAAAATAATATCAAAACTAGATACTAGCTTGAATCTATATTATGACTGATGTTTTTAACTTATGGAATGCTATATTAAATATCACAATATTTAATATAATGTATCTCAACAATCGATAAATAATAATATAAAATTTTCCAACTTTACTGATAATATGAGCAAATTATTTACACAGCTGCATCGCAAGGTGATGCACTAACAAGCAATGCAAAATCATTATTTGGTTTTGGTTTGAAAATTAGATCGCTTAGAAATATTTTAAACTAGCTGAAGTCCCCGGCGATGCCCGGGCTTTACATAGCGTTTTCGAAATCAAATATAGACAGTGACCTTCTCTTGTTTTGAAGGTCACATGTGCAAAATTTCATCAACCTCGGCACAAAACTGTAGATTTTCATACAAATCAAATCCACACTGCCCGCTTGCCAGCCCGCTAGTCCAACACATACAGACATTCTCCTTTATATTTACACAAAACCCTGACAAATTACATACCTAAACCTTCCTCATGAGTGGTCAAAACCTCATGAAAATTCTTTCAGTAGTTTTAGAGTTTATCGCGAACAGAGAGAGAGACACGGCGGAGGACTTTAATTTATAAGTAGAGATGCTTTAATTAAATACCGCCAGTAGTATAAAGATAAAGCGATTTCAAGCAATGTTTTTGAATCTGAATAGTTATGTTTTACAAGGGCAATACTGAGAGTAGCTACACCTTTTAGATACCCTTTGCAACGAAGTGACTGCAAGCATTAAAAATATTGTCATCGGTGGCTTAAATTCATACAAATATCTGGTGTTATCCACAGTGGATTAGAACAGTTTATAGGAGAGTGTTAACCCTATGAAGGGAGCGACGGAATGAGCGCAGGTGGTAGAGGGAGAGGGCAGTGAGCAGGGCGGCACACAGTGCTAGACCCAGCCACGCCGCACGACGACCTGCCCGCCATGCCTCCAACTCTTCGAGGCGTAGGAATCTGCAACATACATACAAACGTACATACAAGCCTGCCACAAACAACATTAACATTAGTTACTTTTTTGGCTTGACTTCAGTTAACTTAATACGAGGACTGTCTGTAAAGTAAGGTCTCCAAGGTGCTGCAGTCGTGAGGAACTATTTTACGGTAACACTGACGTGAAGCCTGTTCCCAAATGCCCACCACGTTGAACTCTCCATGACGCTTTCGACGAGTTTCGGCGAGGCAGCCGTTGGCGATGGAGCTTTCTCACGCCGCACCCGCCACGTGTTAATTACGTTCTGTAATTCGTTTTTTATGTGCAAAGATCAATACCCTGGCAGACATTCATATTCTCAGCTGCACAAAGTGTATGGAAAACAGTATATGACCGCGAAAGGTTGGTTTAGAACATAGGTTCTCAATGCGGGTGATAACGCCCCCTTGGGGGCGTTTCAGTCCTTCCGGGGGGCGGTAGAAGACCAAGAGAAAATTGAGGGGCGTTTCAGACTTTCAGAGGGGCGGTAGGAGACCCAGAGAAACCTATCCCACCCCATCCTATCTTGCCTCATCATCCCATACCATTAGGGGCCATCCATCCACAAAAAATATTTTCCCTATCCCATAACGTTGTGGCAAATGTAACCACATTGTGGTATCCCGTTACGCCCCCTTTGTCGTGGTATCCAGTTACGACAATTGAGGGGCGTTTCAGACTTACAGGGGGGGCGGTAGGAGACCCAGAGAAACCTATCCCACCCCATCCTATCTTGCTCCATCATCCCATACCATTAGGGGCCATCCATCCACAAAAAATATTTTCCCTATCCCATTATGTTGTGGCAAATGTAACCCTATCGTGGTATCCCATTACGCCCCCTTTGTCGTGGTATCCAGTTACGCCCCCCACGTTATGACAAATGTAACCCTGTCGTGGTATCCCATTATGCCCCCTTCGTCGTGGTCAATTGCTGTTTCGGATTCACGAGTTAGGGGGCGCTAGAAATAAAAATATTCTCGAAGTGGGCGGTGGGCAAAAAAGGGTTGAGAATCTATGGTTTAGAACAGGGGTGGGGAACCTGCGGCCCGTGGGCACTTTTGGTGCGGCCTGCTGAAATAACCACAAAAAATTACACAGAAAGTGATGATTTTTTCACGGTTTTTCAGATGCATTTTTAAGACATTATTGAAAAAGTGCGTTGTGTTATCTGAGTTTTGAATATATTGCCAAACTTCTGCCAGTTAAGTAGTTAAATTAATATAAAATCATTCCATGTAAATTATTTTAAATAGTTAAATTAACATAAAATCATATACGTGTTCTAATCTAATCTAATTGCATACGATAAATATGCTACAAAATCCAGAAAAACCATTCACTTAATCTGGGTACAATTTATCTATGGACTAGTGGACTCCTATGTAGACTCATTCTTAAGGTAAAACCAATCTTGTGTTCACAATGCAAATTCCTATTGCGGATTCATCTGCTAATGCATTTCGAAGGAAACCGTTCTTACGTTCCGACTGCAAAAAATCAGAGGAGAACCATTTTCTAGGCGCAGTTTAATTACAGCTGGGGACTAACAATCCAACTCGCTCTAACGGCAAAATCAGTGTTGTGTTCAAAAGACAATGAAAAAATTACAAGTCTGATTTCATCTGCTAACGCATTTTGTAGAAAACTGTTCTCGTTTTTGAAGTGTATTTATAAAATTCTGCTTGCTTTTGTGCTGCTAGTATTGGAGAAAAGCCATTTTCATGTTCTGAGTGTAGTTTTAATTCCCTGCGTACAAACTCACTTTAAAATTAAAACCAATTCTGTGTTCAGAACGAAAAAATTCCAGGTGGGGTTTCATTTTGCTAACGCGTTTCGTAGGAAACCATTCTCGTGTTTGAAGTGCAGTTATAAATTTGTAGTTGCATTTGTACTGCCAGTACGGACGAAAGCAATTTCATGTTCTTAGTGTAGTATGAATTCCCCCTGTACAGATTCACCTTGTAATTAAAACCAGTTCTGTGTTAAGAATGCAACAAAAACAGATGTGACAAAAACATGTCATTTACTGACGCATTTCTCATCTTGGAAGTGCATTTATAAAATTCCAGTTGCGCAGTTTGTGCTGCCAGAGTTGAAGGAAAGTCATTTTCATGTTCTGAGTGTAGTTTTAATTCAGGTTCATTTGGGTTCAGAATGCAACGAAAAATTGCAGTTGTGGTTTCATCTGGTGATGCATTTTAAAGGAAAACATTTTTGTGTTACAAAAAGCAGTTACGAAATTCTGGTTGCAGATTATGTGTATGTGCAGCCAGAATTGTAGGAAAATCATTCGCATGTTCTGAGTCTAGCTATCTAGTGTAGGCAGTTATGTAATTAGTTTTATTATAAGTTTCAGTAAAACCAGTTTTTTGTTTCAAATTTGTCTCCCCCCCCCCGAGACGGAAATCGGAGTGCGGCCCACGAGTAATAGCCCGCGACGCTAAAAAAGTTCCCCACCCCTGGTTTAGAAGGTCTCGTCTACAGTCACAATTAAGATCAAGAATTCCTCGCAATCGATGTCATAGCACTCCAGGAATTCGGATTCCTTCAACCTGTTGTAATTTGTGATCTTTGATGAGCATTTTGGCACCACCTTGAGCAGATCTTGTGGTATCCCAAATTTGATGTTCTATCAAAATCTTGTCAATAGTGGTCTTACTGATATGACCATATCACATATCACAGTGCTCCGATAAAACGAATTACTGGGCGTTATTCACACCTGGCGGGTGCGGCGAGCAGAAGCTCCATCGTGAACGGCTGCTGTGCCGAGACTAAGCGTCACAGAGTGGGCATTTGGCATGGAGGAACCAAGCCTGGTTGCCAGAGTTGCCAGATTGCGCGTAAAATCGTTCCTCACGACAGCAACACCTTGGTGACCTTATTTTACCGACTGCCCTCGTATGTAAATAAATATTCAAAGAATACCTCCAAGAAAGGAAACAGGTAACAAAGTATGAAAACTAAATGGAAAAGAACCTGGGGGTTCCTCAAGGGTCGGTATTCGGTCAAATTCAATTACAAACCACTAGCAAACCAGACAAGATAGATTAATCAATATGGATTAAACACTGAAGAAGATAGTAGAACTGTTAACAGGACACTGCCACCTCAAGAAAAACATACAGCTGTTGGGAATGGAAAGTCAAATAGGAAATGTGAAGAGGATAAAGAAACTCCAAATTCTGGGAACAAGGCTCAGACACCAGGGAAGACAAATTGTGTATCCAGGAGACATACTTGAATATCGAATGATAACCCTGGTGAACTTTATTAAAGGGACTGGGCTACTGTCAAGGGAATAAGGCAAACATGGGTAATACCATAAAGGAATATGGTCTATGATCTCAGTACTTCCGGGAGCTACACAGACAGTCTCCTTATCAAAAAAGATTAGCAAATTTTAGCTGGGTAGTAGAATAGTGTACCTGTTAGCCACACCAGGAGGCAGCTCGAAGCTGGAAGGCAGAGGCAGGAGCGCCTCGTACAGTTCTTGAAGGAGCATGCGCACTATCACATTCTCCTCTTCGCGGGCTGGGTCCAAGTTGTCATTGATGCAGATGAATTTCCTGGAGACAAAAACCAATCATAAGATAAATTCTCACCCTCTTTCTTTAAATACATTAATTTGTCTATTCAACAATAAATATAGCACAGAATAATTATGGATATTCAGGGTATAATAATAATACTCAGATGATTTGGCACTCACTTGGTGTCGCGACGTATCTCGTCCAGAGCAGCCACAGCCTTGGTGAGGTTGGAGTCCAGCATGGCGAATGTGTGTCGGGGGGCAGCGGGGCGGGGGCGCGCACGGGGCGGCAGCAGTCCCAGGGAGGAGCGCAAGGGCCCAGCTAGGGCTGCGCAGCCGCACACCAGCTCCTTGCTTAGGGTCGGCTACACGGATGTGTACAAATAACAAATGGTAAAATGCTTCACTACAAATATGTTCAGATAAGATTTAACAGCTCTCAACAGTCGATTTGTTTTGAATTCTACGGAATGAATGCTCCAGTAAGAAAATTTTACTTTGTTGGCTTGCTGAGTTATCCGATCACTGTTAAAATCAATAACTACCTATATTCCCAGTGTGGAATAAAATCTATAAGCTGGTTCGGCACTTAGCTAAACCCCTAGTGTCGTTTTTATGAACTGATCATCCTATGATAAAACAGATTTCTAGCCTAGAAGGTCATTTTTTGAGATGACAGTTCTATGTTTGTTATCATTTAGCGCATGCATTAGTGTTAGTTTTTTCCATCCTTATAAAAACAATGTGATGCTTCAATTCTGACTGTTTTTACCCTAATCAGCCAGCGAACTAAGTGTCTTAGACAGGCGTTGTACTGAGCCGTGTAGATCAAATTCAGTGTAGCAGTGGTTAGAAGCGTCAAAAAAGTGCAAAGTCAAAAGGAAGTTGTAAATAAATTTTGACTTATTTTGAAACGGAGTGTTTTGTATTGAATGAGGCCTTATAATTTAAACACACACATTTACAAACAACAGATACTTATACACTAATTATGTATTATGAAGAAATTTAAAATACATTTGTGTAAACTTATAATCGTACAATTTGAATTTGATTATGCTAGGAACAAAATCTTTGAGGTTGAGGCTCCTCTGATCTTGTATGTATGTTTAACTGTTTATATTGTGATCACAATAGGCCACTTGCATGGATTTCATAACGACTTGGAAAAAATCGTGTGGATAGATTTTTTTACTAAGATTACGAAAATGTTAGCAAAAATTTTTAGAAATGTATAGTTTTTTTTATTTTTAAATAAATAAATCCATTATTTGAGCTCCTGACGTCACTACATGAAAATGTCTCGTCTCCGATTATGTTCCCTTAATTTTGTAAAATTCCACACTGATTAATTTTTTTTTATATGGCAACACTTTGATTTCCGGCGAATTTTTGAATTTTTTAACGTTCACTAGATTTATTGTTTGTTCTTTGCGAACTTATCCTTTGGTTTGATTTTTTGATAAAGATGGCGGTGTTTTTACAGATGTTACGAAGAGAACACCTTACAATTTATTGCTATTCGTGTGGAAAATGTTATTTTTTTTTAAATGATTTTCGGCTATGTAATTATCGTTTTTTCGCACCCATAAAATTATGTCCCTTCTTCCCGGTTTATAAAAAAAAGGTCTGATTTTTCGGATTGAAATTTAAAAAAAATTGCCAGGGTTTCAAAAATACGATAAAAAAAAAATACAGAATGTCTTAGAATATTTGCCTAAACTGGAAAAATAAATTAAAAAATGGGATGCAAGTGACCTATTCCATCTGAAATTAAAATTTTTGATGTTTTGATTTAAACAGCCTGAAAACGTTCTGACTGCTTAGAGTCTTAGAGCTATGACCAATCTGCATGGACAATAATTAAAGCGGCTATACAATGAAAGTTATGCGTTTGATATGTAGGTAGTAAAATAGGCGGGAAGCCGTTGTGCATAGATACGTTTTGCAGTAGTATGGGTGAACAATAATTCTTGGCCCATCTCCCTTTTTTCTATTTTATCTATGTCATGAATGCTTACCATATCAGAGTCGAGATACCTCTCAGCAGGAGGAGTGGGGTGTGCCCGGTTAGTCTCCGAGTCGCAGGAGCGTGCGGCTGCCTCCAGGGCGCGCACTGCCTCTGCCGTGAGAGGCAGTCCACGCACTCGCGCAAGCACCGTGCGTACCTCGCGATCTGACCACGTCCTAAAATCAACATTAAAATATCACATTCGTTATTACTGCATTCTCTCACAGCCATTAGGTGCAGGGTCCTCCCCTAGACTAGTATATCCAGCTATGAATAAGCTTGGTTGCTAGGGGATACCGAAATATGAATTAATAATGGCAGACTTACGATACCTAAGCATAATAAGCGCCCTTGAGGTGATTTTTCACAAAAACGGCGCTCTACAAATTGTCCAATTATTATTATTATTATTAATATTAATCATTTTTGTAATATGAGAGATACATCTTAGCAAAATGGGCTGCTAAGGCAACTGCTGTAATGGGTTGAAAGGTACAACATGGTGGAATAAGCTGCTAAGGCAACTGCTATAATAGGTTGAATGGTACATATTGACGCAATGGGCTGCTAAGACAACTGCTTTAATGGGCTGGAAGGTACAACATAGCGAATTGGGCTGTTAAGGCAACTGCTTTAATGGGTAATGGTACAACTTGACGGAATGGGCTGCTAAGGCAACTGCTTTGGGTTGAATGGTACAACTTGACGAAATGGGCTGCTAAGGCAACTGCTGTAATGAGTTGAAAGGTACAACAGAGCGAAATGAGCTGCAAGGTACAACACAGCGAAATCGGCTGCTGGTCAGCTGATCACAATTTGATCAAAAGCTGAAACGAGCTGAGAATCAGTGTTAAACGGGGACGATTAAAACGCCGCAGATCATCATCAATTGCTGTGAGGTTTAAAACACCCCAACATAAATAATGGGAAAAATCACACCTGTAAAATTTTTAATCTGATTTTAACTCACCCGCTTTTATCGGTGTCATACTTGTCGAAGATCTGCTGGATGGTGAGCTGCCTCCTCTCGTTCATCAGGAAGTAGTAGTAGGCGAAGGCAAACTGCAGATCGTTGGGGCGGCGGAAGCGATTGCGCGCCGTGTCCGCCACGTGCGTGGGCCAGCGTGCGTGCATCGCTTCCAGCACACTACGCTCCAGAAGGAACGGGACGTGAGCTGGCACCTGGTTTACATTCAAATATTACATATAAAATATATACATATGAATACAGGAAAAATTCTCAAAACGACATGTCCAGCAAACTCGTCATCTTCTTCAATGTTCCACGTGACTCAACAGTGCCTTAGCAGGAATCCAGGACAAAGCAGATGTTAAGTCTACACTGTCTACAGTGAAAAACTGCAAGCTAAGTCTCCTAGCTGGCTCTTGTACAGGATCGGCATTCCACTGGTCAACGAGATTACTGGTCAAAGAAAGTATTGTGAACAAGATTAAGAAAGGGACGTGTATGTGTTCGACACACAGAAGAACGAGGACAGGAGTGGCAGGAGAATAAATATGATTCGAAAGTGAATGGTAGAAGAAGTCGGGAACGCCCGAGGAAGACACGGCACCATCAAGTGAATAACAGAAGAGTGAGGAAGGCAATAACCTAGACTACTTGATACTAAGTATCTGCTTGCACCCTACACAAGGCTCTCTCTGCCTACTCTGAGAAGAAAAAATTTTGTTAGATTTCGATTGGATTGCTTCGACTCATTAGCTTCTAGCTAGTTCTCTTGTGGGGAACCACATAAAAATATAAGTTGCTCTCACCTTCCTGTTCTGGAAACCAAACTCCTTATTCAAGAGCTTGTTGGTATAGATCAACGACCGTGCATACATAGCCAGTTTACGCTCATCACCGGGTTCCGAATCATCCGCCAATTCTTCGTATGTGCTCTTCTTCTGCCGCGACTTCTTATCGGCTTTCAAGTAACTCTTGTTGAAGTGGTTGACCGCTTTGCTGACGTTGGACTTATCCACCGAAGCAGCTCTTTTCAGCTTCTCCATCAAGTTTTCTGAAGACTGGTACAAGTTTTTTGGCACCTCTCGACCTAATTGAGATTTATTGTCTTTCTCAACATTTACCAACTTTAAATCTCTTATTTCTCCTGGTTCTAAATGATTTTTCTCCATTAAACTTTCTGTTGATTTTTTAAACAATTTTTTTGGTTCTTCTTTGCCTATTTCTGAATAATTTTCTTTCTTACCAGTCAATTTTAAGTCACTTATATTTGGTATCATTGCATTATCATCTCCCAAAGTTCTTATATCTAAATTATTCTTATCAAATAAGAGTTTTGGTTCAGCTTCAAGATCTAATCGAGATTTGACATTTGGTATCTCATCAACAGTACCATGTCTCAATGTCTTTATATCTCTTATGACTAAATTATTCATAAGAACAACATTTCTTAAATTTAAGTCATTGGCATTTGGCCTTTTAAGTGCATTATTTAACTTTAAGCTACTTATATTTAGTTTTAAGTCATTTATATTTAATTTCTCAATGTCTTCTTTGGATCTGCTTTGGCTTTCTCTAAAACCCTTCAAACTCCTCATGGTGATTTTATGGACGGTCATGCCTCCAGTAGGATGATCTAAGGGGACCACAAATTCATCTTTCATTCCCTGTATCTCGTCCATAGTTTCATCATCTAACAGAGTTCTAAAAACTTCTATATCTAAATTACTTTTATCTGCATCACTTCCTAAATTTGAGTCAGTGGTATGCTGCTCTTTAAGTGGACCTACTAACTCTAAATGACTAATATTCACTTTTAAGTCACTTATATCTGGTACATAATCTGTTGTACCATCTCCTAATGTCCTAGTATATTTTATGGCATCATTGCTTAAGTTTAGGTCATTGATATCTGGCTTTTTAAGTGAACTATTTAACTTTAATTCATTTGAATTCAACTTCAAGTCCCTAATATCTAATGTCAAGTCACTCGGATTTAACTTTAAGTCACTTATATGTTTAATCTCTTCTTCGGAACTATTTTCGATTTCTCGAAAGCTCTTCAAAGTTTTCATGGTGTTTTTGTAATGGACCATGTCTCCAGTCGTGTCTATAGGTGTCCAGAATTCATCTTCCGTCTCCCGTTTGACCAACCTGGTCTCGCGGGAGTCGAATCCTGGCTCGGGTCGGAGACTGTCCAGCAAATCCTGGTCTTCGTGCTGCCGAGCATGAACTATCTGTTACAAATAAAAATAAAAACTATTTATTATTGAGGATGTGTCAGAACGGAAAAGTGTCAAGTTAATCTTCGACATGGTCACTGATATACCTGATGTATTTTACATTATAAGGATATGTTAGTAGGAATAAAAAAATACCAATACAATAAATTCACTATCAGTATACAGTAATTGTGCCCGTGTGCAGAGAAACAGCATTATTGAAGAACAGCATTATTGAAGAACAGCTTTATTGTTAAAGAACAGTGTTATTGAAGTAACGCTATTTTTGTACAGATTCATTCAAATTACGCGCCACCTATCCATTTACGTTCACAGTAAAAATCTTTTGAAATATCAACCACATATAGCAGTACAAGGCCTATGATGATAGCCGTTAGGGTGCTCTTTTTAAATTTCTTTTTTGATTATTGTACTCAAAACCTATGAATAAATTGATTAAAATAGATAATATTTATTTTCCGTTAATTGAAACCGAATTTCGGCTTCGGTTCTTGTTTCGGTCAAAACCAAAACCATGCTATTTTAATAAGTTAAAGGGAGAGGGGGGAGTTATTTTGTCAGTATTGGATAGAAATTATTATAAAATAGTAGCAGAATAGCAGCTCGGATGTGGAACGATTTACCGGCTTCTGTGTTTCCTCCCTCTCCTACAACATGGGTCTCTTTAAGACCCATGTTCACTCCTTCCTTTCCTCAAAAAGACCCTCCACACAGCATCCTCAAAGATGACATAGGCCCTGAGGGAAATTATTTTCCTCAGGGCCTCCTGTGTGGAGTTAATGTAAAAAAAATAAAAAAGAACATTAAAAAAAATTCTAAACGGTTACCGAATGAGTAGTTTTTCTAGGATTACCTAAATTATAGAGCATGTGATGTAAAAATAACTTAGAAATCACACAAACTCTCATTTGGGGGTTGTGTATTACCCCCTTTGATGTGGGAGGGTTATTTTTCAAATTAGTTTAACCAAGAAAGAACAGACATTTGACCTTACCCATAATACTAATTAATGTTTTACTTAAAAAAACGTATCAGTATTCTATTAACTATTACAATTGTTTCAATATTATAAATGGGTGTTACTTTTCCTCTATGCAAAGGAGAAAAATCTCAAAGATAAGGGAAGAAGAATCACCTTAGAGTCGAAAGGAGGCTCATCGAACCCCGGGAAGTGCCCCACACTGGCGTCAGCGTCCAATCGCTCCTCCTCGTCGAAGAAAGGACTGTCGTAATCGTCTGGCATCAGGGGAGGGTTGCCGAGGCCATAGTGGCGCTGCGGGGGCCCCTGGCAGTCACCCCCGTCGTGTTCACAAGCTGCTACGTTGCAGGCACTGTCGCAGGACTTATCACCTAGCAACATATACAATTTGTAGACTACGGATATTAGGAGAATACAACATACTCAGAAGAACTAGCATTATTAGAATCAATAATGGATAATAAACATACTGAGAATTCTCCCGGAGATGTCACAAGAGAAGGCGATCAGCCAAACTACTGCAAGTCGCATCTACGCAAAGCGGCGCCCAGCCTTTGGTTCTATCTATACACCGTACTAATACTCTCTGCAGTTTGGTCTATTGTCTGGTTTAATCTATGACTTCATGTTTTTTAGAAGAGGTAGTGTGTACCTAGGAAGGACCACGGGCAGCCCACGGCGCACTCGGGCACGTTCCACGCCGTGTAGAGCTCGTATCCATCCGAGGGTGTGTAGAGGTCGCTGGGGTACAGCGGGCTGCCCAGGAAGATGTCGTCGTTGAAGTACAGGAAGCGCTCCGACAGGCCGGGAATCCTACCAAACATAAACACAAAATATATATATATATATTTTTTGGTCTAATGTTAACAATTCAGTTTATAACCTCACTAGGTCAAGCCTGTATTGAGGTTAACAACTCTACAATTTAATAAAATAACACAAAAATAATACAGTTATTGAAGAACAATTTTGTTGAAACATCTTACAGATTATGAGTATGATTAGTAACTAATTAGCTGAAGGCGATAGTACATTACAATGAAAGCATGTAGGGTGACCATAATGTTGAGATTTGATTTTTAGAAAAAACATATTTATTTTCATAGAATTAAGATGAGAAATATTTATGTAATTTATATATTGCGCTATTTATTTAGCGTGAGAAAGATGAAAAAAAATAGTTAGGACAAAATAATATGATATTAATTTAGAAATGATAAATTAGTGAAAAACAATTTACAATCCTCGGCTAACACAAATAATTTGACAGTCTTTTTAAAAATGCTCAAGGATTAAGATGACTTAATATGATCTGGAAGGCTATTAAATATGAGTGGAGCCCGATAAAAATAATTTTTTTGACCAAAAGAAGATTTAGTATGAATTGCCATAAAGTTCAGACCAGAGCCAATTCTAGTAGGGGAAGTACGGATATTATCGGACACATAGTGTATTTCATTTGTATTTTGTTGATAGTGCTTCAATATAAACGAATTATGAATTAATCATAAGTGGAAAGGACAGATCTACATGGTACACTAATTTTAAAAATCAGTAACCATCATTGTTTCCCAAAATTTAGATTTTAAAATTACGAAATTTTCGTTTATTATCGGATTTTGACGGGTGGTATCGGACAAATTAGCTCCTTGGTTTAACGCCGTACTTTCTTTTGTTTTATAATAAAACGATTACTAATGATTAATAACAAAAGATTTCAAACATATCAAGACAATATCTTTATTTTAAAAAATACAAGCAAGAGAAATACAAGAAAAAGGGCAACAAAGTATTTGAAAGAATTGTCTAATATCGGACATCAAAGGTGGTATCGGACACGAAAGTGGACAAAAAATATTCATGTTTTTTTTTAAATTAAAAAAAGGATTTTTAAAAAGTGGTAAAGCCTTGTTCAAACTTTTCATAACGCGTTATGATATACTGAAAATAAATATAATTTCTGGCACAATTCACATTTGTAAAAATGCTGGTAAGATTCAAGATCTATACAATTTTCATGGGCCCATCCGCGACAACCTTGGAATTGAATCCAGTCTTCTTCGAATCTTTCTCCACAGATTATGCAAACTTCATCTTTGTTATAATCCTTTTGTAGTTTTATTTTATCTGCTTTCTTAAAATTGATGGTGTTAAAATTATTTTCTTTATTGTGTTTGGGCGGATTCTTTTATGATTTATCCATTTGAAAATCTTTTTAGCACGATTTCCTGATAGTTTTTTTTGTTTTATTTTGATTGGGAAACCCGGTACTCGTGTTTTGGCTACGTTTTTTACATTTTTTTTTACTTTTTAGAAGTGCCTTATCCTAAATCCTTTCTTCAATTTTGAACCTGTCACTAAGTGTACTTTTAGGGACATCAAAATATAAGGCAGCTTCTCGAATTGTCTTATCTTATTTTCACAAAGTATTCCCCTCGGCTGATTTCATGTTGCAATCCTTCCATTCACCCCAAGCCCCTGCTCCCACTTTTTTTTTCTCAGCATTATCTGGAAAAAATGGAAGTAAAACAGAATGATTCTTTGAAAATAATTTTTTTAAATCAACAGTAGCAAACCTTTTATACATTGTTTTCGCAGTACAATATACTTTCATAGTATACAGGTGTATAAAAATATGAAACACTACAATTGGTGTATATCTATTAATTTAAATAAATAAATAAAAAATAAACATTTATTCGTGTGTGCGATATCATCCGTAACAGCCATGTCCGATATTAAACAAACGACTTGGAGTTAAAAAAATAACCGCCTACCTGGTATGGGAAACAAATTTTAGAACATAAGATCGTCATTTGATTGCCACTGAAATGTAGTGTACCGTCATATATATATAAATGTAATTAAATTAATAACGTACCTTTTATTTGTCTTCGAATAAAGCTGAGGACACAATATCCGGTGGTCAAATTTCATTTTCTAAGGACAACACGACCCCAACGGGTTTGGCGATAGTCATGCAAACACTAGGCACCTAGAATTAGTTTGGCAATATTATGAACTAACTTACATCGTCCTATCTATACGCCAGTTAAAGAAATAACACTTGTCCGATACCATACGTTGTCCGATAATGTACGTACTCCCCCTAATATGAATTTGCTGTGTTCTTTCTGAAATATCAATATTATTAAAAAATCTACAAAGCGTTTGTGTAATATATAGTTGTTTAACATTCATGACATTACATTCCTTATAAAGTAAATTAGTTGGATATCTAAATTTTTTCTTGAGCATAACTTTAAGAATCAGTTTTTGTGCAATATTAAGTGGTTCTATATGAGTCTTTTGACAGGATCCCCAGCACACTATATTATAAGAAAGCATAGACTGGATTATTGCAAAATAAACCGTTTTTAATTTTTCTTTGTCTAGTATGTGTCTGAGTTCTTTAAAGATATAGTTAAGTCTCCTAGTATTATTTACCAACATATTGACATGATCATTCCATCTCAAAAATTTATCTATTATTACACCAAGGTATTTTACGTTGTTTACATTTTCTAAGGGGTTGCAGTTAAATGTTTGCAAGCAATTATGTATAGTCAAATTATGAGTATGTATGTAAAAAAACATACTCTTCTATGTACTAATAGAAGAGTATGTTTTTTTAAAACATTGAAGAAAATTTATTGATTAACACCATTTTAGGGGCTTTTACAAATGAATAGTAAAAATTATACAGTATTTATTGTACATAACCGAACTGTCTCAGAAACAATATTTTATATGTTTAAAGATAAATTGAAGATGTCCACTGACTTGGTATAATTAGTATTCTGGGTAAAGAGGAATACACATGGTAGTTAGCCCCAGAATTCCTGCGCTGAAATAAGTCCTAACTTCTAGTATTACATAGTGGAATCTGAAAGCTTATCAATGCAAGCAATATCGGACCAACACAAAATCATTTAAAATTCTATATAGAAATACCGAATCAGTGAAAATCCTTCTGTTTCGTATCATTTAAAAGAGTGTTGTAGTTCAACTTAATAGGCCACTTGTATGGATTTCAGAATTACTTGGAAAAAATCGTGTGGATAGATTTTTCTACCGAGATTCCGAAAATGTTACTAAATTTTTTTAGAAATTTATAGTTTTTTTTAAAAATAAATAAATAAATCCGTTTTTTGGGCTCATGACATCACTACATGAAAATGTCCCGTCTCCGAAATATACAATTAATTTTGTAAAATCCACACAAATTTTTTCATTTTTTTATATGGCACTTTGATTTCCGGCGAAATTTTCAATTTGATATAAGTTCACTAGATTTATTGTTCGTTACCTTGCGAACTTATGTTTGTTTTGATGTTTTGACAGATGGTAATAAAGATGGCGGTGTATAAAGTGAACATTGTATAGATGCTTAGGAGCATAATGGCAATAGTACTGATTTCAACAAAATCAAATTTTATAATATATT
Source organism: Limnephilus lunatus (assembly GCA_917563855.2). Lineage (NCBI taxonomy): Eukaryota > Metazoa > Arthropoda > Insecta > Trichoptera > Limnephilidae > Limnephilus > Limnephilus lunatus. The sequence continues at coordinate 29,452,287 of OU830596.1, forward strand.
ATTATAATTATAATTTACAAGTAAAAGTTTATTACATTGGATTTAGTCACATGTAGACGTTGAACACTTTTAATGATTAATGAGCAATTAGATGGATCAAGGAAACAAATAACTTATGAGATGTAATATTTTTGGTATGCCTCGTTATTTTCCTGTGCCATTCGTGTGGAAAACATTCTTTTTTTTTAAAATGATTTTCAGCTATATAATTATCGTTTTTTTGCACCCGTAAAATTATGTCCCGTCTTTCCGGTTTATAAAAAATGGTCTGATTTTCGGATTGAAATTTTCGAAAAATCGCCAAGGTTTCAAAAACACGATTAAAAAAAAAAAACACAGAAAGTCTTAGAATATTTGTCTAAACCGGAAAAAAAAATTAAAAAATGTGATGCAAGTGGCCTATTGCTGGAATATCCATTTTAAAATTTTGAAAACGTAAGAATTTGATTTGTATTCTTTCAACAACTTGTACATGTAGGTATATTATAATGTGGGTTCCAGATGGGAGAATTGTACTCAAGTTTTGTTTCAACTTCGAACAAAGGCAAAATATAACATTTAATACACTTTATATTGTTAAAATTTCTAGTCAGCCTAGTTATAAATCCCAACATTTATAAGCCATTTTTAGAGATTTCTGTTATGTGGTTAACAAAAGAAAGATTTGATTGAAAAGTGATGCAGTCTTTAATTTGGGTCTCAAGAGCATTGTTATTAATGTTGTAATTAAAGATCACAGGAATTTTTATTCGAGAAAATCCAACTCTTTGACATTTTGAGATATTTAAGTAAAGTCTATTTTCATTAAATAAAGTAAAAAAAAAAATTATTAAAGAAAAAAAAAACATAGGAAAGTAACATAACCTATAATTGTATAGTCTTCTGTTTTATTCAGCTAACAAGTGACAGTGAATATATGAATGGTAGTTACTTATGTATGAAGGACTCGATGGCAGGGCTGGAGAAGGTGGGCAGGAACTGAGCCGGCATGATGTCGGAGTGTGCCACCAAGGTCAGTCGAGGAGCCGAGGCATCCAGCCACCACGGCAGCTGCCCCGCCGTCACCACGTACACGTGGCGCACCCACGGCGCGTACAACTCCAGGGACCTGCCAAAGTGGAAGAGCGTGAAAGATGTTGCTTGTGCAATGATGAGGGTAGTAGCAAGCAGAAATATTCAAAAACAAATCAGCTCCAACACTTGCGTGGTCTGTGGAGTTTGATCGCACACTCTCATGCTACTTCCATACCGAAGCCAACCTTCCAACTCGGAATTTAGATCGGTAGCCACCACTCGATCGGCCAACCTTCCAACTCCGAGCTAAATTCCGAGTTGGAAGGTTGGCCGATCGAGTGGTGGCTACCGATCACCCTGCGGCCAACCTTCCAACTCCAAACTCCAAAGTGGCAGACATTGAACAGCTGTGGCTATGCTGTATCTTATCAGTTGCCTACAATTATTATGCAGAAGTATATGCACGACATGTTTGCAAACAATTATTATACCACTCTCCCATTATTATATTGCCATGTTAATGGTACGCGGTACGCGTGTTTTGATCGTCTGCCGTTCGCAGACTGATGTGTATATCGCTGCAGACGGCTGGTTCGGAGGCGATTGCGGGCCAACTCGAATTTCAACCTTCCAACTTGAACTTCCAATGCACAAACTACCCCTCCCACAATCGTCCAAACCTTTGAAGTTAGAAATTGGCCTTAGTGTGGCTGTACCATTATACTCCACATCAACATTTTAAGATTATTATTGTTTATGTAACCAAGTGTAAAGAAATAAATAATAATAAAAAACATTTAAAAAGGTGTTGGTTGCAGCATAAAATGCCCAATAACAAAATGAAAATAAACTAACCTCAGTGAATACTTCAACTCTTGCTTGTCATCATATCGCGAGGGATCAATGTCATCTCTCCCGCCGGCCAGTGCGCGCAGCTCTTGCAGCCACGTGGGGTCGGAGCCGTTGACCCACGTGTACACCACGTCTACCGGCTCACCCCCCCACACCTCCACCCCTCCCCTTCGTACAGAGCAACCGGCCCGCTCACACAGCGAAGCCACCATTCCACCCGAGGACAGCACGTAGATCTGAGAATAATAAATATATTATTAAAAAATTACCCATCGATTTACAGTAAACCTATCAACAGCAACGTCACCATAAACATCCTTTCAAAGGCGATGAATCTCAGTAGGAGTCACTTTTTCAGCAGTTAAAAATTCGATAACAGTACATATGCTTAAACACTTCAACATGTCTTCCGCTTCTCAAAATACACTGGATGAATTCAACGACCTCAAACTTGCGTGTACCTATAAAGGAGGAATATCACTTCCATATTCCACCTGTCGCGCTTCTGAAGGTCATTTTGTTTGCGCTGTACAAGCATGTGTGCATTACTTTTCAGCCTACCCTTGTATAAAAAGAGAGACTGACATTCCCGGGCTAAGAATAACCTGACAATATTTATTTATTTGTAACATTAATGCCTTTTGGCTATTAAATAACATAACATAGTATAAGACATAAACTATAACATAAGAAATTAAAATTGAGTGTGTGAAATAGTAAAGGAATATAAATAGAAGTTAAGAACATATATAAATTTCAATCAAAATGAAATCCTGTTTGTAATAAGATATTGGATTGCCTAAGAAATATACAAAGTAAATACTTATTCTGTTTAATTAAAAATATATGCAAGTAACTGTAAGATATACAGGGTGTAACAGGACGTACCCGAGGGATTTTAACCAGAGATTCCTGAGTATATTTGGAGTAAAAAATGATGTCATTTTGCTGTCCGATGACATTTTTTTTCTATAAACTAAAAAATTTTGGTCTTCTAGGAAGTTTTTTTTTTTTTTAACTCCACACACACAATGTTATAATTTGGGAGGCGGGTATGGGAACCGCCGCCCCGCGAACCATTTATTGGATAAACAAAACCTCTGCTGCTCATAGGTCACCGCAAGTGGTTCGCTACGTTTGGTGATTTAGCAGGGGTGCCCGGGTTCATGAGGTCAGGTTTGTCTGGATCTTGGCGGCGGATGCGTCTGCCCACCAACTGTGTGGCGGGCCGGATCGGAAGAGACTTTTATCTTTTTTTAGACGGAAGAGGTTAAGGGAGATCTTTTAACCTCACCAGCAGGACTCTCTCGGAACATTGTCTTGCACCACAGTGGGAGAAATAGATTCAAATGTCCGTCACTTCTGGACATGCTGAGCCCAGATTCCCATCCCTCATAAGTTTTTCCTACCCAGAACTTCCTTTCTTTCCTTTCCCTCAAAAGATCCTCCACATAGCATCCACAAAGATGACATAGGCCCTGAGGGGAATTATTTTCCTCAGGGCCTCCAGTGTGGAGCTAATTTAAAAAAAGAAAAGTAAAGTTGTAAAGGTGATTTCAAAAATTATTTATAATTATGTATATGATTTGAATTGTAAAACTATCTTTTTTGTAATTTTGGTAGCACTTTGATGTTTGTTTAGTTCGATTGGAGAGCCTGAGAAAAATAATTTCCTTAAGGCCTGCTTTATCTTTGGGGATGCTGTGTGGAGGGTCTTTTTAAGGAAAGGATTAGTGAACCTGGGTCTTGAAGACACCCATATTGTAGGCATATACTCCATCTGAGTGTGGCCCTTCTCAAGGTACTTCTGCTCAATTTTGTATTTGCCATTACACATTGCTCATAATAATCTATATAATTCAGCTTTTCAATAATGTAAATTGTTGCCACATAATTCCACAGTAACAATATTACTTTATATCGTCGATGAATAAACAATACTAAATGCCAAAAATATAATTCCACACTGTATTTCTTAGCTAGATAAAATATTGCACAAGACGGGGTTACAATTCTGGTAGTCACAACCATCCGACAAAGTGTGATCAGTTTACAGATCTTTTCATACACTTCATAAGCAATCAACCAAGCACAATGCAAATAATGATGCTAATAGGTCTGTTCCTGTTTTGTTAAATAATAGCGCTGTACTTAATTTTCCATATTATAAATTGTGAAATTGTGTACTTTTAATTTGGTTTTGCAGTACAATGATTGTGGCTCAACTCCAATTTGCACAAGCACAAAAACGGTCTATAATTTGCCAGTATTTGTACGTCAAATTCAATTTGTATACCGACGGTTTGGGTTATTTTACTCTTACACACTCAGTTACTATACCGCCATCTAGCTGACAATTTTACCAGCCGCCTACCATCCGATTCGGTATCTTTTGTGGATACGGAATCGATTCCATACGTTATCTGTCATGTGTGATTATCCATGGCTTGAAAGGTGACCGGCCAACTAAGAACCACAGAGGGTCATTAAGAGTGATGATAAAAATATATAAAAAATTGGTTAAATAGGTTGAGTTAGGTTAGGGTTACCGGCTATTTTAAAATTATTTTTTCATAGCTTTTAATGACCTTTCTGAGGTGGTTCTGAGTTGGTTTCATTCTGAGTTGGCATGGAACCGGCTTGAAATTGCTTTTTCTACGGACTGATACATCAGCTGTCGTATTTCAAATAGTTTAAAACACGAAATACTGCAAGTATACATGATTATTTGTTCATTTAATGTACGTTTAAAAGTTGTATACCATGGATTTGACATTTGCAAAGTTTCAATCTAAATACGCATGAATTACTTAGTTTGCTCAAATTACTATTTTGTGCATGTAAATAGTTTTCTTGTAGTAATTTTTTTTTTAAAAAGAAAGACAAACATTCCCGGGTTACGAATAACCCAACAATGTTTGAAAATCTCCTACTGCCACCACAGAAAGCCGAAAATGTTGCTTGTGTTGTGATGGAGGACTTAGCCAGCCGAGGAATCGAACATGCGACGCCCGGGTGGGACCCAAGCGTTATGCCCACTCAACCACTGACCGGTCATTGTTGAAATGAAGTGTAATTCCCATAATCCGTGCCTAACAGTGCAGTGGTTAGTGGAATAATTAATGCATATCGTCCCCAAATATTCAATTATTATTATTCTTAATTTGGGTAAACTAAGCAATTCATGCGTATTTAGATTGAAAAGAAACTTCGCAAATGTCAAATCCATGGTACACAACTTTAAACGTACATTTAATGAATAAATAATCAAGCATACTTGCAGCATTTCGTGTTTTAAACTAGTTGAAATATGACAGCTGACATATCAGTCCATAAAAAAAGCAATTGCAAGCTATAGATAATCACACAGTAGATTATGTATGGAATCGATTATGTAGGGTTCATTATTGTTTTTTTTTATATTTCGGTTAGTCCTCTGTGTAAAAGTTTACAAATTGGTGTCTTCTTGCAAATGTAAACATGACACATCGACTTTAAATAAACAAAAAAAAAATTACAAATTTAAGATAAATTGTTTTATTTTTCTTTTTTAAAAGCACCCATTGGATAGGAAAAATTTGTATCCATTGAGCGGCGGCATATCCATATGGTTATCTGACATTAATACAATCTGTGGGAAATGGTCGGATTTTTACCCGTGACATTACGGAGGTATTAGGTTATGGGAGCTCAGCGTTCCAAAGGTTAAGAAATGTCCATTTTAATTTTTAGCATATTTTGTGTGCATCCACCATTGTAAAATCTGCCATTTTCACTTTATGTGACTACCCCACTGGAGTCCCAGCTTCTGCCGCCTAGGGCCAGTGAGACTATAGCATCCCGAATTGGTGTATGTTGTGAGGCTGAAAGGTGGTGGGAAGGGAAAGGAGATGGGGAGGAGAAAGGTGGGGAAGCACCTGGCTATTCAGATCTGGTCACCAAACACGGCTAAAGCCGTTTAAAGCACTGTTTCAATTCTGAATGGTGGTCTTACACCAGGGCGACACTGAGAGTATCTTCCACTCTGGAACGTGCCGCAAATATCTACATATTATTTTTAAATTAATTAATTGTGAAATAACACAAATTAGTGAAATAAAATTTATTTGCGTATGCCGGGATTCGATCAGGCAAACTTCGGATTGTGAGTCAAGAGCCTTTTCGCTCGACCGTCACTAATTGGACACTTACCGGGTTTTCGGGGTGGCTGTATCGTAATTTAAATGCGCAAATCTGCTCTCAATGTGTTTGCTACTGAAATATAAGCTAAACTCCATAGTTTTCATTCAGAAAAGGACATAATTATTCCACAATTGCAAATTACTCACCCCATAATATACTTGAACGAAGAGGGGTAATTCTTCGGAACAAATGTCAACGGTTAATACGAAATATTTATTTCATAACAATCAATCATAATTACACAAACCCGCTAGGATAAACCCTGGTAATTCTTCGGAACAAACGTCAACGATTAATACGCACTTTTTTTTTTATAAAACTTTTAGATTCTTCTTAATTACCATAAAAGACAACTATTTGCATTGGGGGAGGTTGAATATGTTACATTTTTAATTTCAGTTACGTAAATTGAAAATTTGCTTTAACACTGTCAAATCACTCTGTTTGCAATATTATTGTTATTTTAATATGTTGGTATTACTGATATTTTACATTCCATGTTACACAAACCTAGCGTAGCCGCTAAACTACTTGAAAACTGGGATGTTTTTCTTGCCTTGACGTGAGTAGGCGTTATAGAGGGGCACTTTCTTTTGAATCACAAACCATGTTACACAGACCTAGCGTATAGGTTTTTTCGGTTACGCGCCTTTGAATATATTGCCATGAAGTCAGTAACGGTACGATGTAGCCTTCCATATAGTATCAGTAATACCAACATAATAAAATGACAATAATCATTACAAATTGCATATGGAGAAGCGTTGTGTCTAAATACGAAAGCAAATTTTCAATTTACGTAACTAAAATTAAAAATGTAACATTTTCAACCTCCTCCAATGCAAATAGTTGTCTTTTATGGTAATTAAGAAGAATCTAAAGGTTTTATAAAAAAAAGTGTGTATTAACCGTTGACGTTTGTTCCGAATATTTACCTAAACCCTGCCTTGCCCTCAAACCATTCAAAACCTGGGATGTTTTTTTAAATTATGATGACATGAAGCTTAAGGTTTTATCAAAAACGAATACCGAATTTTATTTACCCGAAGGGGTAGATAGTTATATCATTATTTAAATACACAATGTGCACACAACGTGTTTACGACAAATGATTTCAAACAGAAAAAAGACACAATTATCTCACCCCATATATTTGGAAGACGCACAGAACGAATAGGAAGACAGTGACGAATGCCATGAGAGGCCTGTTGGACAGCAAGTCGTATATCTTCCTCTGGATGAGCTTGTCTCTTGCCATCGCTCGCGCCTCTTCATCTTATGGTCTGCCTAGCCCCTGCACTCCCCCGTCTCTGCCACCGTCACTCCGCAAGTATCAGTATTTTGCACATGTCATCTGTCAGCGGTCAGCGGTGTCGGCTGTGTCAACAGTAAACGTCAGATTGGGCCACAGACAAACACTGATATCACTTCATAGACAATAAGAATCATAAAGAGATTCCGACAACCCCACCTCCCCCGTTCCCCTTCGCCTGCCTTTCCTCCGTGCCGCAAAAAATGTATGAAATACACACATTTTCATTTATACAAATTTCGCAAGCCAGTATATATAGCCCATATGTTATTCTGATATATGAGTTGTATTATTGTAAAGATTCATTAAAATCCATTCAGTAGTTTTTGCGTGAAAGAGCAACAAAAATACATCCATACAAACTTTCGCGTTTATAATATTAGTAAGATACATCGTTTTAGATACATGTTTTTGTTCATTAGCACAGCTCAATTTTTCTAATTTTATAAAAGCTTAAAGGAATTGATTTCACAAATAGCCGTTCCTTGGAAAAATAATATCAGATGACGGATATTATTTATGACGCGATAAAACAACCGTAACAGGAATATCGTCGAACATGAAGTTGGATTTTTTCATTACAATTTTTATATTTGACTTTGGAAAACGTTGTGTTTGTCAGACATTTTTTTTTTGATTCTGGTATTCGAAGTTCGGAAATTGTTCTTGTTGTAAATTTTTGATACTGAAGAACTTAATTTTCCGAAAAAATTTCTTCTGAGAAAATTGGTCGGAAAATAGGTCGGGAAATTTTTATCGTACTGTGGTAGATGTGGAACGATAATTACGATTTGCTTTGTGTTATCTAGATTCTTAGTGTAATATCACAACAACTTTAAACAACAATAAAACAACTTTATGCCAAATCTGCTCTGCTACACCTCCTCCAAAACAAACTCCATATTCCAATGCAACCAAAAACAATAAAAAAAACAAGGTCCTTAAAAAAAAATGTAACCCTGAACATACCGATAACACACACCACACACGGACAAAGACATTTTCAGTATTACGCTACCAAACTTTTTAATTATATGCCCATTACTCTAAAACAACTACTAACTACACATACATACACAAACATTCACAAAAAACATATCACAGCCTGGATCAAAAATCAAGATATTCACTTTATACAAAATTTCCTAATCCCTAACCAAACATAACAAAACCATAAAAAAAGTAAAATAAATAAACCTATCTTTCAAGAATTTAACAACTATTCATATATACATATATATTTATATATACTTTATATATATATTTTTTTTCTTCTAAATAATCCATTACCATTAAAATGTAAAAAAAAATAAAAAAATAAACCAACTTTCTACTACAACACACACCTGTACTTGTCACACTGAATCATAAACACGTAAACACCTCAGCACAGGTTCTCCTAGTGAGGTGTTCACGAAACATACAATATTATTATAAACCAACAGTTTTACCTTCTCAAACCTACCTTACACCCAACATAATAAAATGTTATATTAATATGTAAAAATGTTTTCAAAATATATTATGTTAAAATATTAAATATAAGGTAAAAACTGTAATGTATAGAAATAAAATAAATAAACACTTCAGCCCATTTAAATGTTTCTACCTATAAACAGACTCGAGCATGGATTCCTTATTAAATTAAAACCAGTTTTGTGTCCGAAATGCAAAAAAATAATTCCAGTTGCGGATTAATCTGCTGACGTATTTCGAGAGAAACCATTTTCATGTTCCGAGTAACATTATAAAATTTTAGTTCCAAATAAAATGCAGAAAAATTCGGAGGGAAAACATTTACTTGTTCCGCGTGCAAAAATAATTTAATCTTGTGGACTCTTACACAGAGTCACCGTTAAATAAATCCTAAACCAGCCTTGTGTTCCGAAAGTTCCGAAACCATTATTATACGTCAGAAGACTCGTTCAATAAATTGAGCACTGATGCTGATCGAGTCAAAGTCCATTCGGCGGCTCATGATTGGTTTATTTATGGGCGGCTCCTTCTCATAAAGCTCGTCGAGTAGAGGTGAAATTGCAATTGATGTCTGAAGAGGTACAGACGCCCATGCAAAGAGCCGCATGCGGCTCGCGAGCCGCAAATTCTGACGCCTGGTCTAGGGTAAGACTCTTGACTCGCAATCCAAAGGTCGCGGGATCGAATCCCGGCATGCAGGGCCGGATTAACCATGTCGGGGCCCCTAGGCAATGCACGTCTCGGGGCCCCTTTACCATGGTGGACTAACGGGGAGGGGGGGGGGGGGGGGGGGGGGCGCCCCAGGCCTCTGGTCCTCGGGGGCCTGCAAACGCCTCCATGTCCCCTTTATCAAATCTTAACAAGGCTTTAATGCCATTTATCAGCGGCCGAGAATTTAAATTTCGTCGAACGATAATCTTGCGATCGTACCCTTGCAACTGTACAGGGTGGTTCCGACGAGTAAGATTAATTATTCTCCATACCAGCATTTTAACATAATAGCTCAATATAGATATTATTTTATTCATAATATTTGCTTTGATAAATACCTAAATTCAAAAATGCTCAAAGTTGTGATGATAAAACTATTCAAATTATATACTTTTTCTAATTATTTTTTGATCATACGTATTTATAATTTTTCAATAATGTCTAAGCAAAATAAAAATGTAATTTTTTTTAAATACATGCGCGTATCTTTTTTTTGTGATTTTATTTAAACTAAAATTAAAATTCTGAAACATATCTTTCCCAGATAATTTATTGATTTATTTTACTCCATGATTATATAATTTGAAATGTGTGTTGTATAATGCAAAATTTTGTTTGAAAATTTAACAAATCTGCCAACGCCCTACGGAAAAACCTTAATGTACTAAAAATAAACATATTTTCTCAAAATTTAAAACTTAGCTTTACTAGATAAATTTACTTTACTTTCGAAATCAATTTATAATTTTATGGTGAAAAAGAGTTATACGTCTAAGATTTGATTTAAAAACGACGTATTTCCGGTTTTGTCTGGTGATTCCCACTTAAGGCGGACACTGAAAATTTTTTTTTTGGTAATTTTATTTTTTTTATTTCATTTTCTGAAAGCCGCATTTGTTAAAAATGCTCTCACCAAATGTTTTAAAGATATTCGAAAAATTGACCGAGATACAGCATTTTATGTGAAACAATAACTAAGTAAACACCACTTTTATTATACATACTATATGCCGACCGGGTTTCGCTACAACCGTAGGTTCTTCAGGGCAGTTTGTATGTTGAATTATCCTTCAGCAAAACTTTGACTGTGTTTTTCTCTAAACTACTAACATTTTTTAACCTCCATAATCCGATTTGCAGGTCTTAAACTGTTTGAAAATCTAGTGCCTATTTCACCACGTAGGTGAATTTTGTTTAAAAATAAGGAAAAATGGCGGACCAACGAATTTTAATTTCGATTTTTTATGGAAAATTTTCATTGTTCATAAAAAAAATAGAAGGGGGCCCATTATCAAAAAATCCCTAATTGGTGCCATACTGACTGGATTTACTAACAGTTTAAGATTTACTACATGCAAATCGGACGTATAGTTTTTCTGGTATGTTGTCAACCGTGTTGAAAAAAGCAGTTTCGAGAAAAACGCGTTCAAAGTTTTGCTGAACGTTAATTCAACATACAAACTGTTTAAAATGGTTTCATATAAAATGCTGTAGGTATCTCCGTCAATTTTGTGAATAAAACATTTGGTGAGAGCATTATTAACAAATGCATCTTCAGAAAATTAATTTTTAAAAATGACAATTTTTTTTCAGTGACCTGGTGCCTTAAAGCCTTGTTTAGGATTTGTTCAAAGGAACATGGAGGCGTTTGGAGGCCCCTCAGAGTCAGAGGCCCGTTTGAACTGAAGAAAAAGCTTGTAAAATTACATCAACTTCTTAAACTAGGGGGGGGGGGGAGCGGTTCATCCAGCTTTTCCACCCCGGGCCTCTGACGGGCTTAGTCCGCCACTGCACTTTACTCTTTTCTAACTTCCAAACTTTTTTTTTCTACCACAACGTAATTTTATTCATCATTAATCTGTTTTTTTACTACATTTCGAAGGTATGCCTTCACCCCCATTCAATAAAAAAATGAAACGAATACAATAGTACAATGAGCGGTCTTATCACTAAAGTGATCTCTTCCAGACAACCTTGGCATGAAGAGAAACAAAGAATTTTAGCAAGCAGATATGTAGTGCACACTAAAGTTTGTACAACATTTATATTTTAAACATTAGAAATAAAAGCAAAAAAAAAAAAAAACAAATGCCAATATAAACCACACACGGCACCTATAATCATATCACCATTGATACGAAGGAAAGTAAAGTAAAATACAACTATGTTTAAATATTTGTTTCAATTATTGACTTTTTGTTTATTATTTGTGCGTGATGTGAACAGTTATTGGGTTATAACCTAATTATTATAATTTGTCGTTTTCTTTAATGGATGTAATGTTATTACCATATAAATGTTCGTAATAAAAAATTAAAATATTTAAAACAACTTGAAAGCTGACTTTTTCCAAAAGTGTGCCGGAGTTGCTCAATAATTGTGAGTCGAACCGTTGACGCAAGTTATTTTTTCTTGGGGCGCGGGGCCCCCAGCCGATGCGGGGCCCCTAGGCAGTTGCCTACTCTGCCTTAGGGATAATCCGGTACTGCTGGCATGGGCAAATAAATGTTATTTTATTTATTTATTTAAACGCCCGTAGGGTTTTTAAAGTACAGGAAATAACATATAATATAAGAAACAAAATATACTCTTAGGTTACACGAAATAAGAATATAAGAAACAAAGTATGGGTTACATAAAATATAAGAGTTTACACAAAGTAGGTAACATAGCGATGGCACAAAAAAAATAATTAAGGACATCGTTAAGCCATCACAGTTAGGAGTAAGGATAACGGGAGTAAAAAATATCAAAAACAAAGGAGTCATTATCCACACTGCCAGCAGCCAAGAACAAGAAAGGCTTTTAAATGATCCTATTATATCTAGCTCCGACTTGCTGAGTGCCCGTCTTCCAATTAAGAGGCAGCCTAGAATAATATTTTTTAATGTGCCCCGTGAACTTTCAGACGAGAACTTCTTAGAGAAGGCCCTCTCCGGAATCTCTGAAGCTGGTGACTTCAAAGAGTGTGTATCCAAGTGCAAATTAAGTCATATGGCTGGAGCTCGAACCGGACCGTCTTGCCACAGAGTGTACTCGGTGCCTGCTAACATTCGTCATGCGTTGGTGCAACAAGGACGCGTATTTGTGGACTGGACCGTTTGCGGTGTGCGTGACTTTGTTGGACTTACAGTGTGTTTGAATTGCCAAATGGTCTGACACTCGCACAAGCATTGTAAAGATACCAAGAGATGCTCCCACTGCGGTGTAGAAGGACACGCGCGTGAGGCCTGCCCCGCTGCTGCTGCAGCACCCAGTTGCGCCACATGCGCACGTTTTGGAAAGCCTGCAGCTTCGCGTGCCCACCCCACCGGAGATAAGGATTGTCCGGCCTACAAAGCAGCACTATTGAAGGACCTCTCCACCATTGACTATGGCATCTAAGCATACCGAAATAGATGGCGAGGTACTTGCTGTTGATGCATTAAATATATTATATCAAAATGTGAGGGGTATTCGAACAAAGACTGTAAGTGTACGCAATAATATTTTAATCAATAATTATGACATTATTTGTTTTTCCGAAACATGGCTGAACTCAACGATATTTAGTGAAGAATTGTTTGATGATAGATATGTAATATTTAGAAGAGATCGTGAGTCAACCAAATCTGTGTCTAAAGAAGGTGGCGGAGTTCTAGCCGCCGTTTCTAAAAAACTTCTTGTGTCAAGAAAAACGGAGTGGGAGAGTGACAATGAAGATTTGTGGCTTGTAATTAAGTCTCGTTCCAACTCGCTTATCTTTATATGCATCCTCTATATTCCTCCTAGTGTAACCGTTGATAATTATTGTAAACATATTGAAAAATTACAGGATCTGTATTTAAAGTTTTCAACTTCCAATTCGCAGTTTATTTTTGTTGGTGATTTTAATTTGCCCGAAATTAAATGGATACCTGACAATTCATTCAAAAATAATGTACTTTCCCCTTCTAATTATAAAAGCATGAAAGCACATAGTCTTGTCAATCTCTCATCAATTTGCAATTTGTATCAATTCAATTATGTACTAAATGTAGACATGGGCAGATTCATTCCCAGGAGTGAATCGATTCAGTCTGATTCCCCCGGCCTTTTGAATTGATTCCTTTTATTCATTCCTTTAATTCCGTTAGTTCCAAAAAAAAAAAAAAAAAAAAAAAAACTTATTTATATGCATACATAGATATGTTTTCTAATACGTGGTTTTCACTTTTTCACTTAAGAAAACTAAAGTATACATGAGAGGCTACGAAGCACCGCACAAAGAGGAGGCCGAAAGGCTACGAAAAACCGCACAAAGAGGAGACCGATAATACTATCTCATTCTCCCGCGGACTACATCCTTTAGATGCATGTGTTTGCCTCTTTTTATTGTCGTTATTTTTCGTTTCATCGAGTTTCAAATCACAACGGTGCTAAAGAAGTTTTCACTGCGCAAAGCACTCTTCTTAGGGTGAATTATGTCGTTCTGAAAAATTGAAGGTACTAAAAACGAAGTTAATGAAATATTTATTTTAATGTGTATTTATTTTGCAAAAAAAAAAATTTTTGACAAGAAGAATGTATTTATATTAGGCTATCAATTAAATCTTAAAATGGAACAGTTTTTGTGGTTCACCCTTAAGTTTCACTAATTTTATTTTATTTATTAAACTTAAAATTTGTCTACTTCACGTGATCTAAAATTCCCACTACCTTCAGCCTCACAAAATATCCCAATTGGGAATGCCATAGTCTCATTAGCTCCAGACGGGAGCCGTTGGGAGTTGCTGTATTCACATAAAAAACATAGTATTATCGCGCTTTCATACATCCGATCCGGTTACCTGGAATAAATTTCACTCAAATATATATTTTTAAATGCACTTACCTCAATGGTGAAGTTAAATCGATGCGCCGAATAAAAACTAATTAAAAGTCTGAGCGACATGCGTCATACAATTTATTACAAAAATAAAGGAATAAACCACTCGATCATCATGACGTATCACGGTCCGACAGCGACTGATGTTTTGTTTACGGGCTTTACGGCTAGGTAGACAGATACCATATAAAGAATAATATAAATAAACATCGTTGTTTCTAAATGCATTGCATAATTTACGCACGTGTGAGGGAGAAAAAATATAGGATTAACTTTCGCTTTAAGCAAAAGTTCCGGGTCCCGTGCAAGATAACGGCTTGGCCGCGCGGGAACTAACGTCGAACCGATTCTCTGCGGGCATCAAGGAATGAATTAGGAACTTCTGACTAATAAGTGTCTTTTGTCTTTCTGTGACTTGAATAACTTGCATTCCGCGGACCTAATAATGACTCGATTCCGGAGTGAGAAGATTCGCCCTAAGATGATGGCTTGGCCGCGCGAGGACTAACTACGAACCGATTCTCTGCGGGCATATCAAGGGATGAATACGGAACTTCTGACCTATAGGTGCTTTTTGTCTTGCTGTGACTTGAATAAATTGCATTCCGCGGACAACATATTTATGGGAATTGAGTTGTCGGCCGAATCAACTCGATACGTGGGACATGGGAATTGGGACAACGACGTCACAAATGAACAAGAAACAAATGTTTTGATGCCTTGAATAAAAATGAAACATAGATTGAACTTGAGAATTGAACGCTACGGTCCGCGTAGACCTGTTGGACTATGACGAATAGTGAGGCCGGCACGCTACACTCGAATCTCAGAATTATTTGACTCCTTGCCTCGTGACTCTTGGCTGATTCGGTTGGCGGTTATGTCGCTTGGACTAGGGACTCTCTGGCCGACGGGGTTTTGTTGTGTGGATTTAATGCGCGGGATGCGGGATATTAACTACACGTGATAGACAATTTCGCGGCGCGCCGCCTGTAGTGTAGATACTTGTACCTATCCGCGCAACAAATATGCAGAATTGCAGAATAATATTTAAATAAATTCCTACGAAACACTACAATATTTAAAGAGTACATTATTGTTTTCTTACCTCAATATAACATGAAATATTTTAACTGTAAAATAAATTAATACAAATAAAAATAAATATGTTGCTGTTAAAAAATTGTAGGGTGCAAGGCCAAGAGTAAGGAATAAAGATTTAATTCCTTTTGAAAATGAGAATCAGATCAAGTGTGTTACAAGATTGAATTTATTCATTTAATTCAATCATTCAATTTTGCCCACGTCTACTAAATAGAAATGAAAATTTATTGGATCTTGTTTTTTCATATAAAGTTAACATTGATATACATATAGCACCAGGCTTAACCAAATTGGATCAATATCACCCTTCATTTGAAATTATAGTGAAACAAAATAAAGATCAATTCTTAGAAATGAATAGAAGCGATTCAAAATATAACTTCAGGAAGGGAAACTTTGATGAATGTCGACAGGATCTATTGTCTGTTAATTGGATAACTCTCTTTAAAAATAAAAATGTGAATAGCATGGTAATCTTATTATATGAAAAATTGTGGGAAATTATTGACAAATACTTTAAAAAATATGGTACTCAAACAAAAAATCAATATCCTGTCTGGTTTAATCAGCAATTGATTGCTCTTCTTAAGAAAAAAAAACAAAGTTAGACTTAAGGTAAAAAAACATGGTTATGAGTCAGATTATAGGGAATTCTCTTATTTAAGGAAATTTACAAAAAAAATACAAAGCGAATGTTATAAATCATATATCAACTCTGTCGAAAGTGGTCTGCAAGGTAACATAAAGTTATTCTGGTCGTACTCAAAATCATTACGAAAAAATAATTGTATTCCTAAAGTAATGCATCTTGACGATATTTCCGCGAATGACGCTGAAAACATAGCAAACATATTCTCTAAATATTTTTCATCTGTTTATACCAAGTCGGAATCATCTACTAATGATTCAATGCCAAACATAACTGAACACAATCAAAGCAATTTGGGTAAAATACATATTAGTGCAGATGAAATAAAATGTTTTTTGAGTAAAATAGATCCCAGTAAGGGCCCAGGACCTGATAAAATTCCTCCTTTCTTTGTTAGTTGCTGTGCAGACTCTTTATGTTTACCGCTTTTTATAATTTTTAATGCATCCCTTACCACGGGAACTTTTCCCGATCTGTGGAAAAAAGCACACGTGGTCCCAGTATTAAAATCGGGAGACCAATCTTTAATAAAAAATTATAGGCCAATCAGTATACTATCCTGTTTTGCTAAAGTTTTTGAATCTCTGATATATAAAAGTATTTTTTCACATTTTAAACCCCTTCTCTGCACTAGGCAACATGGGTTTGTTCCTCAAAGATCAATCAACTCAAATCTTTTGGAATTTTGTAATTATGTTTGTAATTCTTTTAATGAAAGATTACAAGTAGATACAATTTATACTGATTTCCAAAAAGCTTTTGATAGAGTTAACCACTCCATCTTACTAAAAAAACTTGAACAAATTGGAATACATGGAGACCTATTACGCTGGGTGAAATCATATTTGTATAACAGAACTCAATTAGTTCTTATTAATGGATACAAATCATCCCCTATAATTGTAACTTCTGGTGTACCACAGGGTTCAAATCTTGGCCCCCTGCTTTTTCTTATATTCATAAATGACCTTGGCTCGAAATTAAACTGTGATTATGCTTTTTTCGCCGATGATCTTAAAATTTTTCGTAAAATTAAGTCTGTTTCCGATCATCAGCTGCTTCAAAATGACCTCGACACACTCAATAACTGGTGTACTGTCAATGATATGCACTTAAATGTTGAAAAATGTTACATTTTAAACTTTACTAGAAATAGAATTATAAAGGATTTTTCTTATGTTATCAATAATATTATTCTCAAAAAAGTTTCTTCAATAAGGGATCTAGGAATCACTCTTGATTCTAAATTCATATTTGATGTACATATTAACAACATTAAGTGCAAATCATTAAAAATGATGGGATTTATTCACAGAATATGTAAACCTTTCAAAGATCCTCAATCAATTCTAACACTTTACAATGCCTTAATTAGAAGTAAACTTGAATATGGAAGCACTATTTGGAATCCACATTACTGCAAATATGAAAACATTGTAGAATCAGTTCAAAAAAAATTACTAAGAATGTTATCCTTCAAATGTGGACTACACGACCATCTCAGATCATACGATGTACGTCGTGATTACTTCAAGATTGATACACTTAAAACTAGAAGGCAATTGACTGATCTAATATGTTTACATAAAATTATTCACGGCCATCTTGATACTACATTATGTCTTAACAGTATTGAAATTAATGTCCCCAATTCCCATTGTTTAAGACGCCATAACATTTTTCATATGAATACATTTAAAAATAATATCGCCTACTTTAGCCCTCTGACCCAGATGTGTCGACTGTATAACAAGATAGAGTGCGCTGATGTGGATATTTTCGTTGACAATTTGTACGGATTTAAAAAAAAAGCTCTAGCGCTGTTAAAAAGTACTAACTAATTATGTTGTGTGAATTGTCTTTCTATGCATGCTCGCGTATTTCATATGTCTTTTACCACTCATTGCAATGTGTTACTTGAGTGACCTTGTATATAATTCTGTATTTTTATTTGTGATGTTTTTGTTTTTCTAATTGTATTTATTTGTATTTAATTGTATGTAATTGTAGATTTTTATAATTGTGTAATAACTGAGTTTTATAACTGGATTGTTCTCATGTAAGTGTAAACATCTGTAAAACCCAGTATAAATAAATAAATAAATAAATAAATAAATAGAACGTAAGTTAAGTAAAAATAGAAATAAAAAAATAGTTTATGAAGTAGGTTAACGTAGGCGAATTTTGTGAGTTAGATATTATAATTATAAAAATAAATACGAAAAGATTGTAATGTTGTTAATTTTGCTTGTAATTAGCAACCTTTATAATACACGTCTAGTACGTGTTTTGCGGATCATGGCTTCAATGCTATTTTTATAAAAGGTGCAATTGATGTTTATAGTTTTATTATAGAAGTTCTAATATTTTTATTTTAGGTAATTTGCATTATTTCACAATTGATTCATTTAAAAATAATGTGTAGTTTAATTGCGGCACGTTCCAGAGTGGAACCGTAAACCATTCAGAATTGAAACGGTGCTTGAAATGGCTTTAGCCGTGTTTGGTGACCAGATCTGAATAGCTAGGTAATTTACCACCTTCCTCTTACCCATCTCATTCCCCTCCCTATCAACTTCAGTCTCACAACATACCCCTATTGGGGATGTCATAGTCTCGCTGGCTCCATACGGCAGCAACTGGGACTCTTGTAAGGTAATCACAAAAAAAAAAATGGAATTTTTTTAAATGATTTTTATTTGAACTAAAAATAAAATTCTGAAAAGTAGCTTTCCTAGACAATTCATTGATTTATTTTGCTGTATGATTATGTGATTTGTAATGTATGTTGGATAACGTAGAAACTTTGGTTTCAATAAATTTCCATAAGTGCCCTTAGATAAAGGTGCGTTTCCATAGAAGCTCACATACCTCTAGACCTAGACTCTAGAAGAACAAAATTATTAACGAACCGCTCGTGCGGTGATCTTCTCGCGTATGTGACGCATGTTTGGGGGCGGTGCCTGGAACGTTTCGGTGAGAACCAAACGGTTGGACTGGACATTTCCAAGGCCTTTGACCGGGTTTGGCACCGATGACTTGTGAACAAACTGCTTTCTTACGGACTTCCCGCTTCCTTGTGTATGTGGATTGCCGACTTTTTGAGGGAGAGGTCAATTCAGACGGTAGTCAATGGTTTCACCTCTTCCTCACACTCGATAAATGCTGGCGTCCCGCAGGGATCGGTTCTTGTTTTTGTTGCACATCAATAACCTTTTGTCATGTGCATCAATTCATTGTTACGCGGTTGACAGTACAGTCCATGATAGCTTTTTGTTTGACATGCCCCGAAAGGGCTCACAAACTCCAACGGCTCGAAGGGCTTTGAAGCAAAGAATGGACGGTTACCTCCAGAGTGTTTTCTCTTGGGGTAAAAATAATCTCGTTGAATTCAATGTTTCAAAGACCCAACCATGTCTGATTACGTCTAAAAGGGATCGAAATGAAAACCTAGTCTCCTTCAACGGAAGCAGTCTTCCGAACAGGCCCTCCATTGATATACGTGGTGTAACTAGGGTTGCCAGATGTCCAGTTTTGGACCTGACAGTTCAGTTTTTTGAACGGCTCTCCGGTCTAGAAAATTTTGGAAAACCGAACAATAGAATTAAAACAACACCTATGAAACATTTAGTTGCTTGGATATTGAACGCGGAAGATAACCTATGCTAGATGAACTAATTGAAATATGGTCACTGTTCCCATGGAAGCAGCAAACTCCTCCCGAAAATATTTGTGAGGAACTGGCTGCACTCAAAGTATTTTTCTTTCACTTGAAGGAAAATCCATTGATACGTGGTGTAGGTTTTTCAACGATGAATCAGCAGTAAATTTGTTGAAAATGGTCTTCGTAGAAAAAGTTTTTAGTGTAATGGGTAATAGTATGGAGTATGGACTGACAAAAGAAATCGACCAAGTGACCAGATCAGACATTGAAGCCAGAATAAAGTTAGCCTTCCAAAAACTGGGCGTACTGTACAGGGCCCGTAGAGACTTTAATAGAACACAACTGCTAACCCTGTAAAAATCACAAGTTCGCCCTACGGTTGAATTTGGCAGCCACCTCTGGTCTGGAGCTCAAAAATACCTGAAAAATACCCTCGACTCTGTGCAAAAATGGGCGGTCCGTTTGATAGATTCTCCTATCTTAACAGATGGATCTTTAGAGCACAGGCGTCGGGTGGGAATGCTATCCTTGTTCTACCGGTATTACAATGTAAGATGCTCCGAGGAACTAGCGTCATCGATCCCTTCGGCACCGGTGGGTAGTCGGGAAACACGCCAAACGCGTGCCCAACATATGTAAACGGTTGACATTTGTCACATGAGAATGGGTTACTTCTTCGACTCGTTCTTGTGTTCAACAGCTCGGCTGTGGAACGATTTGCTGGCCTCTGCGTTTTCTCCTTCCTACAACATGGGTCTCTTGAAGACCAATGTTCATCTCTTCCTCTCCTCACAAAGACCCTCCACACAGCATCTCAGATGACATAGGCCCTGAGGGAAATTATTTTCCTCAGGGCCTCCTGTATGGAGTTAATGTAAAAAAAAAATCAGAGCAGAGTGAAACAGAGACGTGCAAAAATTTACCAATAATATTGCTCAGAAGACAAATCTGATCATTTGTAAAGTTTTGTGGTATGGGACCCAGGGGTTAGATAATGATTATTATTATTATGATAACATGGCATTTGTGTAGCGCAGATTTGCGTTATTTCACTTCAAGTGCGTTCTACTGTAATTAACTTTAAAATAATCTAGTATTCAGTCAAATTATTCCTATAGTGTTTGATATAATAGGTACTATGAAACAAAAATGAACAATGTAAAGCAATGACAAGTAGGTATAATATGATAGAAAATGTCATGTCTTGCCAACTCCAAATCTTAACATATATATTGCTCTGGATTCTAGCATTTTTAGTCTATGTAGTATTATCTACTTATGTCAGTTTATTTTTCATTATCATTATTATGATCGCTAAATGTATTTGAAAATGTATTTTGAAGCAATAAGTATTTGAAATACAAATTACAAAATACCTCAGCATCAGGTAATTGAAATACCAATTACAAAATACATTTTTAGGAAGTAATTGAAATACAAATACAAAATACGTATTTGTATTTCAAATACGTATTTCAATTACAAGTATGCATTTCAAATACTGCCCAGCCCTGACTACAGCCTTACTAAAAAAAACGACACAGCACGACCGATAACCTGTGTTTTTGCAGCAACATCAGTAAAACAAATTTACACTAAAACACGAAATACTACTAATAAAGAATTTCACTCTAAAACAGGTTTTAAAATCTGGCAACAGAGCAATTTTTAGTAATGTTCATACTACATTGTTGTTTTCAATATTTTCATTCATGGCCGCTACCCCGCCGACGCATTCGCTTTTCACAATGAAAACATATTTTAAGCTGCGAAAGATTTTTTGGGTACGGCGATGTGTTTCGTAATATTACAAAAGTGATCGTAATTTTTATTAATAAGACTAATTCACTCTTATATTCATATAATTGATATATTTACCGTGTTTTTTGGTGGTTTTTCATAAGTTTTAGTGAAGTTATAATAACAATAATTGTACTTTCAAAGTTGAAATGTCAAAAAGTTTTTTATATGATACATAAAAATTCATATTTAGATTTAATGATATTTATTTTATGAGAATTTCATAAAAGTGGTGTTTTTTGTAAATATAAATATCAAATTCATGTGTTGGTAAACTTATCAAAGAAATTAACATCTTTAGTGGTGCAAGAAATGTGTTGAAATATCAGAGATTTTTTTTGCAATAAAAAAAACTTTGAAATTTTTTATTGTATGCACGAGGAAAAAGTGAGGTGACAGTTTCATTCCAAATTCATTATACAAAAGGTCTGAATTTTTTAAATTTTAATTTTATAAATATTTCTGTACACTTTCATCAAAAATGTTTTGGTAAGAAATTATTTTACATTTTTTTCCGTGTTTAAATCTTAAAATATGGCAGATTTTTAAAACTAAAGTGTATTTCAAATACACAAATCTAAAAGGTAATTTTATGTAGTTTTTATAAATGGTATTGGTTTTTACAACACCTTCAAAAATAAGAAATATATTGAACAATCAAAATTCTTTGGAAAATTCCAAATTTCGTTCAGACATCATTACTAAAACATAGCTAAACTATCCCCCCAGGCTGTATAAACAGTATGTATTTTTTTCCAAGAACAATTTTTTAATTAGTAATGTTTTCACATCCGCGGCCGTTTCTCAAATGAAATGAATTTTCACGGGGTTTTTTAGTAAGACAGTATAACACTTATTTTAATAAAAATAAACATATTTTTACAAAATTTGAAACGTAACTTTACTAGATAAAATAACAATCTTTCGAAACCAATTTATATTTTTTTTGTAGAAAAGAGTCAATACGTCTAGAATTTGATTAAAAAAAGGGACACATTTCTGGTTGTATCTGGTGATTCCCTCTTATTTTTTCCCCTAAAATACTTATACGCCATCTATGAACGAGCAGATTAGGTATGAATTATTTTAAGTTTACCCTTAAGAGTAACGTATTTTTAAAAGCATGCCACGGTGTACGGTGGTTTGACGTAACATAAAAGTGTCATTGTTGGCTTTGATTCGCATGCGCTTTCTGGTACCAGGCGGTCGTCTCAAACTGGATGAAGAACACCAGACAGGTTGTCACGGAGGCTAACTAACTAACTAACTAACCATCACGCCGTTTCCCCGCAGGGGTAGGCAGAGAGGACGGACCGCCAAACAACTCGGTCTTGGCACACACTCCTTGCCTCGTTCACATTCATACACCGTCTCATACATGCTCTTCTATTATTCCGACTCTTTACATGGCCCGACTCAAGTATCTGATTCACTTGGTCGTGCCATGTCTTTCTCGGACGTCCCCGACTTCTTCTACCATTCACATTTGCATCATATATTCTCCTTACACTCCTTTCCTCGTTCATTCTCTCTACATGCCCGAACCATCGGAGCGTTCCTTTCTTGATCTTACTCATTACGCTTACATCAGCCTTGCATTCTTTGCGGATCTCCGCGTTTCTCACACGATCATACATGGTTTTACCACACATACGCCTCAAGGATCTCATTTCTACAGCATTCAGTCTACTTTCATCCTTCTTCTGCCAGTTCCATGCCTCACTGCCATACATCAGGGTAGGTACCAGTACTCCATTATGGACGGCTAGTTTCGCGTCTTTGGACAGTTTTTTGTTGGTGCCAACGGCGTTCAGTCCTCCATTAATAGAGTTACCTGCATTCACCCTTCTTTCAATATCTCTTTCAGCCTTCCCATCTCTCGTAAACATACTTCCCAAATAAACAAACTCATCCACCTGCTCCAAGCATTCATCGTTCACAACTATCGTAAGGCGACTATGGTAAGAAGACTGGACAAGTCCACGGGGAAGTCGCAGGCAGTAAACCTCAGACGCTGGTGCAGCATTTGCAGGAAGAACATGTCTAGCTGAACGCGGGAAACAAATTGGATATCAATAATTTATTTGTTAGATACCTATTTATTACAGAAAATTTAACAGAATTCAAATTTTATAAATAAAGAATTTTGATGTACTTGTAGCTCGTGACTATAGGAGGAGTATCATAAAAATAACGAATAATGCATAGTAGGCAGTGGCGTAGCGTGGGGGGGGGGGGGGGGGGGGGCGGCCCACCCGGGCGTCATTTTTAAAGGGGGCGACAAATTTTCGCAATCCATGTATATAAAAAAATGTATCCCTGTTTCCCTTGGTCACGTCATAACTTCACAACAACGACTTTACCTATTTCATTCATCTTTTTTTTTAAGTTTTCAAATACTTTGTAGAAGGTTCTAACAGAAAGAAAAATTAAGAAAATTGTGCAGAAAATCCAATAATTTCAGAAAACTTAACGACTATTTTAACTTCGCAAGTTTGACAGTTCGCGCGGTTGATGAATTGAATTTAGCAGGCAGCAGTTTTTTTTTCGTATTAAGATGAAGCTATACGTGAAATCACTATTTAGATTAATCTTTACAACGAATCGGTTTACAGTACGAATATAAAAAAATATTCTACGAATAAATTGAAGCTTTAACTACCTTTTCTACGTAACAGAATAACAATAAAATTATTATTTACGTAACAAAAAAAATAAGCGTAAACCACTAAAAAAAAAGTTTTTTCATGACTTTACTATGAAGTAATGTAAGTAACAATTTTTAAAAAATACCCCTTTATGGCTAAGACTATTTTTGACGTTTTCTACGTTCTAACTTTTTTTCGTTCTTATAAAATTATGCAAAAAAAAAATAAAAACCGCTTTGGCGCTTACGTCAAATTTTTAGAACCGTACTAATTCATACGATCTGCGCCCAACGCTTGTATTCCACCATAATGCCGCGAGCCGTGGCCAGAAACGGACGTGGGATCTGTGCCCGTGTTTTCGAAGTTTTTTACTTGCAATATACGTAGCGGATTCGTTGTTACAGCGAGCATTTTTGGTTCTCAAACAGCGTGAGCTCAAAATGAGTCGGCATCAACTATTCCTGATTTCAACTCTTTTGATGTTCAGAATGTTATATCATTTGAGAAATTTTAGGTTGACGAATATAATGCTTAAATTCATTATCGGTAGGATTAATATTTTAAAAGAATAATTTTTAAATATATGTAGCTGTGAGCTGTTCCTTGAAAATGTCTAATACTGAGATTTGCTTGCCGGGGTTTGAACCCGCGATATATTGTATTTGTTTAAATTATGCTCTTTTAGGATAAATTCAGAATAGGTAGATACAAATTATTTATTTTCACCGTTTTTTTAAGTGTGTGTATCCATAAATTGATGTATATAATGTACAATATTTTTAAACCTAGCTGTGAGTTGTTCCGTCATCATTTCTAATACTGAGATTGGTTTGTTGATTTATTTGCAAAAATTTTAGTTGTAAATAAATTTTACAAAAATTTTAAATGCGGAAATTTGATAAAAGTGTATGTAAATTTGATAAAAGTATATATTCCTAGTTTTGTAAAAGTATGTATTAGTTACATTTTGTTAATATATATACATATTATATTTCACTTAATCAAGTTTCTTTTTATTAATATATGAAGCTGGGAGCTGTTCCTTGATAATGTCTAATACTAAGATTTGTTTGCCGGGGTTTGAACCCGCGATATATATTGTATTTGTTTTAATTATGCTCTTTTAGGATAAATTCAGCATAGGTAGATGCAAGTTATTTGTTTTCACCGTTTTTTTTAAGTGTGTGTATCCATAAATTGATGTATCTAATGTACAATATTTTTAAACCTAGCTGTGAGTTGTTCCGTCATAATTTCTGTATACTGTCTATAATACTGAAATTGGTTTGTTGATTTGTTTCCAAAAGTTTTATTTGTAAATGAATTTTACAAAAATTTTAAATGCGGAAATTTGATAAAAGTGTATGTAAATTTGATAAAAGTAGAGTAGACTGGGGATGGTTGAAACACTTTTACTTTAACTAGGTGTAGTAATATTTCTTTTGTAATTATGGATAAGATGTTTGTACTAGATGTTCTATGATCTATCGATTTATCAAATTAAATTTATTGGATGGCCACAACTCGTACTGGTAAGCTACAATGACCACTTAAAGACGATGGGAAAAACTGTTTCAATTATCCCCATAGTGTGGACGATTGAAACAGTATGTGGGGATAATTGAAACACTCTAAATATCTATGGCATAATTGGAATAATTATAATCAATGTTAAAAATTTTCATTATTAAAACAGTACTCAATGAGATCATGAATAGTGATTAAACATATCACAAGTATTTTTAAAATTATTAACATAAATGTCTTGAAATGAAACAACTTTAAATATATTTTTTATTATTTATGTTAACGTGCTCTTAGTTATACTTATTATGAGTATTTGGCATAATCAACATACTTTTACTGCGATATTATCCTGGAGCAGAATAGAACGGTATTAAAAATAAGTTTTTTGCTTTCATACAAAAGTGCTTGTTTCAACCATCACACTGTTTCAATCATAACAATGTAGAATTTACCTCTAAATTAAGAGCATTTTTTGTGTGTAAAATTCAACAATTAAGACGTCGACAAAATAAAAAAATATTGAATTTATGGTTTGGGATGTGACATCATTACACAAAATATCGCAATATTTGAGTTTTTTTTTTAAAATAATCTGTTAAGTGGCATTAAAATCTATTAAACAATTAAATATTATCTATTAAAAGAAAAGAAAAATCTGGGTGTGCAATTCACATGCGGTAGAAATGAAATATACAGAAAACTAAAGTAGACAAGAGTGGGGACTACGAAACACTTTTTTTATCAATGTGAAGGGTGATTTTTTTTCATATTTTTGTCCTCGGATTCCAGTGCACCTTTTCCTATTCATTGGTCATCTTATTTGTGGTTTCTTCTTCGGACTCTCTAGGTGTAGTTTTTTTTTCCCTGTTTATTTTGGAATGGTTTGAAGACTAGATATTGATTTTACAAAATAATATCCTTTTTTGATTTCGTATGATTCGACCGCGATGAATGATTATCAAGTTATAAAAGAACTTTGCTATCTAAGGACGAAATGGTGTATTTTTGAAAATGAATAAGAAATTTGGTAAAATCTTCTTCTTGCATCCAGACAGATTTGTTCGTGGTACCGATACTACCAATCGAACTATCTTTTAAGAAATGGCTTAATTGATACGTAGAAATGTGAACATCGGCGGAATTGAGTTGCCAATTGCATTTGCCGCTACAGACAGTTATGAAAGTTCCTCGTTCGGCCGACGTTACTGCATCTACTTGCCGAGTTCCTCTCCTGGCTATAAACCGATTAGGTTTTTGAACAGTTGTGACTGGTTGATGACCGGTTGGTGACCGGTCTCATCTACGTTATAGACGTCCTTTGGTTCAAATTTAAAACTATCCATAACGTTCGCTAAATTGTTGAAAAATTCATCAACATTATGTCAATTAAAACTTGTTGCTTGTGCCATTCTCGTGGCTTGGGCACATCTTATAGATAATAAATTCTGGATGGCGCGCAAAAATCCTCGGAGCCATTCTATTCCGGCCATCCCATTTGTGTACCATGAATCTGGCCTTGCCAGGTTATACCGTGTGGTCAAATCAAATGCCAATTGTCTTAAATCTTTTGAAGATAGCCCAAAATAGGTAAATGTTGGCTGTTTTTTAGCATAATTTGCAACCTCGGTTTCTTGAGAAGGGGAACACACTTTCTTCATAACATAATTTTTTTTTGTTGTTTTGTACTTACATAATTGATAAAACAATGTATACTATTAACGTTGATTTTTTTTTTAGTTATAAATGTAAAAAAATCAATAAAGATATGATATTACGAAATTGTCACGTGAGGGTGTGTGACGTCGAATGTGGTCGAATGAAATCGACTTCATCAACCAAGATCACAGAAGTTCACCATTTAAGATCGCAGAAGTACATTCGACTTAATGATTTGAATTTGAATAATACAAAATTTTCTCTCAGTGTGGACGATTGAAACATGGTTATGATTGAAACGTTGCAATCATCCCCACACGGTTGTTCCAAACATCCCTACGCTGCAATTTCTGCTTCAAAGTCAAAAACATGCTTTTTAAATAGACATTAACGCCACGCAAATGCATTATAAATACTCTTAAATAGATAAAGAAGAGAATGTAATGAACATTTCCTCAAGCTGCGAGAGTAAAATGAGTTATAAGATAAGCAATAATGTCTTAAATATTTACGTTTTAGTGCGAAATTCAATAATGTCCCCTATGCACGATTGAGTCACTCGCCGGCTACTGCACTTTTGTAGAAACGTCCCAACAGACCTGACGGAGTTTCGAGTGTTGTATCACACTGTTACAACACTGTATTATAGTTTTCGAGTAAATTGAGATGTTTCAATCATAACGTGTTTCAATCGTCCCCAGTCTACCCTACATATACCAAATTTTGTAAAAGTATATATTAGTAACATTTACATTAGTTTATTAGTATGTATTAGTTACGTATATATATATATTACATTTCACTTAATCAAGTTTATTTTTATTAATACATGTAGCTGGGAACTGTTCCTTGATAATGTCTAATACTAAGACCCGCAATCTCCGGATCGCTAGCTGGCAGCCTTTCCCTTCTACCATGGAGACCGTCGAAATTTTACTTATTATTTTAAAATATTATATTGCATTCGTTTTAATAATGCTCTTTTAGGATAAATTCAGCATATGAGGATGCAAGTTATTTATTTTCACCTTTTTTTTTAAGTGTATGTTTCAATAAACTGATGTATCAAATGTAGAATATTTTTTAATCTAGCTGTGAGTTGTTCCGTCATCATTTCTAATACTGAGATTGGTTTATTGATTTGTTTCCAAAAATTTTATTTTTGTAAATGAATTTTACAAAAAATTCAGATGTGGAAATTTGAGTATATGTAATTTGGGTATTTTGAAAGTGTATGTAAATTTGATAAAAGTACATACCTATACCTAGTTTTATAAAAGTACGTATTAGTTACATTTTGTTAACATATATACATATTATATTTAACTTGAATCAAGTTTCTTTTTATTAATATTTATATGTATTTAAAATAATATGTATTAATAATTCACTTTAATAAAATTTTTTAGATTGTAAATAAATAAAATCAATTCAAATTTTATAAACATTTACTTTTATTAGCATTCCCCATAGTTTGACGATTCTCGATCCGTTCCCGTCTCGGCCGCTGCTGGTAAAATAGAATTGACGGTATTCATCCACCGGGTAACAAGGTATGTGTAGAAGCATCGGCGAACGCAGATCTCGCTGGGCGCTTCTTACGTATTGCAAGCACCACGTCATAGCAACAGTATTTATTTCAAATTACTTGCCTCGTGCAAATCAGACCAAAATATGACGGTACACGGCGCTCGGTTTTAGATTTAATAAAACACAAGAATCGAAATATTTCTAGCGTTTATATTCCTCTTAAATGAATTGTCTATGTATTTTATAAATTATAGATATTTTAAATAGGCACCTATGTTAGTTACCAAATTTGATTTATTGTTCTTATAATATACAAAAATAAATATTTGTTATATACGAACAATGAAAACTTAAATAAAAATAATTGTAATAGGTGGCACGCGAGCTGTTTGAAAACTGAATGTACTGGGACTGAATATATGGAATGCGGGACGGGGAAGCGGAAGAGAGGAAAGGGTGGGCGGGGAAGGTGGACGGGGAACGCGGGAGGGTAGGGGATGCGGGAGGGGAACGGGATAGCACGGGAAAGGACATCCAGGGAAAAATAATGTAGTTTTTTAATATGGCATTGCAACGCATGCTGGGAATCAGCTAGTAAGTAATAATAATATCTCTTTAAAATTTTAACCATATCGTTTCATATTTTTGTCGCACCTACGATTCGGACCGATTGAAATGAGCACGGAATTTTTCATTACTTATTCTGTGACGAAATCGGGGAATTCCCCTTCTTTAAATGAATGTATGATAACATCATCTCGATCACTGTAGCGATTGGCAACATCTTCTGTGGTTTATTGCAAGAATTGCCCGTATTCTGTTTTGCGCTCGGATTGTTTATGACTAATTTTCAGTGAGAATGATTGAGAGTGGTCCGTGGGCAATGTGATGTGATTGACAATTCTAAGAAAGTTTCATTCCTTGCACGATCATGAGTGACTAGCGACGGGAGTATTATATATTTAATTAACATTTTTTTATTGAAGTGAAACTTCTTTATATATTCGGGTGAAACGGAAATGACGCACCGCCGAACCTATGACGCATCAAACTCCTATCAAGGCTCCTATTGGTTGAGATATAAAATAGAAATGACGCAAGGTCTGCGCTCATTTGCCGGTTTGATTATGACCTCACTTTTCAAGGCTATTGGTTGATATTGTTTTGGTAAAGTTTCGCTGCTACCGCCTGTTAACTGCACTCGATTTTTTAAAAATGTTTTTGTATGTTTGACTATGTGATTTGTTGTTCAAGCTTTAATTTATAATAAAGAAAAATCAGAAAAATAAATTTCAGTAAATGATTTTTTTTAAGGTAAAATAATTATTTGAAAATGTTTTACGATACTTTCGTTCGCGAATTCAACCCTTTATTTTATAATTTATTATAAATTTCTATAATTATATTTTTTTAAGCTGCAAATTTTGAAATTCTTAGGATAATCATATGCATATTATGAGAGTAACAATAATTAAAGCTGGGAACTCGCATACAGATTTTTGTGTTCAGAATGTAAATATTGAATTTCGTTTGTGTATGAATCTGCTGATACATTTCGAAGGAGACCATTCTTTTATTCGAAGTGCAAGCGCCGCATAAAGATTTAATTTAAACCAGTTTTGTGTTCAGAATGTAAAAATCAACAGTTGTGGATTCATTTGCTGACACATTTCGAAAGAAAATATTCTCTTATTCGAAGTGCAGTTATAATATCCTAGTTGCAGACTATGCATGTGCTGCCAGAATCAAAGCAAAACATTTTCGTGTTCTGAGTGTAATTTTAATTCACCGCATAGAGATTTAATTTAAACTAGTTTTGTGTTTTGTTTTGTTTCATCGTGTACCGAGTGAAGCTTTACATTTAAGCTGCATACCAATGCTGCAAAATTGTTCCGTATGTAACTGTTATTTGGGGACTCTTACGCAGAATCAAACATAAATTAAAACCTTGTGTTCTAAACACAGTGTATAAATTCGAGATGCGAAATCCTTTTACATGGTTACCATTCTCAATCTCCGACAGCAGTTATAAATTTGTAGTAGAATTTATAAAAAATGATATTCATCGGAAGAATATTCGTCAAACGCGATTTAAAAAAACGGCAAAATAGAATTTCCACATAACCCCCCCCCCCCCCCTTCCTACCGGCGCTTGAAGTAAGGGGGCGGCGAAATTTTCCTCCGCCCCGGGCGGTTGATACCCACGCTACGCCACTGATAGTAGGTGATGTGTCAAATTGGAAGGCGGGTATGGGCACCGCCGACTCAGGAACCATTTGTTGGGGTGACCGGACAAGTCAGAATGAAACCAACTTAGGACCACCTCAGAAAAGTCATTAGAAGTGATGAAAAAAAAGGTTAATTATTGGTTAGGGTTTAAATTCGTTTTTTCATAGCTTCTAATGACTTTTCAAAGAGGTGTTGAGTTGATTTTATTCCAAAAAATCAAAAAATAAAGAAAAATTTTAACAAAACAAAAAACGACTTAAAAAAATGCACTAAAAAGTAAAAAAATAATTTCGCATTCTTCTACAACTTAATAATCAACTTACTTTTTCTACTCGTCAATATGTAGGTACAATTGTTATTTTTTTAGTCGGTGTCAGCCAAGGTATGTTGGTCGCGCGTGCACACAAGCTCATCTCACCTATAATTAAAACAAAACAAACCCATTGGAAGAAATCAACACAGATAACGGTACACTCTCGGTCAACAAAAACGTACATAAACTAATTAACTACACAAACAACTTTTTTGCAAACATAGGCTCGAATTTAGCAAACAAAATAACCAAACCTCAACACTTTAACCCGAACATAAACAAACACCCAAATCCACAAAGGATTAAATTTGCCCTAAAACCAATCACTAAACAAGAACTAACACTAATGTTATCTAAATTCAAATCAACATCCTCATCTGGTAGTGATGAAATCACAATGAAAACAATAAAATTCTTACAAGATGAAATTACCGAACCGATACTCTTTCTAATAAACAAATCTATCACAGAAAGCAGATTTCCGTCTCAACTCAAAATAGGGACTATTACACCAATCTTTAAATCAGGAAATCGTAAAGATATCAATAACTACAGACCAATCACAATTCTAAACACATTATCTAAAATCTTAGAAATAACAGTTAAAACTCAACTCGTCGACTACCCAGAATCAAATAAACTATTATCACCAAACAATTTGGCTTCAGAAAAAATTTAGGAACATCCAACGCCATAGCCTTAGTAATTGAATATATTAAAAATTCTCTATTGGCATATTTCTCGACCTTTCTAAAGCGTTCGACACAATAAATCACTCACATCTTTTTGAAAAACTAGAGAACATAGGAATTACTGATAATGAACTAATATTTTTTAAAAGTTACATGGGAAATAGAAAGCAAACTGTGAAACTTAACAACATAACCAGTGAGTGTATTGATGTCAAATTCGGGGTGCCTCAGGGAAGTATTCTGGGTCCGATTCTGTTCCTTATTTATATTAATGACCTATGCCACATAGAATGTGACGGAGAAATCATCAGTTTTGCGGATGATACTGTTCTCCTAATAAATGGGAAAAATTGGGCAGAAACATTTAAGAAAGCAGAAGACACACTTAAAAGAATTAAAAATTGGCTAGACTACCATTCACTTACATTTAATGCTAATA
This sequence comes from Limnephilus lunatus, assembly GCA_917563855.2. Taxonomy (NCBI): domain Eukaryota; kingdom Metazoa; phylum Arthropoda; class Insecta; order Trichoptera; family Limnephilidae; genus Limnephilus; species Limnephilus lunatus. Next base: position 29,484,931 of record OU830596.1, read on the forward strand.
AAACCAAATTCATCACTTTCAAAATAAAAAATAAGAAAAACTCTGAAGAAAACCTGAACTTGAAAATTCATAGTCAGCATCACTTAAATGAGCATTGTAATTGTCCTTCATTAGAAAACGTTGACCATATAACTTATCTGGGTCTAAAAATTGACCAAAACTTAAAATGGACCGAACACATTACCTATTTAAATAATAAAATTAAAAAACTATGTTATTTTTTCAAAACTATCAGGAATGTCCTCATTAAAAAAGACTTAATAAAGATTTACATGGCTCTCTGCCAATCACTGTTAGAATACGGTATTATCGGATGGGGCAGTGCAAATAAAAACATACTAAATCCACTAATTAAAACTCAAAAATCCATAATGAAAATTATACTGAAAGTTCCTGTAAGAACTAGCACTGATGAAATCTTCAACAATCTTAACATCATGTCAATTAAACAACTGTATTCTAAAACTATACTCATTTACATTCATAAGTACAAAACCCAAGAAATGACAACTTACACGTACATTAGAAACACTAGATCTCATGGTCAAAAACATATCCAACAAGTAACTACTAACACAAAATTTGGGCAAAAAAGCTTCTTGTATTATGATATTAAACTTTACAATAAAATACCACTCTCACTTTAAAACCTCAACAGTATAACATTTAAATCTCAAATAAAAAGCTGGATTCTAAATATAGGGAGAACAGAAATAGAAAATATACTGATATCAAATACAGACTAAAACCGAATCTACTGAACTGAATTATAAAAAAAAACACAATTTTATTTAATTTTTAATTATTTAACAAAATACTACATGATACCTATATGTTTATAACAAATTCATATTAATTTCTTATAATTAAATTATAATATGTAAATGAAATCCTCAGCACGGGAAATCCCAGTGAGGATATCATTATCTTTAGATGTTTGTAAAGAAAGGAAAACAATAAATCATTATTATTATTATTATTATTATAATTATGTATGTAGTTACCTTGGCTGACACCGACTCCAAAAATAACAGTCGTACCTACATATTGATGAGTACAAAAAGTAAGTTGATTATTAAGTTGTAGAAGAATACGAAATTATTTTTTTACTTTTTAGTGCATTTTTTTTAAGTCGTTTATTGTTTTTTTTAAATTTTTCTTTATTTTTTGATTTTTAATGAATCTGAAGTACATTAACTAATTTGTCTTACTTCAAAAAAAGAATCATCGAAATCGGTTGGCGTAATATTGAGTTATTCGTCCATTTGTCGCGCATATACTTATTGCAAATTTAAGACATATATGGTTTTCTCATGGATCCCATTGTTAGATCTGGCCCAAATTAAAATGGGACCACACGGGAAGCACCAGCTTTCAAATACAAAAAGAATCATCAATATCGGTTCACCCAATCAAAAGTTCTGAGGTAACAAACATAAATAAAAAAAAACGCTCGAATTGAGAACCTCCTTCTTTTCGAAGTCGTTTAAAAAAGAAAAACCACCAGCGCATCGACGTTTGACGTTTTTGAATTTTTGGAATTCACTCACACTTCAATATTATCCTCGTAACTATATTCCATAATTTCAAAATTTTCGTCACAACTAGTAGTATTGTAGGGGTCTACGGAGACGTCACGGTGCGTTATGTGAGAGAGATGCAAGAATGATGACTTTTTCCTTTGGAGAAAACAGATCTACGCACATTGTGTATCTCATTTTTTGAAAGAGCTGCAGCATTATTGTGATAAGGAACGTATGTTTATTGCCGTTTTTGTGCCGTCACGGTACCGTAATCGTGGATCGTCACGGTAATAATAAAAGTGCAAATTCACAACAAGCTTTTTTTCCGTTTCGTATCTTTTAGATTTACTGGTATTCATATTTTCTTCAATGATGTTTAAATTATTTTAAAACTGTAACTTCCAAATAGTAAGGATACTCACATTTGTTGCAGATTCTTCATCATTCATAACGAAATAAAACCTTTGTTGCAATGGATTAATATTATTTGCCTGTAAAACAAGAATACATTAAAAAACAAGAATCAACCAGAAAACGTAAATTGATACAGTATAGGTACATACTTGTCTTCAAATTAAAATTCCTAATTCAAGTGGACTGTATCAAATAGTTATTACTGTGATGCAACTAGTGGAACGTAGCGAAACCATTGATATTAGTAAATCTCTATGAGCGAAACATGGAATGGTGAGGATTTCGTGGTGAGTAAATTGATACAGTATAGGTACATACTTGTCTTCAAATTAAAATTCCTAATTCAAGTTATACTGTATTTGCAGCCTTCATGACAGATATTTACATAATCATCACCTGCTTAGATTGCTTCTTTACGAAACATACCAACAACATCATCTTTTATATCTATAATAATTCACTTCTTTCCTCTATTTTATTATATTTTTCTCCTCTATGTGCTCGTAGCGGAATCAACCGTCATCTCGAAGAAAAATACGCATCATACTCGAATTATCAGAACTCACAATCTCCTATACAATATATTAACAAAATATTGATGAACAACACCGTAATTTACACTTTCTATTTTTACTATTTGTTTGCTGACTTTTCGCACAAGAACTACGGGTTCACCACTACACATCATAATAAATTTAAACATAATTATGTTTCAGTTACCTTCGGATAATTGCAATGATTCTGGTATTAGCGTTAATATGAATATAATTCGAGATCTGGAGAATTTAAACAACTATAACTGGGACTCATATAGTCTAAAAATCATACACCAGAATATTAGAAGCATATCGAATCTCGACGACTTTACAATTTTTCTTGATCTATTAATTCCTCTTTTGATGTTATAATATTAACGGAATGCTGGTTAAACAAATACTACACCGTAAAATCAATCCACAATTACTCCGAATATCACACCACAACCAACCTCAACAAATCTAGTGGAATTGTTATCTACATCAAGGACGGAATTAAAGCTCATGTAGAGGAAATTCCTTTAGCACAATCAAACTGTATGAAAATAGTATTGAATAATAACATATGCATATTTGCCATTTACAGATCTCCTTCCTTCATCAATATTGACCCCTTCCTGTTTTCATTGCAATCAATTTTAAACAATGCTAAAAAATTTGAACAGCAAATTATTATGGGAGATTTAAACATTAATACTATCCCTGTTTATCACCGTCAATCAATCGATTATCTATGTCTACTTGCGGAAAATGGTTTCACACAGACTATTAACAGCTTTACCCGTGAACAGGGCTCGAATAAATCCTGTCTTGATCACATCAATGTGAAAAATATTAACTTTATTGACACTTATGTTATACACTCAACTATTTCAGACCACTATACAACATCTCTTTGTCTTAAAAACAAGCCTCCCATTTCTTCGAAAATTAAATACGTTGCTAAAACTAATTTCAATAATTTAATTGAGGACTTGAGCGCAGAAAACTGGCTAATTGTTCTAGATCAATCAGACACTGACTTAGCAATGAAAGAATTTATTACCAAACTACACGAGTACATATTAAAACACACAAGTAATATAACCGTATCTAATAAAAAAATTAAATTCACACCATGGATCACCCTGGGTCTAGTTAAATCGATTCACAGAAGAAATCATCTTCATAAAAAGGCAAAAACATATCCTGAGAATTTGGTATTACAATGTTATTATAAAAAGTATAGGAATTTGTGTAAGAAATTAATTACATCGGCGAAAGAAAATTATTATAAGAAACTCATTTACGAAAACAACTGCAATCCAAAACGTTTTTGGGATACCTTTCGCAACATAACCAAATCCAAAATCAATAAATCTTCAGAAATTAAATCGCTATACATTAACACATCAAACTCTGAAGTTCCCAAAGATATGGCAAACTTTGCAAACTGTTACTTTTTATCTGTGGGAGACACACTTGCGAAAAAAATTCTCGATAAGTGTAAGAAATCAGAAACCGCTCTCGCCAATTTAACTATCCCTAATATCGGTCACAAAATAGACTCAATCACAACGTCATCTAACGAAGTCATGAAGATAATTGACGACCTTAAGTCATCAAAAGCATGTGGTCCCGATAAGATTTCATCAAATCTTCTAAAAATCATTAAAGTATACATAGCATTACCGATTGCGTTCATTGCGAATCTAAGCTTTAAATCGGGGAAATTCCCTAACCATTTAAAGCAGTCAATCGTCATTTTACTGCATAAAAGTGGGGACAAATCACTGATACATAATTACCGGCCGGTTTCCCTGCTCAACTCTGTCTCAAAAATTTTGGAGAAAATTGTAAAGAACCGTCTCACCCATTATCTAGAAATAAACAACATCCTTTCTAGTAGACAATTCGGCTTTTGCAAAGGTTTAAGCACTGAAAACGCCATCGCTAATTTGACAAAAATCATCTCCAATAACCTAGATAAAGGTAGTAAATGCATTGCACTTTTTTTAGATCTAGCTAAAGCATTTGACACTATCTCGCACAAAATTCTGCTGAATAAACTACAGCGAATTGGGATACAGGTCAAATTTTCAAGTGGTTGGTTAGTTACCTAGAAAACAGGAGCCAAAGAGTGGATATTAACGGTTCTCTAAGTGATCCAGCCAATATTAAATATGGCGTACCGCAAGGAAGTACTCTAGGTCCCATATTGTTTAATGTTTATATAAATGACCTATGTAATAATTCCTTTGCAGACCACATTATTACATTTGCTGACGATACAGTACTTTTATTTGAAGGCAAAACCTGGAATGAGTCTTGCAGTAAAGCTGAATTCGGCATAAACAAAGTTAAACAGTGGCTAGATAGTAATCTCCTCACTCTAAACTCGGATAAAACGAAATTCATCTGCTTCAGTTCAACTCAAGCGGGTCAACCACAAGAAATCCTTAACATTAGAATACACCATTGCAACGACATTATTACATGTAAATGCAATACCTTAGAATGTGTGGACAATATAAGATACCTAGGAATTATCATTGATAAATTTCTGAGATGGGACAAATATATAGCCTTAACTTCCACAAAGGTCAGGAAACTTACACATCTGTTCATAGCAATAAGAAATATTCTATGCGTAAATGATTTGAAACGAATTTACTTTGCAATGTGTAATTCCATATTAGACTATGCTTCCTTAGGTTGGGGCGGTTGTGCTAAAACTATACTCGATCCCTTAGCTAAATCCCAGAAATCGCTTATAAGAGTCATACTGAAAAAACCTTTCAGGTACCCCAGCGATTCATTGTTCGCAGAGTTTCGTGTTCTTGATGTAAGACAATTATACATAAGGAAAATCATATTACACACTCAAAAACAGAGGCACCACTACGCTTCCGTAAACCACTGTCATAATACAAGACATGCAAAAAAAAACCCAATAGTTCCGCCCACCACTTCCTCATCTTTAGCACAGAGACAATTCTCATACCTAGGCCCTAAATTGCTCAATCTCATACCTGATGCATGGAAGGCAATGAGTACTAATATTCTGCGTATGCAGGTTACTAATTGTCTTCTGGTCTTGGGGAGGGCTGTATGCGAGAATATGCTAAACAACAGTAATTGAATTGTAATTTTTGTTTTTCTTTACATTTTAATTTATATTGGTATTATATTAGCATTACAGTAACTGTATTTTTACATAAAGTAAGTTCGAAAATTGCTCAATTCTTCGTGATATTTTTCCTTAAAGGGAAAGTTCCTTCTTTACTTTCACTTTTATTTTTCATTTTCTTGTTTTATCTATTAACATTTCTTTAGTTTATTATGTCAGCTAAACAATAGCAAAAAAATGTCGTGATATAACTGAAAGTATACTAGATTATGAATACACATATATATATATATATATATATGTATTATTTTACTAACAGAATTTCTTCATTCATTTTCCTTTTCAAATTCATTTTTCTTGTTTTATTTATTAATATTTCTTTAGTTTATTACGTCAGCTAAACAATAGTAAAAAATGTCGTGGTATAACTGAAAGTATTCTAGAATATGAATATACATATGTATTATTTTACCAACAGAATAGTCAACACTATAATTCACTATAATTTACATGTAAAAACATTATCATACTGGAATGTCCTAAAACGGGCAATTGCCTAGTTGGACATTTTAAGTTCACTATATTGTATTATGTTATATTTACAAACAATAAATAAATAAATAAATAAAGTGGACTGTATCAAATAGTTATTAAGGGGTCTCCACACGGTGCTGCCGCAGTAACAACTGCCGAAGAACTGACTAAAAATCGTATAGTCTGTAGTCAAAAGCGCCAGCCGTATTGTTATTATAATAACAATACGGCTGGCGCTTTTGACTACAGTCAACTAAAGTTCTGCAGCAGTTGGTGCTGCGGCAGCATCGTGTGGAGACCGTTTTACTGTGCAACTAGTGGAATGTAGCGAAACCATTGATACTAGTATATCTCTATGAGCGAAACATGGAATGGTGAGGATTTCGACAAACCTGTTCTTTTCGCTAGACGTTATACGCTTACGGTGATAGACAATATTCATTTCACTGATGAAAAGTTTTTTAATGAGAATTAATCGATTCGATCACACTACTCACTGAGTTGTTTTTCTACACGGGATTCCAAGGGATTTATAATAATAATAATAAGGTCTTTATTCCAGGATGTGGGGAGGAGAGTGCAATCCCACACATCCCATACAGAGTATAAGTACAGCATATAATAATAATAATAATAGGTTGTTTATTTCAGCCGAACAGAGCGGTGGGTGCAATACCCTGTCAGCCATAATGTTAATGATTTGCTTAATGTTATCTACATTCTTACTGTAATATCACAATTCTGCCCATTTAAATGATTCTATAAACAGACTCGCGCATAGATTCCTTATTGATTTATTTATTTATTAATTAATTTATTTTTTTATTAATTTATTTATTACTATTATTATTTATTTTATTATTTTTTTTATTTTTATTTATTTATTAATTTATTTATTTACGCCCTTTTTCGGGGCTTTACATACGAAATTTAAAAATTACAATAAAAATACAAATACTATATATTTCTTTATATACATATAACTGAACGGCTTCAGTAACAGTATTTTGTATTTTCTTAAAGATAAATTAAAGATGTCCACTGACTTGGTATAATTATTTCCCTCCATTAGTATTCTTGACAAAGAGGAATACATATGATAGTTAGTTCCAGAATTTCTGCTCTGAAATAAATCCTGACGTAGTGGAATCCGGAAGTTTATCAATTCAAGCAATACCGGACTATCAATTAAATCATTAAGAATTTTATACATATAGACATTTAGCGAATAAATTGTTTCAACGGAATCGTAGGTTAGTACCTCCATTTCTCTATTAGTACAACAACAACAACCGTCTGCCGTGGAAAAAGAGTGAAACCATGGGCTTGAGTAAAAGGAAAAGACGGTCTGACGGCCGAGCCTTTCGACACGGTGCGGTGGCTTCAGTTAGAATTCACTTTCCCGAAGGCCTGTTCGTGCATGAATCTCGAAGAATTATGTACGGGAAAGCGCCTCTATAGTATATCTCTATGATAGAAATACCAAGTCAGTGAAAATTTTTCTGTCTGACAATTTGAGTATATTCATATCATTTAAAACAGTATTGTAGTTCGACATAATTGCTGGCAACGTAAGAATTTGTTTTGTATTCTTTCAACAGCTTTTACTTGTATATTATAATATGGGCTCCATACGGGAGAATTGTACTCAAGTTGACTTCTAACAAATGAAAAATATAATAGTTTAATACACTTTATATTTTATATTGTTAAAATTTCTAGTTAGCCTTGCAATAAATCCCAACATTTTTAAGCCCTTATTAGAGATTTCTGTTATGTGGTTAACAAATGAAAGATTTGATTGAAAAGTGATGCCTAAGTCCTTAATTTGTGTTAATGTCTCGAGAGTATTGTTATCAATGTTGTAATTAAAGATCATAAAGTAAAGTCTATTTTCATTACACCAGATTAACAATTTGTTGATATTATCTTGAAGAGTGTTGCAATGGTCAATATTTTGAAAAATTCTTAACATTTTGAGGTTATCAGCAAAAAGTAGGAAAAATTCATCATGAAATATTTTTGTTAGATCATTTATAAACAAGATAAATAAGACTGGGCCAAGGTGTGAACCCTGCGGAACTCCACTTGTTGCATACATTTTTTCGGACAGGGAGGATTTTATTTTAACAATTTGTTGTCTTCCAGTAAGACAGCTTACAATCCAGGTTAACATTGTTACGATACAAATTTTAGTATTCAAACCGCCGCACAGTGGACGGAATGAAGAAAAAACACGAATTAATTCTTTGCTGACTAAATATTAATGCAATGTTTTTTTTTTGATCTTTTTAATGAATTATAACTACTAGCAGTTAAAAATCCGCTTTGCAGGTTTTTTCTGCTAGGCCCTGCGGGCGGCTTTTACTTCGGCTTCGCCTGGGCGAAGGGTTTGGGTGTAGGTAACCATTTAATAAATCCGATAAAAACTGCTACACAGACGCAAGACTATTAATACTGTTATTTTGAAGAAAAAAAATATTAATTTATTCTTGCGTAGAAATTTACAACAACGAAATAATAAATGTTGAAGATATACAAATATCTAGGCAAATAAAACATATTAATTTTAAATTTTACATATTATATTTCACATCTATGAACACAAAAAGATGGGCAACAATTAGGTTCATTCATATTTTAATCGAAAATAGTAGAAAATCTAAGTGCTAAAGGTGTATCCGTCGTCATTGGAGTCTAAATCATCGCTCAAAATTCCAAAACCATTGGACGAATTCTTAGCGGACTTAAAACTTAAGTAGGTAAACAGAAAAAAAAAATTAGGAAGTGATCGCAAATTGCAAATTCATTTCTTATTATCTTTGGAGTTTCTTTTTTAAATTGTAATCTGATCTGTAGTGTACTGGTCTGCAGTACCTTGTAGATGAAGGCCGTGGGTTTTGCCATTTAATAAATAGTAATGCTTTTTGAGTTTCCTTCGCTGTAGAGTTGAAGTGGCACCAACGTCGTTGTAGGGAGATAAGAGAGATCTTGATATTTTCCATTACTATACCTTTGCTTGTAGTGACTGTGACTACCATAACCATCACAGCCCCATTTGTACATTTGTACAGACTCATTTCTGCTGCTAACTTGAGTTCATCAAGAGTGCGAGACTCTAACATATCGTTCATTTTTTTCTTCCTTGATCTAGAACCGATTTCTTGAAATACTTTTATTGGTCTACCCCAACACATGGACACAAATATCATTTCTTGCAACCACTCTAAATTATGTTGTTCAAACCTTACAGTAACAACTGCGGTTTTTTCTCCATTTATTCATTGATTGTAGTGAAAAATACTTAACATTTTTGTAAAATGTAGGGCTTGAAATGTTCGAACCTGCCACTATGTGGTATTTTTATGTTAGATAATTAATTAAAAACTTCTTTCATTTCACCGAAGTGGCAATTAATGTACCCCGTACATTAAATACCTCGAATAATTTTCTCCGGGGAATGCATACAGGCCTTCCTGAAAATAACAAAATTGTTCAAGAGAGGAGAAAAAAGGAGAACAATTTATATATCACATGAAAGGTGAAACTTCAGTCTACAATACGTATATATTCATAACTGGGAGCAAACGATGTTTTGTTTCTAAATGCTAATTGAAATGAGCATTTTAACAGCAAAAAAATACAAAAATAGTGGAACATTAGATGTTTGTTCAAATGTCACACACATGTGATATTGATATAAAGTTTAGTAAATTAAATAAAGAATACCTTGAGGAATAGCACCCATAACAAACTTTTGTAAATATATTGAAACGTGACATAATACACAACCGTCTCTGCCCATGCATAGGAGCGAACTGAAAAAAGCGATGCCGAATATCCAATTTATGACACACTTCACGGCCTTGCCAAACTTCCGTCAAGCGCTATTAAAAAAATTAAATAAACACATAAAATGCAGAAACTATTTTGCTATACTAAAAAAAATATTAATATTTAAAACATTAACTTTTGCAAAAACCACTTAATTCGGGTTTTTTCTCCATTTCGTCCACCGTGCGCCGCCTCATTTGAAATCAGTGCCGAAAGAGGGCGCTAACAGCGTGCGTTCCCGCGCACGCCGGCTGCGCATCAGGTGACCGAAGCCAAGCGCAGCTCATTCCCTCCCGCACGGGCTCGAAGTGTAGACATTCCGCGCTTGTCGTGTCTGTGATTGTACCGACGCGAGCCGCGTTTAACCAACGTTCTGGAAACCGCCATTTTGGCGGGCTCCAAGAATGCGACGAAACAGGACCCCCGACATGGAACTCCAAGAGAGACTCCCCTGACACAGTAAGCCAACCCAATCCCCTTTATTTGTGCTGATTTAACTGTTTGCCTCACCGCGGAAACCCGGGATGAAATCCGAGAGAGAGAAATTGAGTTTTATAGCATAGAGATACTCATGTGATTAATTGTTCAAACCTTGTAATTTATGATGTTCTGCCATTTTGTTCTGGAGAATAAATGAAGTAAAGGAAATCTCTCTTCTTATTTTGCTAACAAATTAATCTAAAACAATCTAGGCCTCCCTACGAGGCATGGTGAATCTCAGCTGCGGCCGGATCCTCGACCTGAACACCATGTACCTGCCGGTATGAGCTAGCCGCAGGTAGGTTGGGCCCAACACTGGCGCTAACAATGGCGACCAGCTGTGGGGCTCTTTTGCAAGTTAACACTGGCGCCCTACGCAAGTTAACACTGACGCTCCATCGTGGGCCCCAAGTTAACAACATATAGCCACGTATACCAAGTTTTTCTAATTTTCAAATGAGAATTTTAATGGAAAATCAATCAAAAGCTTTACTAAAATCAGTATAGACAGAGTCTACTTGTTTTTTTCTCTTTAAAAGCATTGGTTATAAAATTTTCATAAATAATTAAGTTGGAAAGAGTACTTCTACCTGGCATAAATCCAAACTGGTACGGTTATATTACAGGTTTTAATTATGTAAAAAGTTTGTGAAGTATTAAGCTTTCAAAGAGTTTCGGTATGGTAGATTGAATGCATATTGGTCTGTATTTACAAATATCACTTTTACCGCCCTTTTTGAAAATTGGAGTCAAAAAACTAACTTTCCACCTATCAGGAAAAAATCCACTGGTTAAAGATAAATTTAAAAGTTTGGTTAATGGAAGAGCAATTACTTTGATACATTCTTTGATAAATATTGTGGGAATATTATCCGGTCCCGCAGATTTGTGGATATCTAAGTCAAGTCTCCTCGAGGAAAATAGTATTCTCCAAAATTCCAAGCATTCTTGACCGTACGGGGATAAAAGTAAAAATCCTACGGGATAATTAAAAGCGGATAGCCTCGTGATCCAGCAAGTTACGTCAATAGTGAAACCATAATAACACCGATATGATGGTTAAAATCGCGGTGGAGCACGTGCGTCTAAATTATTGAAAACATTGTTTCACGCCGTTTTGAATACCGAACGCGACCAACCGAGAGAGAATCACTTTACATTTTTTAATTATAATGGGAATTGCGAAATTTCTGATTAACTACAAAGCATGATTCTACATTAAATAAGAAAAATGGAAAAAATCACATTTACTCTCGGAAAACGGTCTACCTTCCCAGGCCACTCTCCAACAAGTGAAGAGCTTGCTTTTCCAAACGTCTGATGTCTATTCTTTCGAAAAAATAATTGAATCGCAGAGCTTCCACGTATAAAATAAAGTTTACTGACTGATCACCTAGACAATTATTTTAAAAAATGAGGTACTTGACTAGCCTTGTGGGAAAATAAACGTGGGATTATTTATATCATAACAAGGGGCAGGACCAAATGATAGACCGCCACACAACTCGGTCAAGGTACATACTCCTTGATCCATCCACATCGAAATCTCGTAGCAAGTGTAGATACTCTTTTCTAACACCGAGTCTGACGTGAATTAAATTCACATATACACAGTTTCATATTACCCTAATAATTATTAATTATTATACAAGTACTTCGACGCTACATCCCATGAAGTGCTCTGGCTGATCTATTTCAGCCGTCTTCTTTTATGTCTTTAATCGGCTGCGGTGTTTGCCTCCATGTCTAGAAACCTATGTTTACACCTAAAATTACTATAACACCATGAAATTCTGAAAAAATTGTATTACCTCGTATTGCGCTCTTGCGCAGACATAAGTCATTCCGAAAATCAACGAGATGAAACAAAGTCCAAAATTCATCACATTCCAAAAGTCTTCAAAAGTAAATAGAAATATTTCATCACTTGTAATAAACATCAGGTAACACATGTATAAGCAGTAGACCACCATAACAGATGAAAATCCCGTAATAAGAAAAGTCTGAATTGAATATAGTGAATTAAAATGCTTGGTCAATTCAGTTAACCTGTCGCGAAAATCACAAGCGATCCTGAATGGGTTCACATCGACTTTTGTAACCTTTTGTACTTGCAAATTGGTTGTAAAACCGCAGATTTTCATTCTATGGTGATTTATTTCATTATGGCCAATATAAACTTTTGTATGATGAATGACTTTCTTCGTCAAAAAGTTAGATTTTTTGAGATACGGTTCTTGTTCGCTCAGGCTCCCTAAATACTTGTTTAATGTAGCGAATCTGAAATGGTATACAAACATTTGAAATTATACAAGAAGACGAGATGATGGCTATGAAGACTACCCAGTATCAACTGTGCTGGCAATGATTTGCATGAACGCAGTATCTTCAACTATTATTATGTTTCTTTTAAAAATGTTCTTGATGATGAACCGTACATATTACGTATCGTCGTTCCCCATAAAAAGGGGGCGGGATAGACCCTGTCCATGCACACTGCCAGGCGAACACACGCCGGAGCGGTCTTCCTGCGATCTGCCCGCGCCTCCCCCAACGACATGCGTAGGCTTGAGGCGTAACCACGCGGTCTCGATACCCTTCCGCCCCCCCCCCCACCGGTAACCCGACGCTCATCTTTTCTTTTAAGGTCTTAAAAAACTTCTCCTTCTCTCCCAAGTGAATTTCTTCGAGGCAAAATCGGGGAGCCGGCTAAAGGGCGTGGACTTCGAGCACCGTCTGTGGTTGGGCCGATAGCTATACGAATTCTCACTGGGACTGCCCGGTGATCTATGGAATACCTTCTCTGGCTATTCTATTATTTTCTTTTCTTTTTAAATATTTTATTTTCTTTCTGCTATTGTAATTATTTACATTATAACATAAGCATTCAACTGTTTTTACCTCATTACTTCTTTTATTTTCAGAAGTTTTCTTTGACTGGTTATAGCCGCTATTTTTATTTTTCTTTTACTTACACTATTATCTCTGTTTTTATGTTACCTATTTCAGAAGAATTATTCCACTGGCTGCTACTTCTATTTATCTTTTGTATAATGTTAATGTAAGTACTTGCATACTGCTTACTAACCCCGTATGCATGGACATTGGAGGGTCTAGACTTATTTAATAAAATGTAGCTTCGTTCAATAAATAAGTAGAGTCTTGACGTGTGCGGTGAAGGAGGAAACCATATGTTTCCTTATAACGCCGTTGGGGTCCCCTCCAATGTTCTTGATGATACCTATATTTTTAATAGAGCACTGCAACTTACTGTTTAATCTAGAAATATACTAAAGTATGGAAATGTAGATTCAAGACCAAGTTCATTAGGCAAAATTCTTACACAGAAAATCATTAGCCATATAAAGATAATACGTAAAAACCTTCAGATGAACACGTGCATCATTTTGAACATCGTAAGTGTAACATTTGTGATTGCATGCTTTTGTCGTACGAAAGATCTTATACGATTTTTAGCTAACTTATATACTCTTTTTCACAGTGACAATTTTATTAATACGGCAAGAGTTATGCGTAGCGTAAAATGCCGGAGAGATGTATTGGAAAAGCAGCGATTGATATTTTTTTATGGAAATCTTTATTTATTAATTATCATTACCCACCTTGCATGCAAAGCTAGCACAAATCCAATAAACTGCACCACTATTGAATAAATAACGAGGTATGGTGGAATCTCACATAGCCGGTACATATTACTATTATCTTTTGAAATAACTACAAAACAGTAGACTGCCATCGTCAGAAGGATTAACAAATATGAAACAACAATGAAAATTATGTTCTTTCTCCGCATTTATTCATAATTTAGCTTTATTCCACGACAAGCGAAGTCCAAATCGAAGTCGTTCAGGCTGTTTATTAGCTCACAAGTCTTGTGTCGATTAATCAGGGAGAGAGTCACGCTAATCAGGCAAACAATTAACATACTAATCCTCCGAAATAAAGTTGTATACATCGCTAATTCACTGAGTTTTCCAATGCCGAATAAAGTTTCTATTTGAATGATGAACGGAACCAAACACAGCAGCAAAACAATGAAAGAGAAAACACTATACACCACGGACAATCTGGAAGATCTCCAGTGAGCTTGATTGTTTTTTACATCGACTATATAAGGCGCCAATCCAAATATTCTTGTAAAGTAGTAGAGTGGAGATAGACAGTATGATGACGATCTTTCTTGAACGTTTCTTACCATTTTCATGTAACTTTGTGATTTTCAAAAAAAAGGTTGAAACGGAACCGATAATTATCACACAATCTGTTTGCAAGCTCCTACAGAAAACAATAGATATTATTTTATTTATAAATAAAATGTACTGAAAAATAAAACTAAAAAAGTTGTTTGCCCAAGTGTCCATTTCATTGTTATATCACTTATAATAATCAAGTAATTGGATATTACGAAAGTGGATATTACGAAAAGTAATTATTTTTCATTCGATACCTATTAATGTAAATGATACTCGTAGTCGAAAAAGGCACACTTGTATATTTTTCTGGCTTATTCATACATTAGTTATATTTGGATATGTTGCTAATATGAAATGTATGTGTATTCGGTGAGTATGCTTTCGGCAAATTCCTTTAACTATGTTACAGTAAAAATGTAAAAAGATTGGACAACGTCTAATTGATGGGAGAACAATAAATGAAATGATTTAAATATTGTGTAACACGAGTGCTTCCTAAAAAGTAAAGGCTTCAGTGTAAGACAAATACAAAGAACCACATTTAAATCACCTAATTAGTTTTAAAGGACCAATTGGACTAAATGTAGAATGCATAGACATTACACATAAAACCAATTATTTTTTACTTCATAAAGATGCTGACATAAAAGCATTCTAAACTAACCGTAACAATTATTATTGATGAAGATTGCGCATTTGTACTTTAACTAACAAACATAAATGATATTGTGTTAAGTACGTCAAGAACCGAATTTACTTTTAACATAAAAGTGTCTTGGCTTTGATTCGCGTGCGCTTTCTAGTAGCAGGCGGTCGTCTCAAACTGGAAGGATAACACCAGGTAGGCTGTCAAGGTGGCGACTATGGTGAGAAGCATAAATATACCAAACCACCCATGTGAGAAGACTGGATAGGTCCACGAAGAAGCCGCCGGCAGTGAACCCCAGACGCTGTGCTGCATTTGCAGCAGCAGGGAGAATATGTCTAGCTGAACGCGGGAAACAAAATGGATATCAATAATTTATTTGTCAGATATTTATTAGATAAAATTTAACAGAATTCAAATTTCAATAAAGCTTGTTGAAATAGCTCTTGGTTATCGGAGGAGTAATATAAAAATAACAAATAATGCTTAGTAGGTGATATGTCAATGTACTGTACTGTCGCCCCGGTAACCATTTATTGGATAACCAACACCCCTGCCATTCTGCCGTGGTAAGTAAATACACAGTAATTCTTCAGAAGCAGTCCATTTATTTTTTCTATCTAAAATATTTCGAAGCGATCAAATTTTCAAATCAAAATTTGTAATTTAGATATTAGGCGTTTATTTTACAATTCTGTGATAGATGGTACAATTAATTCCGGAAATATCTCGTTAGTTAAAGGCAGTGTGGTTTTTTAAAGGATAAATTTAATTATTATTCTTTTAATTGTAATTATAGGCTGTAAGGAAGCTTTAAACTAAAAAAATCACAATATTTTTTTTTCTGAATATCTGTCGTAAATGTCCGTGCCAGTGGAACTGAAGCGTGTATCAGACGATATTCGCATTAACATATTTTTCTGTTTCATGTTTTTTTTAGATATAGTGTATTAATTATTTCTTTTATGATGTTTAAATTATTTTTGCTTTTTAAATTGTAAAGGCACTCACATTTGTTGCATATCTTGCATCATTCATAACGAAATAAAATCGTTATTACAATGAGCTAATATTATTTGTCTGGAAAATGAGAATCAAATAGAAAACAAGTCAAGATTAAGTAGTCTAGTTAACATAGAGCATTTTCGCCAAATTCAGGTACGAACAAGGCGTCAGCCAGTCTTTGGAGCTCGCTTGGGGCGTTTTTAAGTCCAAAAGGCATACGGGTGAATTCGAATAATCCTCGACTAGGGACGACGAAGGCCGTCTTATGACAGGATTCCTTATCCTTATCTAAGGCAATCTGCCAAAACGCTTTTGAAAGATTTATGGACGAGACGTATCTGGCACCGCCAAGCTTATCTAGGATCCTTGATATGAATGGTAAGGGATAGGAATCGCGAATTGTTACATTGTTCATTCTTTCTTTGTTACAATTAATACCGGACTAGACAAAGGAGAACGCGAGGGACCGATGACTCCTAATTTCAACATCTCATCCACTTCTGTTTCCAACTGCTTCTGTCTAGCAGGCGACAAAGAGTAATACCTCTGTTTTATTGGAGGTCCCGTGGTGACGATTTTGTGTTTGACCAAATGGACATCCGCGTTCTTCAAAAGAAATGGATTTGAATTTATCAATCACCGCAGAGAGAGCCCGATTCTCTGATGGTAATAAGGATGAGACTGGCCAATAGCCCGCAACTTATTAATCTGTCCTTCCGAAGAAGGTTGAGTAGATTTTCGAAACAATTGAATGTATTATAATAATTTTTATTGACTGTTTGTTAATGTTTACCAATTACATTGAAAAGATTTGCAGTCGATGTTATTGATTCCTTATCCATTTTGTACATTATATAATCTGGTAGACCCATAACAATAAGATGAATTTCGTCTGTGTGTCGATATTTTTATTTACCTCTAATAACAATCTTTCTTTTTTTTGTGGCATATTCCCGTAATTAACCTACTTGAAATTTAAATGCAAATGCATATTTAACTTGTGACCAACGTTTGCTTCCGTATGTTTTACAAAAAAATGTTTTCCATATTGCCCATCCTGCGTTTACTGTGCATTCATTCTCAAAATCATTGATCCATTAGTTAACATTTGATGTTTTGTTTACAAATTGTCGTATAAAACTACATTTTTAGTGAAGAGAAATGGAAAAGTTACGATTCACATTTACAGTATCAGCAGCATCGGATAGAAAAATCAATGTGATCTGCATAAACTGAATCGAGACACCCGATGGACATGTATGTGATATTCCCGATAGTTTGAAACATACAAGCAAACACACCGCCATAACGACTACGGATGTTTTTTTACCAAAATTAAGAATTCTCTAAAGAAAAGACATCAAACACTGAAGTTATGGATTCCCTTAACCCAAGATTTGAGACAAATTTACTAAGATGAAAGTGAGAATTTACAATTTGATTACCAATACCTGGACGAAATTACACATGAAACAAAACTTTCTGACAATAATACAGTGAAAATAAAAATCTAGGAAAAATAGCAGAAAGATTTTTACTCGAGAAGTTTTAAGGCAAAACATTAAATGTAGTTTTATAAGACAATTTGTTGTATTTTTTATTTGTAATGATAAAACAAATCATGTGTTGCTCTGTGAACAAAAATTTGATATACTTCACTGATGGGAATAACCTTCAAAAAAGTATAAAAATAATGTTTTTCTTTTAAAAATTAAAAAATTTGAAGTTTATTTGTCGATCTTAAAAACATTATAACACTTATAAATTATTTTCCTAATCTTTTGATTACTCCCATGTCTGCCACATAGCTAGTCAAAAAAATGTTATTTTATGTCACCATGACAACACATCTGTAACGGAAGTGTCATCGTCCTTAATAGACTGTAAAATATGGGGCACCGGTACTCGTGCACGCCCTCCCTTCTTGTGTGCCGATGATGCTTGTAGTAGGTATGTTAAAGCTGGCCTCCCTACATCCAGTGGGTGGTGGCCCTGGATGCGCCTAGTTTCTGCCTGACCCTGGTGCCTTGAGAGTATCCAGAGGTAAGGCCCATCCAGAGGTAAAATTCTTATTTAACTTAGAAACCGCAAAATACCATCTAAATAAGTCTGAAAAGTGTGTGAAATAGTGAAAAACAATAAAGTGCATCGGCCAAAAGCCAAAATCTACACTCATAAACCACTTTCACGGCTATTTCACCGAAAAAAATAACAACATTGTACTGTTATGAATTAATCACTAAAATATCTAATAATACAGTTACTGTACACCACAGTGCAATTACTAGTGTTTTAAAAAACAGTTACAGTACACCACAGTGCTAATTAATATTGTTTTAAAAAAAAAACAGTTGCCCAATTCGATAACTTAATAGTGATATAATTATAATCAATAACAATCTCGAAACTGTGCGGTAGAATTAATTTCCAATTAACAGGTACATTAGTACATTATACAGGTTAACCAGATTGCCTGCCCACAGGCGCAACGAAACTGCGGAAGAAATAATTTCAATCAGGTACCTAATTACAATTTACCCTGATTGCCAGCCCATAGGCGTTACTACCAAATCACAGATTACCCTTATTGCCTGCCCACAGGCGCTACTACCAAAACAGTATAAACAAATATAATATAAACAAATATAAATATAAAACAATATAAACACATATTAATACAATAAATCGAAATGGAGAACATAGCATGCTTCAAGTGTCCTGAACCAATATTGACGAAGGAGTCAATGTTTTACTGCTATTGCTGCAAAGAAAATCTACATTTCGCCTGCGGTGGAATAGGAGTGGCGCAGTACCGCAAGCTTACACAGGAGAAACGAGCAACCATTAAGTGCAGCAGTTGCAAGATCGACACGCGAAGTACGACGAGATCCACGGGAAAGGATAGCGCTGCGGCCAGCGCCAACAAGCCTGGACTGACACAAGGAGAAACGCAGCACGACTTAATTATGGCTGAACTTCGACACATCAAAACAGAATTGCTAGGATTCAAGAACGTCCAGATTCAAGTGACGGCGATTTACACCGAGTTCGCAGAATTTAAAGCTTCGCTAACGTTCTTCAACTCTAAAATGGAGGGATTCGAGGCAGAATTAAAAAATCGCAATATCTATTCACTACTAGAAAATTTTCAACGTGAAACCATAACTAGGATTTCAAACATAGACAAAAATATGAATGAAATTAAATCAATGAAGAATTCCTTAAACTATGTAAAACCAACATCAACCAGCAACACTCAACCGCCATCCTCTGCAGACCAAGGTACGGTTTCCGAGGGAGTGGAAACAATATTGAGAAGTCCGCCTCTGGATGAAGAAAAAGAAATAAACATATAACATATTTGGTGACGAACAGGACAAACGTCTCAGGAGAAGAATTGAAAAAAACTACCGATTCGTGCAAAATGCAGTAGTTATATTTATCCGGATGCTAAGATTGATAATTTTATGTCAAATGTGCTTCATGAAAGCAAAAACTTAGCGAAAACGGATACCGTTATTCTGTGCCCAGGTAAACAAGATAAATCGCCGACAAATCTGTTAAGTAATCTCCACTATATAATACAAAATCTTAAACACACAAACATCGTTATACACCCAGTCACAGAAAACAGGTACCTTAAAGTGTCCAAGCTGAATTATGAAATTAAAAAAATAGTTCTAATGTTTAAACATGCTAGTTTCACTGACCAAATAGCATACCAAGAAATACGAAATCGCCCTGAAAATACATTAAACAGCAAATGTACGCAGACTCCAAAAAACTGGGATCCGGAAGCAGAGAACGGAAACAACATAATCAGGTAGACGAGAAGAAAACAAAAATAAAGAAACACATTAGAATAAAAAAAATGGACCAATATAAACCTCCCTGCACTTCAAAAGGTCAAACTTCTCTCTCATTCATGTACCTTAACATAAGAAGTTTAAAAGGTAAAATTAAAGATATAGAATGTCTACTTAAATCCACAAATTCCAGTATCAATATTATTCTGATGACTGAGACATGGCTGAAAGAAGGGGAAGTAAAGTACGTTAATCTTGAAGGTTACCGGCATGAAGCATCCTGCCGCCCACAAGGAGCTGGAGGTGGAGTATCAATATTTATCAAAGATACCATGGACTATAATGTAATCAACAACGTGCACGACTCCGACAACAACTTCCCGTGGATTCATATAAACAAACTTAATTTAAACATAAGAGTAGTGTATAAAAAGCCTAGTACTAATTATCAAGGCTTTTTGGATAAACTTAGCCCCCAACTTGAAGCACACAAAAGGTGCATTATTTTTGGAGATTTTAATATAAATTTACTTGACTTAACAAATACTCAAACACGCAAGTACACAGACACAATTAGATTAAATAATTATAGCATCCTGAATAAAATAAACAACAAACACGCGAAACGCATCACAGATAACACTAACACAATCATAGATCATGTACTTTCCAACATCACACTTTCGTACTCACTAACAAACTGCGATAATGCAATATCCGATCATAATATACTACTCCTGGATGTCCTACACACATACAGTCACACTTCATCCAAAACGTCTTCGTATGAATATAAACGTATTAACTTAGATAACCTAAAAAAGGATATCCTTCAGAATCCCTTTCACTTCAACGTAAATGAGGATTCGATATCAAATTTTAACCACTTTGTAAACTACCTCAAAAATAAAATAAACTCCAATAGTACACAAAAAAAAAACAAAAAATAAATGTCACCCGGATTGGATAACCAAAGACCTTTTAAAACTAATTAATAAAAGAAATAAATCACACCTTAAACTGAAAAAACAACCGGGAAGCTTACCATTAAAAACTGAATTCCTAAATATACGTAATAATATTACTAAAAAAAAACCTTAAAACAAAAACACTACACCACCCTCTTTAAAAATTGTGAAAATGATTCAAAGAAAACATGGAATCTAATTAATACCATACTAACAAACAAGTCAAAAACTCTCAACAAATCTTGTAACAAGATAATAATCAATAATGAAATAATCTCAAATAAAGATGATATATGTAAACACTTTAACGACTACTTTTGCAACATTGGGTCCTCATTAGCTGATAACATAAAAAAATAAGCACGCACACAATACAGCTAACGAAACAACGTTAGAGCATAATAGTAATCAATCACTATATCTTCAACCTACCACGGAGCTTGAAATAAACAGAATTATTAAATTGCTTAAACCAAATGCAAGTGCTGGCTATGACTCAATAAAATGTAAGACAATACTCAATCTGTCCGAACTATTGGCTCCCCCTATTTCAAAACTAATTAACCAATGCATTACAGAGGGGACTTTTCCAGATTGCTTTAAAATTGCGAAGGTAATACCAATATACAAATCTGGATCAAAAACGGATACGTCAAATTATCGGCCAATCTCAATTTTACCAATTCTATCAAACATTTTTGAACATGTAATCCATGAAAGATTAAACAAATTTTTATTAAACAAATCATTGCTATATAATAAACAATACGGTTTCAGAAAAAAATCAAATACTCTTTCTGCAACTAATGATCTAATAAACAAACTAAGAACCAGCATAGACAATGGAAATTACGCTATAGCAATCCTCGTAGATCTCCAAAATGCATTCGATACCGTGAGTCATGAGATACTACTAAAAAAATTTGAAAAAATAGGTGTAACCGGCCCTGCTCTCCAACTCATTAAATCGTATTTAAATAACAGAAAGCAATATGTCAGCCTAGATTACAAAAACAGTCAACACAATGATATAAATTATGGTGTTCCCCAAGGATCCATATTAGGGCCTCTCTTGTTTCAAATATACATTAACGATATCTGTCAGTTAAACCTAAATGGGGAAATTTTTTTATACGCGGATGATACTGCTATATTTTACTTTGGTAAAAACTTAGAAAACTTACTTGAAAAAGCCCAACTTGATCTTAATAAATTAAATAACTGGCTAATTAAAAATATATTAATTATTAACACAAAAAAATCAAATTACATGATCTTAAGTTCACAAAAAAGAAAAACGCCGTCTCATAAACCTTTGCAAATAGAAGGAAAAAACCTACAAATTTCAGATAGTGAAAAATACCTGGGACTTCATATCGATAAACACTTATCTTTTAAACACCACATACAAAAAGTAAAAGAAAAAATTATCCCACTAATTGGTGTATTTGGCAGAATAGCCCATCATCTACCAATACAAGTAAAGACGGGATTATACTTTAGTTTAATTCAATCCCATCTAAATTATCTCATAGAAATATGGTGAAACACAATCATCACATATCTAAACGAAATTAAAATAATACAAAATAAAGTTATAAAAAAACTTTTTAACTATAGACCAGATACCCCCACCAAAAGAGTATACCAAGAAACTAACTTACTTAAAATTAGAAAACTGTGCGAATACAACATATGCCTATTAATTCACAAAATCCAAAATGGCTTCGTACACACAAATACTTCATTTATGAAAACATCACAAGTACATGACCACCACACAAGACAACATAATAAATTATATACAAATTCAGCAAAGACAGAGTGTGGTAAAAGAAACATAGGCCATGAGGCTGTACACATTTATAATCTCCTTCCTGATAGCCTGACAACCGTAAATAGAATAAATATATTTAAGAAAAAACTGTTTGCCCTCAAGATCAATGAGCAAAACCAAAATGCTCTTACTTAAGAAAAATATGTTACTTAGGTGGTAAACCATAATGATTAATATATATATTATTTTTGTTCCTATCAATGTACTTACACTTAAGTTAACAAAGCGAAATTTGTATTTCTTTTAACTTAATAAATAACTAAAAAAAAGGCCGACTGTAGCGGCGGGCACCAGGTACTCGTCCAGGAAGAACTTCAGCAGGAGGCAGCAGGTCGTAGGACTTCCAGAGGTAGAAAGTAATAAAACACGTTTTCAAGATTCAAAGTGAACTAGTGAACTGATTTATTGATAAATTTTCACTCTATTTAAGGGATATATGTACCCGACAGCGTTCGGGCAGTATTTTTTGGAAAACGTGGAGGGGTTTTAGACCTCAAACAGAATGGTGTAAATAGGGCGGCCAAGATGTTGGCCCCTTATTTTTCCGACGCCGCCCTTGAAGGCAGTCGCTTAAAATTAACATCTTATAATAATTATACAGGGTTTATTATGTACATACATGTTAATTAGTATTAATTGGTATTCACATTTTCAAAACTAACGAAATCGAGTTCGCCACCAGGGTCTCGGCGAAAAACCCACTTCACTCTAAACTAATTAAACCAATAATCGTAAAATTCACCAGCCACTCACGTAAAAATGAATCCATCTCGGAAATTCGACGAAGAAAAGGAATAACCACGAAGGACCTAAATTACCCCGGTGACGAAAGAAAAATTTATGTCAACGACCATCTGACTAGCTTTAACAAAAACCTGCTTTTTCGTGCCAAGGGGTTTGCTAAGGAGAAGGGGTACAAATTCACGTGGCTGAAAAACAGCAGGATATTCGTGAGGAAAAACCCTACTTCGCCCCCCATATTAATTGCCAAGGAAGAGGACCTCAAGAAAATTTCCTAAGTCGATTTGCATCCTCTTCGCGTCGTAAAATATATTTTTTATCTACTCATGTATTTCCCCACACATTTTTCCCCTCTCATTATCCACTCCTATCACACTTACCCTCTCTCTTCCATTTTACCCTATCCCATAAACTTTCTAATTCATTTTTAAATCAGTCAACACTTTTCATGAACCAACGTGGAATACATGTTACCGCCAGTTGGCGATCCCTTACACGCTTGACAGTCAGAAACACTCGAGGAACAATAGCGGTCTCTCTCACTCTAATTATCTTTTCTTCCGTGGTAAGCAACTTACTTTATACTAATTTAATGTTAACAAAAATTCTACTAATGTATGTACTGAATGATATTACTAACCGTTCTCACTTTAAATATGGATACCTACTTCTATCTGATTACATCCACATCAGAATAATAATATCATTAGCTGGACTTGAGGCGCACTTAACAAGACTTATACATTATTATTATTTTATTATGATTATAGATTTGTGGCGACCAGAACGGTCGCCCCCTTTTGCCACAATCCTTGCGCCGCCACTGATACAGCCAGCGCATTCTCGAAATGTACATACTACCTACAGTTGTAGTGTTTCCACGCCGCACACGGCTAAACATTTCGGGAAGCCCAGCGAAAGGCCTCGATCTAACAGCCGTCACATTCTTACGGCCGCGGAATGTTCCAGAGGCTTCTCCGCTTTGCGCGGTGGCTCAACATTACTTGGCGTTCCGGGTACTCACACGGTCGGCTATATAAAGCGCAGCGACACCGCGCTAGTCAGTCAGTCAGTTCCAGTCATTAGTGCAAGTAACATCACCAATACATAGACAGTGCATCGAGTGATAACATCCAGTGCGGTAACCGCCAGGTCCACGGCGACGTGCCGGACCTGTGGCGGTGCATCATCATATCATCAACCTTCGAGAACGCAACAAGCGACACAATTGCCCACGACAAGTCCCACGGCGGGCCTTCTTGTCACGTGAGCGGCAACTCCTCAGGTTCACCGCAGCCATCTCCGCGACACCGCGTCGAGCATCCATCCTGGACGTCAAGGTCATCTCCACCAACACGGTGCGCAACTACATGCTGGCGACATGCAGACACGAGTTCTGCTACACCACTGCATCACCGACCTTCATCACATGCAACACCATAGAGCCACATCATCATCGCTCCTGTCTACACCGTTACTTTACTCCAAACTTACCATCGCTACGTAGCAGCAATAAAGACTGACTCACACATCGACTGACGTCTTTTCATTCCATCGTCCCCCGTCTCTGCTGATCGCTGCCCGCTCCCTCAGATTTTTTGATATTTTATTATGATGATAATTATACAGACTATTATGATTATATCAACATCAGAATAATAATATCATTAGCCGTGCTTGAGATGCGTATTACAAGAGTTATACATTATTATTGTTTTAAACCATATTATGCACCCACATCAAAAAATATTGTGTTAGCTGTAATTTCTACGCAAGATTGCATGACTATTATAACCGAATTCACTTATCGCAGCTATCATTTATATGTGTAACTTACTGCTTACTCACTAATATTTACTTGAATACTCACCCATGTCTTTAGCAATATATTACCAGAATGTTAGAGGTCTTCGAACCAAAACAACGACGATCCTTCAAAATACCTTTTCAAACGATTACGATATAATCGCCCTTACAGAATCATGGCTCACCAAAGGCATCAGAGATGATGAACTTTTCGACCCTCGGTACTATGTATATCGTAGAGACCGCGACTACGCTTCCACCGGGCAGCGTCTTGGTGGTGGTGTAGTGTTAGCTATTAACACTCCCGTTTCCGCGGTGCGATTTTAGTCTACAACGCTCTTTAAACATCAATAACTCCTTAAATATGTTAATCATTAAACCTACATTTTAGGTATTCCTAAAAAATATATTTTTGCATTCGTGAAAAATACTTAAAAAATTGTAATGATTCTGTATAAAATGATAAAAATGTTTTCCTAAATATCGACACATTTCTGTGTCAGATAGAGACAACAAATTTCAAATTTATATGGGAATAACAGAGAAAACAAAACATTAATTCATTCCAACCTCATAAACCTACGTGCAATATTACGATCTCTTTTTAGTTATCTATAACAAAAAGAGATGTAAAATAAAACGTTTAAATATTTTGCCTATCTGTAGAGACTATTTTACTTCTCAAAGTTGACATGATATTACGTGTGTCGTCTCTTTCTAGTGCATTAATTTGAAATGTCTAAAAACAGAGATGACAATATTAATTATCTTACTGCAAAAAAATTAAGTTGCTAGACTTTCCGTTTACATTAAAAAAAGAGCCACAAAAAAAATAAGGAACTACATCGGAAGGTTCGGCCGACCGACCATCTTAGCCTCAAACCAGATTAATTTTTTAATCCCTTTCTGCATATTTCCTTAAAATTGACGACAACATGGGACGAGTGTAGGCAATTGGACAAGGGGGATGTTTTTTGCTTAGTTTTATGGGTTTTGGGTTATTTGCAGGGTCATGTCACATTAGTTCATAATAAATGTTTATAGGTATTATCAAATTTTAATTTTATCAAATAATATTTTCGTGGAAGACTTGATTTTCAAGGATGTAAGACAATGACAATGCAGTGTTTTTTTTACATTGGCTCCATACAGGAGGCCCTGAGGTAAATAATTCCCCTCAGGGCCTATGTCATCTTTGGGGATGACCTGTGGAGGGTCTGTTTAGGAAAGGAAGGTAAGGAAGTTCAGGGAAGGAAAAGGTTATAAGGGACGGTAGGAATCTGGGTGTCAGTGTGTCCAGGAGTGACGGACGTATTAATCCATCACTTCCACTGCGGTGCAAGGCGATGTTCCGAGAGATAACAGCTGGAGAAGTCAAAGATACTCCCTCAACCATTCTCTCTCGATCCGGCCTGCCATGCAGCTGGTAGGCAGATGCATTCGCCGCCAAGACCCGGACAAACCTCAATCCACGAACCCGGGTACCCCTACTAAGTCACCAAACGTAGTGAACTACTTGGGATAACCAATGGCAGAGGTTTTGGTTATCTAATAATAGTTCCCGGGGCGGCGATACCCATACCCGCCTCATTGAACTGGCAGAGGAAGAATGAATGTAGATATGCTGTATAAATGAGATTCCTGATATGTACCTACGTGTTGTAAAACCATATAGTAAAATTATGGGTGTAGCCATGTTAAATTGTGAAGATCTGGAAGGAATACGAGGCCGATAAAAATTATAATAATTTTCACCTTTTTATAGCACCACTTCTATAAATAAAATAAATATGATAAATGTGATAAATATAAAAACATATGTGATAAATCACCTCTAGTGCACTTGATGGGTAGGATTGAAAGGTACGCTTAGTTAGTTAGGGCATTAAAAAAGGAATATATGACGCGAAGTGAATTGTGGAAGAAGTCAGAGAAAGCCAAGAAAGTCATGGCATGATCAAGTGAATCAAATACTTTCAGTCGGGCCACGCCAAGAGATAGAATAATAGAAATATACAGATAAATCATTTTAAAGAGAGTACGTTTGAATGTATCTTTTGCCTCGCTGTAGTCCTGCGATAGAGTGCACCGTAACGTATCCAAGCATCTATTTATTCAGATTTATCTGTATTATACGATTTATGAATGCGAATGAAGCAAGGAGTGTGTGTCGAGACAGAGGGTTTTGGTGGTATGTCCTATCTTCTCAGCACGGCATGATGTAATTTCAGTATCGAAGACTATACACTTCAACCAAAATACGATTGTAAACATTTATTACTGCACCACCATAAAACTCTTTTGTGAGGGTCGGGTGCAATATTTAGAATCTTACCTACTTATTTTTTTTACTAAAACTACCCCCATAAAATAATTATTTATTTCTTTCCATTGAAACAGTAGTTAAGTGCCATCTTTACAAATTATTATTACATGGAAGGAAGTAGTAATAAATATAGATGGTTAGTTTTCAACGAAGGTTAGGATTCTTAGAATATTTTTAAATATATTTTTTTTAATATTTTAGAACGCTTAAAGTGTCTTTGTTTAACTTTCTATTTCTATCATTTTCTAAAATTCATTTTTTTCATAATAACGGCGTGCCACCGCCCCGGTAACCATTTATTGGATAACAAACACTTCTGCCATACGTGACCTCAAGTAGTTTGCTACGTGACTAAGCAGGGGTGCCCAGGTTCATGGGGGAGGTTTGCTTGCGGATCTTGGCAGCGGATACGTCTGTCTACCAACTGGCTCTGAGTGGCTGGCCGGGTTGGGAGATACTGGTTGAGGGAGACCCTTTGACCTCTCCAGCAGGACTCTCTCGGAACAGCACCTTGTGCCACTGATGGAGGGTTGGATTTATATGTCCGTCACCCCTGGACATACTGAACCCCGGATTCATATCCCCTCATTTCCTAAAAAGACACTCCACATTGCGTCCCCAAAGATGACATAGGCCCTGAGGCAAATTATTTTCCTCAGGGCCTCGTGTGTGGAGCTATTTAAAAAAAAAATACTGTTCGGCTGCACTACTAATTTTAAGATTTATTGTAGATTTGCTATAGGCTATAGACAAATGCATTACATATGTAGGTAAATATAATAACAAAGCCTCTGTTTTGCTTTTTTGTAGAAAAAAAGAAGTGTTTCATATATCAAAAAATACCTTCGACTCTATGCAAAAACGGGCGGTCCGTTTGATAGATTCTCCCATCTTAACAGACGGATTGCAATCTTTAGAGCACAGGCGTCGGGTGGGAATGCTATCCTTATTCTACCGGTATTACAATGGAAGATGCTCCGAGGAACTAGCGTCATTGATCCCTTCGGCACCGGTGCATAGTCGGGAAACTCGGCAAACACGTGCCCAACATATGAACACGGTTGACATTTGTCACATGAGAACGGGTCGTTTCTTCGACTCGTTCCTGTCTTCTGTGTTTCCTCCTTCCTACAACATGGGTCTCTTCAAGACCAATGTTCATTCCTTCCTCTCTTAACTCTTACAGCGCCCTTGAGGTGATTTTTCACAAAAACGGCGCTTTATAAATCAGCCAAGTATTATTATTATTAAAAACGACCCTCTACACAGCATCTCAGATGACATAGGCCCTGAGGGAAATTTTTTCCTCAGGGCCTCCTGTGTGGATTTAATGTAAAAAAAAAAAAATATATATATCTTTTACATTAACATTTTGGTATGATAAACATGTCAGATTAATGTTTAAATAAGAATTTACTAATTGGTTTTTGTCGTTATGTTTCTGTCAAATAAATGTTTTTTAATTTGCTACGTAAACTATTTCCACTCATAAAATGAAATTTTTTCTTCTAACAATTCCTATAATAAATAAATTTCTCAAAAATATTAAAACATACAAGTATTATAAAAAATACAAGTGTGCAGTTCACACCGGAAGAAGCGAAACCTTCAGAAAATTAAAGTAGGTAAGAGTGGGGAGGCTACGAAGCACCGCATAAAGAGGAGACCGATTATTCTAACTCATTCTCTATAAATGCCATATGCATGTGTTTGTCTCTTTTTAGTGTCGCTTTTTCGTTTCAACCAGGTTCAAATCACAACGGTGCTGAAGAATTTTCACTTCGAAATAATTGTAAAATTATTTTTTTCGTGGTTTGCTTATGCATAAAACTGTACTTTTTTTTTAAATTCGAGTATTCTGTAAGTATTGTATATTTCTTGTAATCTATTTCTCTACGCAAGTGGTGTTAAAACCATTCAATCTGGTATTAAATTAGATATTCAAACATTAAAAAAACTCTTTACGATAAAGAATTTTTGTAAATATATTTAAAAAATGATAGTAGGTCGGTGTCAGCCCTTACCACTACCTAGCGCATTCCACATGTGGCTTTTTGAAACAATACTCTGAATGCTAACGTGACCCTAGGCGGTCGGCTGTCACAAGCGCACGCCTCACTGGGCGTTCCAAATAATATTAGATTATTTATTATGAATGATGATTTTTTTTAATATTTCAGTTATTAAGCACAAAATCAATGTTTTTTTCATACAATAAATTAATATAAGCCATATAAAAAATATTCACATCAATATTTTTACAAAAAACCCGAAATAATTTCCAAATCCCATACAGTAACGCTGTGTAACATGACGGTTTGTCGAGTGTGTTTTTAGCATGGTATGGGAAAGGTTAAACAGGAGCTGATCAGCGTCGCCCGACCTGAATGGACTTCTTGTGCTGAAGACATTTGGGTCACCATTCGCACGAATAGCGCACCACACAGTTTGGTCCATATATGCTGCGTGTACATCCCCGGAGGAACTCAACATCAATATTTAATTGAAATTTTTTTAAACATGTTATCAGATATAGTATCGAATAACCCCACGGATTCGTTCGTTATCCTAGGGGATTTTAATCTTGCTGAAATTTCATGGACCCAAGCTACACCATCTGCTCATTACGCAGCTATTAATCACTCTACCTACGTTAGTAACCATTTCGTAGACTGTATGCATTTTCTGGATCTATCTCAATACAATGTTGAGCTAAATTCAAGCGGCCATATCCTCGATCTGATCCTGTCAAATCTACTAATCTCCGTCGAATCTAATCACGACCCGCTAGTTCCCGAAGACGCACATCATAAAGCTGTGTCCATTAGTGTGCCATTTCAGGACACCCCCTCATTGAAAAATGCGAAAAGGAAAGTTTTTCTCTATAATCGTGGAGATTACGAATCAATTAACTTCGCACTAGAGCAAGCTGACTGGGCATCCATTTTCTCTAACTCTCAAATAGCTCTAGCGCTTGACGGTTTTTACACGTTTTTGAAACACCTGATCAATCTTCATATTCCTCATAAATTTTCGTGGAACTTGAAATATCCTCCCTGGTACAATGCTGCCCTTATCAAGATAACTAAGGAAAAATCTAAATATTTTATTAAATATAAAAAATACAAAAACCATTCTGACTATGATACATTTTCTCTCCTTCGTAAACGGCACAAAGATTTATCTCGGAAAATCAAATCTATTTATTTAAGCAATATTGAAAATAATATATCCTCAAACCCGAAAAACTTCTGGAGCCACATAAATCCTCTAACAGATCCCAAGGTGTCCCAAAATGTATGTATCACGGAGAACTGAGAGCCGATAATGAAATAGGCGTTGCAAATTTATTTTCAGAATTTTTCAGTTCAGTTTTCAGTAAACCCTCCAATCCACTTGCCAGTGTTCAAACTGACGCCGGAAACCATACATCCAATATAAGCAATATTGAGGTTACACGAGAAATTGTCTTAAAACACCAAACACACAGACAATTGATACTAGCAAAGGTGCCGGTCCTGACGAATTACCTTCTATCCTTATTAAACGATGTGCACACAATCTAGCCTTACCCCTTTCTTTGATTTTCAATCGCTCCCTAACCCAATGCACTGTCCCTGTTATATGGAAATCCGCGTTTGTGTCTCTCATCTTCAAGAATGGTAAAAAAACTGATGGAACAAACTACAGACCAATCTCCAAACTTTGTATATTTAACAAAATTTTTGAAAAAATAGTCTACGATCAACTATATGCTGCTCTTAAATCTAGCCTGAATATGAACAAACACGGTTTCATTAGTGGTAAATCAACAACCACAAATCTTTTAACTTTCACAGAGTACCTCCAGGATAATTTGGATAACAGAATACAAGTGGACACTGTCTATACCGACTTTAGTAAGGCGTTTGACAGGGTCGATCACGCGACTCTGTTAAAGAAGCTTTTGGAAATTGGTATTCACGGCAATCTTTATCGTAGGCTCTCTTCTTATATCTCCAACCGTAGTCAAATAGTAGTGGTTGCAGGATTTAAATCCGATTCTGTTGCTGTCACATCAGGAGTTCCTCAAGGCAGCTTGTTGGGACCATTATTATTCAACATATATATCAATGATGTCGGTAAACTGTAAACTCGCAAACCATCCTGTATGCCGATGACATGAAAATCTACTCGCCTATAAAGTCAATAGAGGACTGTCTGAAGCTGCAAGATGATTTGCAAGTTTCAGCAGGTATTGTAATGCCCATTGTCTGGAAATAAATATATCTAAGTACTTCGTTGTGCGCTTTACTAGGAATAAAAACGTATTTATCCATGAATACTCAATTAATCTTGTACCGTTATCTATCAAATTCGAAAGTAAGGACCTTGGGGTTATACTTGATAGTAAACTGAATTTTAATAAACATATCGACCACATAGTCACTAATGCATCTTCTATGCTTGGTTTCATAATACGTTCATGTAAACAATTCAAAGACCTTACTACTTTCAAAACACTATATTTCTCATATGTTCGTAGTATTCTTGAATACGCATCTCAAGTATGGAACCCAGGCTATGTAGTACACAAAAATAGAATTGAAAGTGTTCAAAATAGATTTTTAAGGTATCTCAATTTCCGCTCTTTTTGATCTCATGTTAGTAATGAAGACTCTGCCAAATTCTTCAAAATACAGACGCTAACTTGTCGAAGAAATGTAGCAGATTCGGTAATGTTATTTAAAATTATACATAACTTAATCGATAGTCCTGATCTTCTTCAACGCCTATCATTCCACGTTCCTAATCGCAACAGTAGACAGTCGCTTACTTTTAATCTTCATCTTTTCAAGACTCACTCCAAACATAACTCATTTATCTACAGATCCACACATTCATTCAACTTAAATTATTACCACATTGACATTTTTAACTCGACGTTACATGACATAAAACAAAATCTCACTAAGCAAAATGACTCAAACTAGGAAGTTCAATCTACCCCTCCCCCGATATATACGCGTCCTTAGCCTTTTAATCCTTATCCTATATTTTTCCTCCCCCCTCACATAATGTAACTAAAAATGAACTAATTAAGTAAACACCTTTATAATGTCACACATTAATTTACTATTATTATCTGTGGAAAGTTTGTAATTGGCATAATTAACCATTTTATAATTGTATTATTTTGTAATTTATGATTTGCTGTCAACTTTCCCAAATATAAATAAAATAAAAAATAAAATTATTTTGTGGCAATGGTAAAATAAATTTATGGTTTATAACCTTCTGAAAGCCCTCTGGGCGTAAAATAAAATAAATAAATAAACAAAA
Organism: Limnephilus lunatus; assembly: GCA_917563855.2. Lineage (NCBI taxonomy): Eukaryota > Metazoa > Arthropoda > Insecta > Trichoptera > Limnephilidae > Limnephilus > Limnephilus lunatus. Next base: position 29,518,032 of record OU830596.1, read on the forward strand.
AAATAAATAAATGTTCTCCAAAACGAGCCTGAAAAAATTCATTTGTCATATATTGGGCAATGACGTTATATATAATAAATAGACTCAAGGGCGGATTTAGGGGGGTGGGCACGGGGGCACGTGCCCCCCCCCCAGGACGGTATTTTTGTGTACTGTGGAGATTCCATCACAGTACATACTTGAAAGCAAATCAAATTATCAGAGTTGTTAAAATATTTATTTATTTATTTGGAATTTCACGCCCGGCTGGGCTTTTACATGCATTTTTTTTAAAAACAAAGAACATCTAAATCTAAATGTGCATTTCAAAATAAATAAAAACAAAATCATAAACAAAACAAATCAAAATCAAAATCAAAATCAAAATCAAAATCAAAATCAAAATCAAAATCAAAATCAAAATCAAAATCAAAATCAAAATCAAAATCAAAATCAAAAGTATTATGTAACTCACTTGAGGGGGGGGGGGGGGGGGGAAGGTTTTTCATCGCTGTGAGTCAGCAATTGCCGTTTTAGTTTTTTTTCGAGAAAAATAATAGTTGCAGTCAGGACATGAAATAGGTTTTTCTCCACTGTGGTTAAACATGTGAATTTTAGATTTTCGTTTACTTCGTAGTACATGAATAGTTGTAATAACTTCGTAGTACATAAATAGTTGCAGTCGGAGAATTTTCTCCACTACGAGTCAGCAAGTGACTTCGTAGGTATCTCTTGAGAACACGAGTAGTTGCAGTCAGGACATGAAAAAGGTTTTTCTCTTCTGTGATTCATACTGTAGATTTTTAAATCTTCATTTTGAGAACTTGTAAAACTGCATTTGGGACATGAGGAAAGACTGTTAAATTGTGGAGATCCGGAAGGAATACAAGGCGGATAAAAATAATAATAATTCCCAATTTTTTTATAAATAGCAACTTGCATAAATAAAATAAACAATATACGCATGTATCGCGAGTTAAAAATCTCTTCTTTTATTTGTTACCGCAAACGCGATTAAAACAAGAAAAAAGGTATTTAAGCGACTTTACAGTACTTTGCGCAACTTAATTGTGACTTTCAGGTAAAAATTGTCACTTGGGCGTTACGTAACCTTTAGGAGGGGGGGGGGGGTGTATAAGAAAACGTTACTGCGCGTTACATGGGGTGAGGGGGGGGGGGGGGTAAAAATCTTCAAAAATTGCGTTACGCAATACTTGAACGCCCCCAAATACAAATTTCGAAAGGGCTCTTGAGTGGCACCCCCCTCCGCCTCGAAAGTGCTCTTGAGTGGCACCCCCCCCCTCCGCCCCTTGTGCCCACCCCAGAAAAAAATCCTGGATCCGCCCTTGAATAGACTCGCCACAGTCTCACATACTCACAATATAATGTGGAAAGCAAGCAACACTCTTTTGTTTTCAGCGGTTTTCAGTATAATTTCTAAATTCAAAACTTTATTCCTGTGTGATAAAGATAGACAACCAAAGAATGTACGTGTATGAATGTCATAGAAATTTAGTAGGGCGGCTTATTAATTTTTCGCCGAATACTGCTTTCACATCACGGATGTGACCTATGGGTGTGACTGAGATAACAAGATACTCTCACTCGGTCATATAATGGACAGGGAAGGAACGAATGAAAATTAATTGTAATATTTATAATAATTGATAATAATAAGTAATTTTTTTTATTTTTATTTTTTTAATTTTATTATTATTTTTTTATTAACATTAACGGTATAAATATACCATAAATACAGATTACATGTCACAATATCATAGTTGTACATAAGATATAATAAAAGAGAGAGAATAAGTTAGTTGTGGCATTTGGTTGAGAAGTGACACAAGGAGCTACAATTACATATAATACTAGTGTAAAATAAAATTTATACTTATTGATTGAAAATATTTGATAGAATAGCCTTTTTGTACCTAGCTTCCGTGCAGTTAAATAGATCCGCCACATCTGCGTATCTATTACTAACTTCATGTAACCTAGGTACAAGCGAGTTTTTCATGTACTCAGTCCTTGTGTTGTTACATTTAAATAGCATTTTGGAGCGAGTTGCTCTAGTGGGTACATGAAAGTCGACGAGCTTAGTTAAATCAGGACTGTCTATTCTACCATTTACAATTTTGAACATAAATATTAAGTCAGATATAATTCTTCGTTCTGAGAGTTTTATTAAATTTAATTCTTTTATCAAGTAATTATAGTTTATGTTTTCAATGGGAATACCGAGTTTAAAATTTATGTGTCTTAGGAATTTGTGTTGAATTTTTTCGATTGTATCTGAATGTATTTTAAAATGGGGGGACCAGATCAAGGAGTTATATTCGACTTGACTACGTACTAAGGATGTATACAAAAGTTTTAAAGTAGAAATATTCCTAAAACCTCTAGAATTGCGAAGAATGAAGCCAAGCATTTTCATTCCTTTGTTACTGATTGTGTTTATATGGGAAATAAAATTTAATTTATAGTAAAAAATTATGCCCAGGTCATTAATTTCTTCGACAGAGGTAAGGGTAGAGTTATCAAGTACATACGGATGAATTATTGGTTGACTTATTCTGTGAAATCTTATCGAATGACACTTATTTATGTTCAGAAAAAGTTTGTTAAAAGAACACCAATTTATTAACTTGTTCAAATTATTTTGTAGACAGATACAATCTTCGGCAGTTTTAATTATTTTAAATATTTTCAAATCATCTGCAAAAAGCAACACATTTACATCTTTATCGAATATATCAACAATATCGTTTATAAACAGTAAAAAAAAAATTGGGCCTAAATGAGACCCTTGTGGTACACCACTGGTAGCTACAAATTGATTGGAATTAATTTGCATGTACTTGCAAATGAAGTGTTATTCCTTCGCCTTTACGACTATTTGCCGTGTAATTGAAGCATTTTCTCATCACACAGGAGGGCATTTTGGCGCTTTGCAATGCAATTTACTTACTGGTAAGACACGACCTCACTCGACGCGTAGCAGTTTAGTACTAAAGTACTAGAAATAGAGACAGCTACAATCGTCTTGTGTTTGGCTTCCCACTTTGAGATTTCTACGCCGCGTCCAGTATTAATGTCATTGATATTGGGTTTATAAATGTGTATAGTTTGGCAAGAAAGTGTAGAAATTTATTAATTTGGAACTAATTTTTTTATTCCTATGGTAACACCGAAATATTTGATTTGTTCGTTTGGCTCTTGGCTTTATTGACTTAAATCGTGTAGAACACACTGAAAGTCGCTCGTTTAATAAAAATAAATCACTATTTGCCTGTGCATTGTTTGAATTGAATTAAAATTAATAAACCATTACGTAGTGGTGCAAGAGAAGTTATATACTGCGTTTTTTAATGCTGCCTAGCTGAATATCGCGAGACAAAGCTTCTAATTCTCCAAAGATCTAATTTGGAAGATGTTTACAAACGAACTCCAGAAATGAATGGTATTTAGTATAGTTTTTTTTAATAAATTTCATTAGTATTACAAGATTTATGCCAATTTTCGAGCGATTATACAATCTAATTTGAGGTTATGCTTAAAAATCTGAATTTGACACTTCTATTTGACAGTTAATATGCGGCCACAGGAAAAAGGGAATAATTCAATTTAAAAAAAAATAAATTCAATTTCTAAACTCATGCAAATGTAACTTTTTTCTTAATTTTCTCTTTCTTTCTTTCTAAATGAATATTATCTAGTGTGTTTTTTAAATATTAAATTACTTTTTATAGAATAATAATTTTAATGACGTTTTCCACACACAGGTAAATCTGAATCAACGGTAAGATGAATCGTCAAGGAAGGGGAAAAGGAGGAAGGAAAATTTGAAACACCAGGATAACGGAAAATAGCATAATAATATGTAATAGCATAAAAGTGCTGATGATTGCAAAAACTGTTGCAAAACACGTGATAAAAATTGAGGCAGAATATTATGCACGAGGCAGTACTACATATTATGTTGATATCTATGAACTGATAATACGTTTAGATGAAGATACAGAAGAAGAAGAATCACACGAGGACGAAGACAATAATGTCGGGTGTTGAATTAATAGACTCAAAATTTTAAGTACCTACGTTTTTTATACCGAAATAAACGCCCACTTAAAACTTGTTTTGTTTTATTTTACTTCCATTAAATTCCAGTTTTTTGTGAAATTTTTTTGAAAGTACACATACGCTATAAAATATTCATTTTGGCCGAAGTTTTTTAAAAAACATACATTCATTGTCTTATGAGCCAGCTTTATGTTGCCATTTAAAACCTAAAAAACGATCGCAGCGCCATAATTTATTTTCTACACTTTCTTGCCAAACTGTAAATTCTACTGCTTAAGAAATTATAAAATTTGTAATACTTTATTAAAGCCATTAATACACTGGGAACTTATATCATATACATAAATCCTAATTATACAATTGTAAATGTTCTCTAAAATGACTTGGAAAGAATCTCCTACTTGTGATTTCACTAAAGAAACCACTCGTTCACTCTGAATGCAAGTATTAATGTTCTTCAAAATGACCTTGAAAAAAAACACATCTTTTCGATTCTTTCAAAGACATATAGAAACTATCGCTTCGTCCAGAAAACAAATTTTAATGTTCTCAAAAGTTGTCTTGACAGAGGCTCATTCCTGTGATATCTTGAAAGAAAACATTCCCTTGTTAAAAATATTATGAACTAAATTTAGAATTTGGCTGTCCTAAAATGGGTATCCTTCCCAGTTGGACATATCATTTCGTAATGTATTGTAATATATATGTATATATATATAAATAAATTAGATTTTTAGTTTGAACGATTTATCTCATATTTAAGACAAATCGTAAAATTTAAAAAGTTATTTGCCGTTTGGCTAGTTATTTCATATTTGAGAGATGCAGTGTTATTTTTCCTAGGTCCCCCCGTAAGATGGGTTAATGAAACCTGTTTGTTTTATCATCCTACGGGGTACCTGGATTTTTATAATTTGAAAAAACTTTTTTGATCAAAAATTTCTTTTTGGGGCTATTTTTTGCCCTAGCTTGTACAATTTAAGGGTTAGAGACTCAGGCCCTCGATGCCTTGTAGGACTCTGGAATGAAATCCGTTGGTTTTATTATCCTACAAGGTTCGTAAGTTTAAATATTTAACAAAACGTGAAAAAATAACAAACATATAAAATACGTGTGAAAATTATAAGTTAAAAATGTCCCCGGTGGTAACCTGAGCAAAGTAGCATCTATTTGTTGTACCGGGCATGTACATAGTTCAAATAAAGCATTTTTATTAACATAAGAATACATTTGGAATAAATTAAGATTCTTATTAGAAAAAACAAACATTAAATTTTGAACGAAAAAAGATCGCTGGCGGTACGGTACTAACGAGCTTAGAGGCCAGAGATTTCAGGCAAAATTTCTAAGATGATCAGATCAGATCATCAGATCTTGAGAGGAGTTTGGATTTGACTGCCACCCGCGACAGTCGCTTCTGGAGACGACAGCCTTTTCGCCCCCGAATCACTCTGTCTGGGTTGTGTGCACACGGCCAGACACCTGCTAGTCCTAGGCCTCCGCGCCACCAACTGCCTTTTTCAAGGCAACACAGAAGGAAGACCTGGCCCCACCGAGACATTCCCACACGACCATCCCCATCCAGAAGAGGAAGGACAGGACCCCCGCCGTGCGGATGTTCCCCGGACGGTTCGCAGACCCGGAAGAATTTCCGATAATAATCCCCCCGGGCGCCCGCCAATACAGTCGCTGGTCCAAAACCGGGACCATCAAAGTCACGATCCCTGCCCCCCAGCCCCTGAAGAGCCAGCATGACCGGATAACGAAGCCGGCAGCTATCGCCCTACCGCTCCCGAGGCCCCTGTCACCGCAGGAACCCCGGGCGGTTGTTATCGGCAACCACTTTCGCAATTTGAATGAAGTTATTGAAGGCGGCGGCGCACCGCAAGCAAAGCGCCCACATACTAATGCAACTTTTTCTTCTTCCGCAGATACCACGAGCGCGGCCAGGAAGGACCAAATCCCCCCGGTTGTGATGAGCCTGGGGAATCTCACCTACGCCCAAATCTCCTCTGCGGTGCAGGGCCACATCCGACACCCGAACTTCACGTTCCGAGGCCGGACAGCGAACATCTTCGTGCGGAGAATGGTAGACCACCGTGCTCTCACCAACGGGCTGCGTGCGGAGGCGAGGGGCTTCCATACATACCAAAAAAGGCGGCCTGCCTAACATCGATACAGATGATATCGCTGCGAGCCTCTCGGATCAAGGCTTCCCTCCTGTGAAATTAATCAGGATTTCGACCGCCTCGGGCGAGTACCCCATGTACCTGGCCACCTTCGACAAAGAAGTGAACATGGGCCAGCTGAGGCCTAAATATCTCTGCCACTGCAGGATCCGTCTGCAGAAGCACCGCAGCAACCACCTGCAGCACGGGACACAGTGTTACCGCTGCCAGAACTTCGGGCATGGGTCCCGAAACTGTGCCCACTTACATCCCGCCAACTACAGGGGCTGCCCGAAGAGGGTAGCATACATCACCTCGCTACAACAGCACCAGCGACAGCCCCGTCGCCAGGCTCCAGAAGCTAGCAGGCCCCATCCTCAAGCGCAGCAGGCGCCGAGGACAGATGGACGCAGCTGGGCCAACGTAACGGCGGAAGAAGCGAGGAGCGATACGAGGAGCAGCTCCGCTCACAGCCCCGCACGCAGCTGCCCGCAGGAGAGGCAAGGAGTGACGCCCAACTGATGATGGCCCTGGTCAAGGGATTAAGTCGCCTTCAACCGCAGCTGGCCGCAGCCTCCAGCGAACCTGAGAAGGCATGGATCCTGATGGATCTGATCACGACCACCATCAATGTCTAATCCCGAGATGGTGAACGTCTTCCTGTGGAATGCCAACAGCATCCGCTTCAAGAATGATCAACTGCTCGTACTGGCAAATAACACCAATACTGATATCATTCTCATTTCAGGAACACATCTAAAACACAACACACCGCTGAGAGTGCTCGGTTTTGAAGTTCACCGAGACGATCGACTGAAAGGAAAAGGCGGAGGCACCGCCATATTCGTTCGTTAATCCATCACTTCAAGAAGAATCCCCACTCCAAAGCTGAAATGTACTGAAGCCACAGTTATTGAAGTCATCGTAGAGGATGTAGCGCATACCTTCATCGCCGCCTACTGCAATAACGAGAGAAATCTGATGAGAGAAGATTTGGACAAGCTACTTAATTTGCGCCCAATTGTTGTTTTAGGAGGAGATCTCAACGGCAAACACAACTATTGGAATAACTACAGAGGCAACGCGAACGGGAAAACGCTCTTTACGCATATGCAGACGCATAACTACTCGGTAATGGCACCGGACAAATCAACATTCCACTCGGCACGCGCAAAGTACCCCAGCACTTTGGACATCGTACTCGAGAAAAATGCCAAGACGATCTCGCCACTGCGCACGCTGGATGAACTGTCATCGGACCACCTGCCCGTGAGCTTCAGTATTGGAGGGACGACTTTAAGGAGCCCCAGAAAACGGCGAAACTATAAAGATGCCGACTGGGAAGGATTCAATAAAGAGATAAACGAACGAATACACCTCACATCGGGAACTCTGCGCTCAAAGGGAGAAATCGACGAGGCCGCAAGCACTCTCACCGAAATCATACAACATGCCCAAGACACTTTCATACCGCTCAAAGAAGAACAGACATACAAGGTCAAGCTTCCCGAGCACGTCACATCGCTCATTAAGGAGAAAAATCGCCTGCGACGCATCTACCATCAAACGCGCGACGGCTACTTCAAAACGGCCTACAGCACTCTACAGCGGGAAATCAAGCGAAAAATCACCGATCTCAGACGCCAACTTTGGAAGACGAAAGTTACGTCACTCACGCCCAAAGATAACAGCCTATGGAAAATGGCGAAAGCTCTGAGACACCAAGATCACACGATACCCCCGCTTGACAAGTTAGACGGCTCAGGGCTGGCACTTTCAATGGAAGAAAAGGCAAACGCGCTCGCTGACGGATTCGAGAGAGCCTACGCAGCCACGGATGGCCTATCTGATCCGGAAACGGACAGACTAGTAGAAGAATCTCTACTAGATCTCGAATAAACGGAACAGACGAGCACGGCCGATATCCATTTCAGGACACTGAGCGAAGTAGCCATCATCATCAGGCGATTGAAGACAAATAAGGCGCCGGGAACCGATCAAATATACAACATTCTACTCAAACATCTACCGCAGAAAGCCATCATTTACATAAAAAAAAACCGTTCAATGCCTGCCTCATCATCGGAAATTTCCCTCAGATCTGGAAAACGGCGACCGTTCTGCCCTTCTCCAAACCAAACAAGGACAAGAGGCAGCCGACGAACTATCGGCCGATCAGTCTACTCTCCACGCTGAGCAAGGTATTTTAACAGGTTATACTCAACAGGCTGCTACCACACCACGAAGAAAACAACACTTCGCGGAATTCCAGAGTAGCGGAATTCATCGCCAGAAGATTTAACGAAAATCGCTACATCGCCGCTGCACTGATAGACTTGGAGAAGGCATTCGACACCGTTTGGATCAGAGGGCTACTGCACAAGTTGCACAGAACAAACACGCCCATAAACCTAACGAGACTGATTCAAGAATATCTCAAGGATAGATCCTTCAGAGTCTTCCTCAGGAATGCACTGTCGACAATACGTGAGATTCTAAAAGGCGTGCCACAAGGGAGTCTACTGGGACCTCATCTTTTCAACATCTTCACGCACGACATCCCCCGAGACAAGAGATGCAACTTATCCATATGCGCAGACGACGTCAAACTTTACGTTTCCTCGCTGAAAGCAGACATGGCGGCCATATACCTACAAAGGGCGCTCGACGCTCTAATAGAGTTCTACAAGCAATGGCGACTCAAACTAAATGAGGCGAAGACCGAAGTGATCATGTACACGAGGAAACGAAAAAGAAGAACACCAGACGTCAACATAGAATAATCAGATGAAGTCGTATACCTAGGCCTGACAATGGACTCACGTCTCAACTGGAAATCTCACATAGCCAAGACGCATGCAAGAGCCAGAAAGGCAGTCGGCGCGATGAAGCCCATCTTCAACAGAAGAAGTTCGCTACTTCCCAGAACCAAGTTCCTGATCGCTCATTTGACCGGTACTGACTTATGCTATTCCCGTGTGGAGTAGTATTTCTCAAACTGCCCATATGATTATGAAACTACAGACGCTTCAAAATCTCTGCATTAAAATCGCATACAACACTAGAATCAGAACGAATCTTAAAAGACTACATGCCAGAGAAGACATACCGACCTTATTTGAATACACGCTCAGACTGACAGACCGATTTTACAAATCTCTCAGACATAGTAAAAATAGACTAATCAAGGAAATCGGTCCATACAATGCACCCAGTGAATTTACTTTCAGATATACACACAGACTACCCAAACATATCCTGATGGACCTGAACCACATCTGGTATGAACCATATTCAGACGCGGACGACTTAAGGTATTCCTAAAAACCAGACCCCCCCCCAAAACTTATATTTACATATCTATGTGTATATATTTATATAGTATTGTATAATATGTATGTTTATTATAAATTTCCCACATAGTATGTATTTATCTCACATAAAAACAGACACACACACCCATAGATATATATATATATATATATAACTGGATGGATAACTCTCTTTGCCGTAGCGAATTTTGAGCGGTCCTCCGGAAATCGACGTCCGCCATCTTGCAAGTTTCCAGTAGGCCATTTCTATACCAGCAGCCAAGCGAGCCAAGCCGTCTAGTTTGAAGTATAGTTTGAAGTACTCTGTTCGGCGTTATATTAATATTGACAAAATGGTTTTATCGTGCTTGTCCTATAATTGTACGAATCGGTTCAGCAAAGGATGTGGGATATCTTTTCACCGGTGAGTAAATAACTTCATATAACAACATACATAATATTCAAAATTATCAACAGTATTACTGACACACCTGCTTTGTTACAACTCATCCAGTTCAACATCCCTTCCCGTAGACTCCGAAATAATGAATTGCAATTCCTCAATCAACATTCTACTAATTATGTATACCATTCGCAAGAAGATTTTCTCTAGAAAATGTAAATAATAATACAGCAAGCGTTAGGCAGAAATTACATAAACTTATTTTATTTAATAATGTATAAAAAAAATTGTCTGTATATAAGTTGTATACATTTTTTGTCTTTATATAAGTTGCATAAATTTTTTGTCTGTAAATTTTTGCTGTATAAATGTTTGTTGTATTATTTGTTGTTGTATAAGTTATGTTGTGCAAATCTTGTTGTATAAATGTTAATTTTTTTAAAATTATTATTTCTACCCTATATTATGTACGACTGTTATTTTTTCCTATTGTTTATCGATACATTTACTGCTTATAAGTTAATGGCACATGATGTTCCCATACTAAAAATTGTAATTTTTTAATAAATAAAAATGATACACCTATTAAATCTTGTAGTTTGGTTTCTGTTTCTCAACATATTGTGTTACCTACACCAGTGTTACTGATCTAAGACAATGGTAAGATTATCACAATAGTTTAAAACAAAGTACAACTGTAGCCCTGAATGAAGTTTCATTATTGAAGTTTACTTCGAATGGAAGATCAATTCCATAAATAAAGTTGTTCCAAGGATCCCTTTTTTTAATTTTGTGATTTATTTATGCGAAATATACAAAGTCGCAGTTTTACTGCAACACAAAAAACAGAAAGGAATAATGTTTAATAACATTTTTTAGCAACAAAAAACTTGGAATTTGCGATTTCCTTCTAAGAAATTCCCTGAGTTCTCGTATCTTTTGCCTACTTTGCATATGGCGGCCGTCGAAACCGGAAGACCGGCCAATTTACGCGAGTCATCCATCCAGTTATATATATATATATATAGATATATATATATTGACCTCTTCTCGTAATATGCTGATCCAGTAAGAAGTTATTTGACAGTGTTGATCCACCTTTAATACCAAATAACTTGGCTTTAATGGATTACTTCTGTATGAATTTGCAACAACGTTACATTAAATAGCAAGGTTGCCAGTTTCCCAGTAAAAGCAAACGAAATACTACACATAAAATTTTCGATATTTGTATGGAAATCATACGCTTCGTAACTGTTGATCCGCCCAATTTACCATGCGTTGATGATCCGCCCAAATTGCCATGCGTTGTTGATCCACATAATCGTATATCTTATGTACCTATATGTGCTTTTACTATAAAATTGTTGATCTGACAATGACCAATCAGAATGGCGATCAAGATGGCGTTATGAACGAAGCCTTTTGATTGGTCATAAAAAAACATATACCTATATCTGGTTTTACTGCTCATTGGTTGAGCCGATATGGAAGTTGCAAAACGTAATATTATAACGGCCGCGGCACCGACTTGAAAAATATATCTTTCTGTGTTTTATAAAATTCTAATAATATACTTCCGCGGGTTTTTGTGGCTAGGCTCCGCCGCCCGGGAAACATTTATTGGATAAACACATCTGTCATACGTCATCCCAAGTGGTTCGATACTTTTGATGACTTAGCAAGGGTGCCCAGGTTCGAGGGGTGATAATGCGTTGCATTACGATCTTGGCTACGAATTCGGAAGTCGCAAGTTCAAATTTTGGCGTGCGCAATAAATTTTACTTTGATAAATATATATGATTCCTCGATAATGCATTGCATTATGATCCTTGACTACGAATTCGGATGTCGCAAGTTCAAAATTGGCGTGCGCAAGTAAATTTTATTTTGTTAAATTTGTATAATTCCTCGATAACGCGTTGCATTACGATCTTGGTTATGAATTCGGAAGTCACAAGTTCAAAATTGGCGTGCGCAAGTAAATATAATTTTGATAAATATCTATGCATGATTCCTCAATAATGCGTTGCATTGTGATCCTTGACTACGAATTCGGAGGTCGCAAGTACAAAATTAGCGTGCACAAGTAAATTTTATTTTGATAAATATCTATGTATTATTCCTCAATAATGCGTTGCATTATGATCCTTGACTATGAATTCGGATGTCGCAAGTTCAAAATTGGCGTGCGCAAGTAAATTTTATTTTGTTAAATTTGTATAATTCCTCGATAACGCGTTGCATTACGATCTTGGTTATGAATTCGGAAGTCATAAGTTCAAAAATAATAAATTTTATGTTGGTAAATATTTAGATATAATTCCTCGATAATGCGATGCGGTACGATCTTGACTACGAATTCGGAAGTCGCAAGTTCAAAATTGGCGTGCGCAAGTAATTATGATTTTGATAAATATCTATGCATGATTCCTCAATAATGCGTTGCATTGTGATCCTTGACTACGAATTCGGAGGTCGCAAGTACAAAATTAGCGTGCACAAGTAAATTTTATTTTGATAAATATCTATGTATTATTCCTCAATAATGCGTTGCATTATGATCCTTGACTATGAATTCGGATGTCGCAAGTTCAAAATTGGCGTGCGCAAGTAAATTTTATTTTGTTAAATTTGTATAATTCCTCGATAACGCGTTGCATTACGATCTTGGTTATGAATTCGGAAGTCATAAGTTCAAAAATAATAAATTTTATGTTGGTAAATATTTAGATATAATTCCTCGATAATGCGATGCGGTACGATCTTGACTACGAATTCGGAAGTCGCAAGTTCAAAATTGGCGTGCGCAAGTAATTATGATTTTGATAAATATCTATGCATGATTCCTCAATAATGCGTTGCATTGTGATCCTTGACTACGAATTCGGAGGTCGCAAGTACAAAATTGGCGTGCACAAGTAAATTTTATTTTGATAAATATCTTTGTATTATTTCTCAATAATGCGTTGCATTATGATCCTTGACTATGAATTCGGATGTCGCAAGTTCAAAATTGGCGTGCGCAAGTAAATTTTATTTTGTTAAATTTTTATAATTCCTCGATAACGCGTGGCATTACGATCTTGGTTATGAATTCGGAAGTCACAAGTTCACAAATAATAAATTTTATGTTGGTAAATATTTAGATATAATTCCTCGATAATGCGTTGCGGTACGATCTTGACTACAAATTAGGAAGTCGCAAGTTCAAAATTGGCGTGCGTAAGTAAATTTTATTTTGATAAATATCTATGCATGATTCCTCAATAATGCGTTGCATTGTGATCGTTGACTACGAATTCGGAGGTCGCAAGTACAAAATTGGCGTGCACAAGGAAATTTTATTTTGATAAATATCTATGTATGATTCCTCAATAATGCGTTGCATTATGATCTTTGACTACGAATTCGGATGTCGCAAGTTCAAAATTGGCGTGCACCAGTAAATTTTATTTAATAAATTTGTTTAATTCCTCGGTAACGCATTACATTACAGTCGTAAGTTCATATTGTATTTTATTTTGATAATATATGTATAATTCAAACGTCACCTCATGGTTCGCTACTTTTGGTGACTTAGCAGGAGTGTCCGGGTTCAAGGAGTGAGATTTGTCTAGGTCCGTGCGGGGAACGCGTTTGCCCACCTACTGAGTGGCAAGCCGGATCGGGAGAGACTGATTGAGGGATATTTTTTTCATTAGCTCCACACAGAAATGAGGAAAATATACCCCTCAGGGGGACTATGTAATCTCTGCGGACGCTGTGTGGAAGGTATTTTTAGGAAAGGAAGGAGAGGAAGTTCTGGGAAGGAAAAGGGTTGTAGGAGTGGGTAGGAATCTGGGGGTCAGCGTGTCCAGGAGTATGGCGGACGTATGAATCCATTTCGGTGCAAATTTCAGAGATTTTCAGAGTACGGCTGAAGAAGTCGCAGGGACTCCCTCAACTATTCTCTCCCGATTCGGCCTGCCATGCAAATGGTGAGCAGACGCGCACAAACCTCACACCATGAACCCGGGCACCCCGGATAAGTAAGTCACCAAACGTAGCGAACCACTTAACCTGGACCTACAGTTTGGGAGGCGGGTATGAGTACCGACGCCCCGGAAACCATTTATTGGATAACCAACACATCCACTCCGAGTGGTTCCGTAAATTAAAACCAAATGTTGTAATAAGTCAGATACGCCTCCTACGTTATTCGTCTGTATACCCACATTAAATTATCATGAAAACATGCTTTTATCACAATATTCAAAAAAATTTTAAACCAACAGGATTAGCAGACCGGAAGTTGGCGTCCCCGCAGGAATAGGCAGAGAGGGCGGACCGCCAAACAACTCGGTCTAAGCACATCATACTCTTTGCCTAACTTATATTTATACATCGTCTCATACATTCTCTTCTATTATTCTGACTTGGCCCTCCGATGGATATCCGCAAATAATGTAAGGCTGATGTAAGAATAATGAATAAGATTTAGAAAGGGACCCTCAGATGGTTTGGGCATGTAGAGCGAATGAACGAAGAAAGCAGTGAAAGAAGAATATACGACGTAAATGTGAATGGTAGAAGAAGTCGGGGACGTCCGAGGAAGACATGGCACGATCAAGTGAATCAGATACGTCAAAAGTCAGAATAATAGAAGAGAGTGTATGAGACGATGTATGAATGTGAGTGAGGCAAAGAGTGTGAGCCAAGACCGAGTTGTTTGGCGGTCCGTCCTCTGTGCCTACCCCTGCGGGGAAACGGCGTGATGGTTAGTTAGTTAGTTAATTTCTCAACTATTTCTTACATGTTGTTCGTTTTCGTTATTGGTTGAATTTCGATTTTTCCCTATAACGTGGGGAAATTTCCCCTGAGATTACCTATTTTGTTGAAAAATAATCTTCAATATTACACGAACAGCTTATAACAACTGACAGATATCCAAGTTTCAAATATTATGATTTTAAAATTAAATTGGGAGATGTTTACTGGGTTTTAACACTACATTCTATGTTATTTTTAATCTTAAAAATTATAAACCTCAAAAAGTTTACCAAGTTCTATAAAAATCAGCTTCTTCTCAGTATGTAGTTAAAATTAGAGGGGTATTGATATATTTCACATTACTAATATTCCCACATTTCACGAGTAAAGTACATAATTTTCCATAAATACTGGGAATTTTTCTACCTCTCAACACCGAACACCTGCTAGTAGCGTGCTAGCTTGTCGCCTGTGCAAATTGCTAGGGCTGTCAAAACATGGAAATATAAAACAACGTTGAAATATCATTTCTTTATTTAAAAGTTAAGGTTTTTTGTAAAATAGAATAAAATAGTTTTTATCATAAAAAAACACAAGCTTACATAATTCTTTAACTACGTTTTTGATGCTTCAGATTTTACGTCCGGGTTAAATCTTCCCCACAGGAAACCCTTCCACACACTATTCCAAAAACGATTGTCTAGTAAATCCACGCAATGTAAGTGCACTATAAAAGTATAATAAATACAAAACAATACAAGAACAATACGCCAATCCACCAGAGACCAACTGGGAAAGTAATTCACCGACTCCAGATATTTTCATATCAGACGGTTTGGCTCGATAGAACTCAGAAAATTATACTCATAAACAATGCAGGAAACGACTAGTTTAAGAAACTTGCACAAAAAAATAACGTAAAAATATCATTGAATTTGATCAATAAAGTATGTAGGTACAGAATATAAAAAAATCTATTGATATGAAAAAATCCAAAATAGTGACATTTTTTTTCTTTCAGCCGACAAAATGCTGTTAAATGTGTTAGTCAATTTAAATAGCTTTAACAAAATATTCCCCTACTAGATGAAAAAACTTCAATAAGGTATATTTGCTTATATATTACAATTGATATACTAAATATATCAACAACATCGGAGTTTTTTTTTTTCTAGCTGTTGAATCGTCGCATAGGAGTGTAATATTTGGATATTGATGTGGAATTGCTACAATAATATGGTAGGTACTGTCTTGTGACTGACCTACCTGGAGTATGAAAAGAGATTTCATAGAATAATGTCTTTCTCTGGTGGAATTTATGTATTAACTTATTTTTATTAATATCCTAGTGGCGTTAACATACATGCATGAAAATATTACAATAAATTATATTTTTGTACCAATTAAAAAACTGATACAATTTAGAAAATAAAACTTGACTTTAAAGCTAAAATGTAGCCATATGGATACAATTGTTCATGTGTGTTAGAAACAATAAAATATAGATATGATGTACTCGTACGGTATCGAATTTTAAAAGAGAAGAATTTTGTAAAAAGAAAAAAAATAATAAAAGTTAATTATAAAAAGATAGACTGGCGGGAATATAACACCGAGATCTCGTATCTGCAATACTCGAAGAAACTTAGCACCACTCATAAAAAGGGGAAAATGAAAAGGATTTTTATTTTTGTAAAATTTTTAAAGTAATCTGGCATTTACTTATATTTCACATTCCATAGTGAAAGAAGATACTCACAGTATCACCTTTATGGAAACCACCATTCAGAATCCAAGGGTTGCTTGAGATGGCTTTAGCCGTGTTTGGTGACTAGATTTGAATAACCAAGTAGTTCCTCTCCTTATTCAAAAAGGATACTATAGTATATGAGAAGATGCAAGAATTTGTTACAATTTTGATAGAAACAACAGTTTTGTTTTCATAAGGAACATAATACAAGGTAAAAGACAGAGTGTACATGGCCGGTATTAGTTATAAACATTTCACACAGATTGCATGCAAAAAGATCGCTCCATAAAGATCATCTGAATTAATAGCGTATAATACATGAAAAGGTTAAACTAAAGGTATCAAGAAATATTTCACAAAACGTGCTAAGAAAAAATAATAAAGCGTCATCGTAACTCTTACTTCAACATTGCGGAATTCTTTTGAATGTGTGGCTGTAGTGGGTTCATGAATGTCATACACACTTTGATCCTAAAAAAAACTTAATCATGTGTGAATATTTTTGATAAATTACCCAAATAATCATTATTTGATGTTGCTTACTGTTGAAACTATATTCGTAGGTAGTTCAGTACTGAAATTTTCAGAAAAGTTATCCTCGACAGCATTCTCTTCTATTCCCTGAGATCTTCGAGAAATCGATCTGTACACAAAATAGTCAAATTTAATTTGATTAATTTGTGTCATTTCACAATTAATTCATTTGAAATAATACACAGTATATTTGTGGCACGTTCCAGAGTGGAAGGTATTTTTAGTATCGCCCTGGTGTAAGACCACCATTCAGAACTGAAACGGTGCTTGAAATGGCTTTAGCCTATAAATTTTATGCTATAAATAGGTTAAAAATCATACTTTTAATTCGGAGTCTATTGAGCTGACGCCAAGTTTTGGAACGCCATATGTTTCCCATATTTAAATTTTTTTACTGAAAAAAAAAATAAAAACTAATAAAACAAACTGAATTTTTTGTAATTATTCAATAAGTAATGTTCATTTCTTTGAATCAACACGATGATAGCTAGATTAAATACTTAAATGATTATAATAATTATTCACCTATTTGCACAGCCCTTACACTTTTGTCGGATGTAATATGATATCTTCAAATATATTGTATCGTTTCAATAATGTATTGTTACAGTGGTCTCGCTCTGACATACCCACGGCGCCGCGCTAGAGAAAGAGATCACAATACAATTCAAACTTGCTTTGTTGTTCAGAGTAGTATTTGACCATGTGCGAAACTATTTGAAGGTAACATGTGAGAAGGTACAATATATCTGAACGTTCGCGTTCTAGGTATTCTAGTAATTTTGTCCCTTTCTACGTGCTCCGTTTGAAAATTTTATAAAGTATGCTGTTTCAAAAAAGCGCGCACAAATGCTCCGTGCGAAGCTATTTGAAGGTAACACATCAGAAGTTACAATATACAAGAAAAGGCTGAGTCCTTGCCACGTACTTTAACTAATTCCTTTTGACATGTTTCTTTTTAAATGATAACAGGTTAAATGTGGAAAAGTTTAAGCATATCATCGTCTGTCTCCTTGCTACGCACGTTTTTGAAATCCTTTTTGACACGCTTCTTTCAAATTACACGAACAAATTATACAGTTTGATTTCATTCATACAGTGTATATTGATACATCCTAATAACTGTGTTATGTTTTTCAACATAGCTTTACGGAACAGAGCGTCATAGACAACCTGTCGGGCGGATATCATCAAATAAATAATTGATTTTTTTAATATTAATTTATACATTGTAAAGTTAAACTACTGTTTTATTGGGTAATATTTTTATTAAACAGAAAAAAATGGTTTTTAGTTCAAAAAAATGATTTTAAAGTACGTTGATTTACGTAGTTTAAAAAATTTAAATACGTCATACTTAAGCTACATTATAAAAATATATAAACAGGTTGAGATGTTTTCTATTACAAAATATTTTTATATATCTTTTTCATATTATATACGATTACAGATGGAAACAAACCGGGGGTCGACTGACGATTTATTGAAAACTGCTATTTTATAAACAGTTTTAAAGTAAGAATAACTTTTTTTTAAAATATTTAAATTTAACTGGGGGCTTACAACATACATAAATCTAATAAAATATTTTGACAAATATTTTTTTTAATGTGCTGTTACGTGCACAGAAGATTTTGAAAACACGCTAAACCACAAAACATCGAAAAATATTGAAAAATCCCTTGTGCCCTATAAAAATAAAAATGTTATGAATAAATAAATAGATAATAAATAAATAGTGTTTGGTGACCTAATAGGGGTGCCCGGGTTCAGAAAGTGAAGTTTGTCTAGGTCTTTGCGGGGAATGCGTGTGCCCAACTACTGCGTGGCGGGCCAGGTTGGGAGAGACTAATTGAAGGAGTCCTAACCTAGAACTCCCTTGACTCGCCTTTAAACTGGGAATAACATGGGAGGTTAATAAGAGTACCGTCGCCCCGAGAACCATTAATTGGATAACCAACACAATCTGAAACAGAAAAATCAGAAAGAGGTACAAGCCAGGACCTTCGGCTTTCCGGGCACCAGCTCTAACCATTGCGCTAATTAGCCCCCATCCGATTCTGTCATTTTTAACCGTTTCATACTTCGAATAGAAACTACCAACATTATCTTCATTTTCGTAACGCAAATTTTATTGGCTGCTATCTGTATGAAAGATTGCAAAATTCAACCAGAACTAAATATAATCTAGATAGTGTCTTGGATAAAGTTATCAATTTTTATTTAATATGCGACGTCTGTTGACTTTTCTGCAAGTCTAGGAGGAATATTTATTTTTAACTATGAGTAAAACCTCAAATTGTAATTTTGTAATATAATCAAATATTTTAAGATAATTTTCACGTTCTATTCAAGTTCCGTCATTATATCATTATAGGCCAGTTGCTCTATCAATCTGAAATAATACAGAATTTGAATAGAACTTACATAGGTCGTAAAAAAATAATTTCAAATATTTGATGAATCCGTAAAATTTTTTGAAACAACCCGTCTTTAGTTTCATTAGCTCCAGATAGAAGAGAGCATCTGGGACTATTGTGCGGTACATTCATAAAATACCTATAAAATACCTAGTCCCTCGACCCGTCTCCCAACAAAGGAATATCAATTTGGAGGCGGATATGTGTAACTCCGCCCCGGGAACTATTTATCGGATAACCAACATCCTTGCCGTAGGTTACTCCAAGTGGTTCACAACGTTTGGTGACTTAGCAGGGGTGCCTGGGTTTAGAAGTTGAGATTTGTCTAAGTCTTGGCGGAGAATGCGTTTACCCACCAACTGCGTGGCGGACCGGATGGATTATGAATTCTCCAATCAGACTTTCTCAACCCTTTCCCCAAACGGGGCTATTTTTAAACTCGTGGTAACTTTAGAATAAAATGTCCGAATTGAATAATTCAAAAAGTTAAATAAAGGTATTGAAGCAGTCTTGAATATGAAGTAATTTATTTTGATAAGGATTAAAACCAAGATACAAATAAAGAGCCATTTGACGCGGCGTCATTTTAATTAAATTTTTAAAATAAATAAACACTTTTTGTGGCATAACTATAATAGTTAGACATATGCTGTCGCGAAACTTTTTGTAAATAATGATGTTTTCTACAAAGTCGTACTACATTATTTTATTCTATTGTTAATAGTTTTCGCAGCGCACGCGATGTAAAGAATATTTTAGGTATTTTTTTTACACCTTGGGCTACATTATTGGAGTTTTAGTAACGATCCCTAATTTTTTTTTGAAAATATCATATAGCCTATGTCAACCGGGAATAGTATAGCTTCCTACCAATGAAAGAATTTTTCAAATCGGTTCAGTAGTTTCGGAGCCTATTCAATGCAAACAAACAAACAATCAAATCTTTCCTCTTTAAATAGTGTTAGATTGGTTCCATGCAAACTCAGAAAGAAACCAACTCATAATTCAGGTCATTAAGATGAAGCCATACTAAATAATGCAAAATCATACAAAATCGTATGTTTTTGTTTTGAAAATTTGACCGCTTAGACGTATTATAAATGCTTCAATTAAATACTTCGTGTAGAACATACCTTGGCCCTTAAAAATATCGGTCATTTTTTTAATGTCTTTTAATAAGCTTAGAAAAAATAAAGTATTAGGTCTATAAAAAACATTTTTTAGTGCAAACTCTCCTACTTATAAACACTTTTTCGGATATGGTTTTATTGCATAATGTGGCAAATTCAGTTTCTTATATAGTGGAGAAACAACGTGTTAGGGTCCGCGCTGCTTGTTTTCGTGAAATCAATTTAAAAATTCCGTTTTATTACAATAAACAATGCATAAAAAAGGAATTAATGTTTTTTACAGGCCTTTACGAAATCAACATGTAAAAAAAATTCTCAAATATCTTTTCCAACCTTTCCAAAAGCTTTTTCTCAAGTATTTTTAAACTCCTCCCATAAAAGGGCGTGAATTCAAATTTCGATTTTTTCCTGTACTAGTGGATCGCCTTAAAAGCTATGAAAACATAATTTTAAAATAGCCGGTAACCAGAGGCGGCCCCTGCCTTGTAGGCCAGTCAATAAAGGCTCAAAATGAGACTAACCCAAACATTAATTCCTCCGTCGATGAAATTTTGCAGTTACAATAAAAAATAAAAAATAAAACCAACCTTTATACCTTATTTTATTGTATTTTTGTTATATGTTTATGGTCAGTTAGTAAATGATCTTTGATGTTAGTTTCGCAAAGTAATGTTAGTAAAATGTTAAACTTTTTTCATATTATAATATATTTTGATATTATAATATGAAAAATGAACAATAAAACGATAAAAATAAAAACTGATCCCAATTGCTGTCATTTGTAAATACATAGATATTATAATGTCTTATAATTAATATTATTATTCAACAACAGTAACTAATTTTCGGTCAAATAAATAGGCATTTGTCAAAATAATTAATTAGTTAAAATAACATTGTATTACGTAAGTATTTTAAAATTAAAATAAATATAGAAGCTTACGTCTATTTCATTGATTTTAACAACGCTTTCGGAATTGCCTGTTTGTGTTGATTTCTATTGAGAATTTGAGTTACGAAAAAACCTCATTTACAATGCCACAATAATTTAAAAATAGACATTGAGTTATTTTATATTGCACTTTTATAATCAAAATCAAAAGTCAAAATCTAAATCTAAATCGAAATCGAAATCGAAATCAAAAGTCAAAATCAAATTCAAAATCAAAATCAAAATCTCAAACCAACACCAAAATCAAAGTCAAAGACCAAATCAAAATTAAAATCTCAAACCAAAACCAAAATCAAAATCAATATCCGAACTTGCGACATCCGAATTCGTAGTCAAGATCGCACTGCACTGCATTATTGTTGTATTATACAAACGTTTCAAATAAAAATTACCTCCGCACGCCACAATTCGAACTGGCGACTTCCGAATTCGTAGCCAAGATAGTGAGGCAGTGCATTATCGAGGAATTATATGTATTTATCAAAATAAAATTAACTGGCGCATGCCATTTAAACTTGCGACATCCGAATTCGTAGTCAAGATCGCACTGCACTGCATTATTGTTGTATTATACAAACGTATCAAATAAAAATTACCTCTGCACGCCACAATTCGAACTTGCGACTCCCGAATTCGTAGTCAAGGTCGCAATGCCCCTTAGATATCGTTGAATTATACATTTAAATCAAAATAATATTTACTTTCGCACGCAACAATTTGTTCTTGCGACTTCCGAATTCGTATTGATCGTAATGCAATTTGTTCTTGCGACTTCCGAATTTGTAGAGATCGTAATGCAATGCATTATCGAGGAATCATACGTATTCCCCGATAATGCATTGCATCCCCAAAGAAGACATAGGCCTTGACGGGATTTATTTTCTTCAGAGCTTCCTGTGTGGAGCTAATGTAAAAAAAATAAGGTCTCCCTCAATCAGTCTCTTCCAATCCGGTCCGTAATGCAGTACGTGGGCAAACCCGTTCACCGCAAAGACCTAGACAAATCTCATCTCTTGAACCCGAGCAGCCCTGCTAAGTCACAAAAAATCAGTCTCCCCCAATCCGGCTTGCCACGCAGTAGGTGAGCGAACGCGTTCGCCGCACGGACCTAGACAAATCTCACTCCTTGAACCGGGCACTCCTGCTAAGTCACGAATGTCACTGCAAAGTGACATATGACAGAGGTGTTGATTACCCAAAAATGGTTCCCGGGGCGGTGGTAATCATACCCGCCTCCCAAAATTAAGGTATACCTTAAGTGGTTCGCTATGTTTGGTGACTTAACCGGGGTGCCCAGGTTCATGGGGTGAGGTTTGTGCGGGTCTTAGAAGCGGAAACGAAAACAAAATCAAAAGTCAAAATCAAATTCAAAATCAAAATCAAAATCTCAAACCAACACCAAAATCAAAGTCAAAGTCCAAATCAAAATTAAAATCTCAAACCAAAACCAAAATCAAAATCAATATCCGAACTTGCGACATCCGAATTCGTAGTCAAGATCGCACTGCACTGCATTATTGTTGTATTATACAAACGTTTCAAATAAAAATTACCTCCGCACGCCACAATTCGAACTGGCGACTTCCGAATTCGTAGCCAAGATAGTGAGGCAGTGCATTATCGAGGAATTATATGTATTTATCAAAATAAAATTAACTGGCGCATGCCATTTAAACTTGCGACATCCGAATTCGTAGTCAAGATCGCACTGCACTGCATTATTGTTGTATTATACAAACGTATCAAATAAAAATTACCTCTGCACGCCACAATTCGAACTTGCGACTCCCGAATTCGTAGTCAAGGTCGCAATGCCCCTTAGATATCGTTGAATTATACATTTAAATCAAAATAATATTTACTTTCGCACGCAACAATTTGTTCTTGCGACTTCCAAATTCGTATTGATAGTAATGCAATTTGTTCTTGCGACTTCCGAATTCGTAGAGATCGTAATGCAATGCATTATCGAGGAATCATACGTATTCCCCGATAATGCATTGCATCCCCAAAGAAGACATAGGCCTTGACGGGATTTATTTTCTTCAGAGCTTCCTGTGTGGAGCTAATGTAAAAAAAATAAGGTCTCCCTCAACCAGTCTCTCCCAATCCGGTCCGTAATGCAGTAGGTGGGCAAACCCGTTCACCGCAAAGACCTAGACAAATCTCATCCCTTGAACCCGAGCAGCCCTGCTAAGTCACAAAAAATCAGTCTCTCCCAATCCGGCTTGCCACGCAGTAGGTGAGCGAACGCGTTCGCCGCACGGACCTAGACAAATCTCACTCCTTGAACCGGGCACTCCTGCTAAGTCACGAATGTCACTGCAAAGTGACATATGACAGAGGTGTTGATTACCCAAAAATGGTTCCCGGGGCGGTGGTAATCATACCCGCCTCCCAAAATTAAGGTATACCTTCAGTGGTTCGCTATGTTTGGTGACTTAACCGGGGTGCCCAGGTTCATGGGGTGAGGTTTGTGCGGGTCTTAGAAGCGGAAACGAAAACAAAATCAAAAACAAAATCAAAATCAAAATCGAAATTGAAATCGAAATCGAAATCGAAATCGAAATCGAAATCGAAATCAAAATCGAAATCGAAATCGAAATCAAAAATCAAAATAAAAACAAAATCAAAAATCAAAATCAAAATCTCAAACCAAAACCAAAATCAAAATCAATGTCAAAATCATAATTAAAATCTCAAATCAAAACCAAAATCAAAATCAAAATCTCAAACCAAAAGCAATATCAAAATCAAAATGAAAGTAAAAATCAAAATAAAAATCAAAATAAGAATGCAAATAAAAATTAAAATCAAAATCAAAATTAAAATCTCAAACCAAAATCAAAATTAAAATCTCGATCCAAAATCAAAATCGAAATCCAAATCAAAATCAAAAACAAAATCAAAATAAAAATTAAATCTTAAACCAAAATACATTAAAAAAGAAATGAAATAGAACGAATTGAAATAAGAACGTACAGATACCTACTAAAAGAAGCTAAAAAGTACGACAGACGGGCACCTTTGTTGGCGGTCAAAACTTGGCATTTATATGGATCAACAAAAAAAAACGTGTAAAATGTATAAGACACCGAACAATGGGCGTGGTTTACAGCGAAATCTTGATGGTATAAATTGATCCACATGGATCAGGATGTGTATGCCAGCTTGTGTAATGGATCAGCATATCCGGATGGATCAACACGTCCGAACGGATCAACTTAAAACTGGTGTACCGTCGCGCAAGATCAACGTTTTACGAGAGGAGATAAATATATATATATATATATATATATATATATATATATATTTATCTCCTCTCGTAAAACGTTGATCTTGCGCGACGGTACACCAGTTTTAAGTTGATCCGTTCGGACGTGTTGATCCATCCGGATATGCTGATCCATTACACAAGCTGGCATACACATCCTGATCCATGTGGATCAATTTATACCATCAAGATTTCGCTGTAAGCCACGCCCATTGTTCGGTGTCTTATACATTTACACGTTTTTTTTTTGTTGATCCATATAAATGCCAAGTTTTGACCGCCAACAAAGGTGCCCGTCTGTCGTACTTTTTAGCTTCTTTTAGTAGGTACCTGTACGTTCTTATTTCAATTCGTTCTATTTCATTTCTTTTTTAATGTATTTTGGTTTAAGATTTAATTTTTATTTTGATTTTGTTTTTGATTTTGATTTGGATTTCGATTTTGATTTTGGATCGAGATTTTAATTTTGATTTTGGTTTGAGATTTTAATTTTGATTTTGATTTTAATTTTTATTTGCATTCTTATTTTGATTTTTATTTTGATTTTTACTTTCATTTTGATTTTGATATTGCTTTTGGTTTGAGATTTTGATTTTGATTTTGGTTTTGATTTGAGATTTTAATTTTGATTTGGACTTTGACTTTGATTTTGGTGTTGGTTTGAGATTTTGATTTTGATTTTGAATTTGATTTTGACTTTTGATTTTGTTTTCGTTTCCGCTTCTAAGACCCGCACAAACCTCACCCCATGAACCTGGGCACCCCGGTTAAGTCACCAAACATAGCGAACCACTTAAGGTATACCTTAATTTTGGGAGGCGGGTATGATTACCACCGCCCCGGGAACCATTTTTGGGTAATCAACACCTCTGTCATATGTCACTTTGCAGTGACATTCGTGACTTAGCAGGAGTGCTCGGTTCAAGGAGTGAGATTTGTCTAGGTCCGTGCGGCGAACGCGTTCGCTCACCTACTGCGTGGCAAGCCGGATTGGGAGAGACTGATTTTTTGTGACTTAGCAGGGCTGCTCGGGTTCAAGGGATGAGATTTGTCTAGGTCTTTGCGGTGAACGGGTTTGCCCACCTACTGCATTACGGACCGGATTGGGAGAGACTGGTTGAGGGAGACCTTATTTTTTTTACATAAGCTCCACACAGGAAGCTCTGAAGAAAATAAATCCCGTCAAGGCCTATGTCTTCTTTGGGGATGCAATGCATTATCGGGGAATACGTATGATTCCTCGATAATGCATTGCATTACGATCTCTACGAATTCGGAAGTCGCAAGAACAAATAGCATTACGATCAATACGAATTCGGAAGTCGCAAGAACAAATTGTTGCGTGCGAAAGTAAATATTATTTTGATTTAAATGTATAATTCAACGATATCTAAGGGGCATTGCGACCTTGACTACGAATTCGGGAGTCGCAAGTTCGAATTGTGGCGTGCAGAGGTAATTTTTATTTGATACGTTTGTATAATACAACAATAATGCAGTGCAGTGCGATCTTGACTACGAATTCGGATGTCGCAAGTTTAAATGGCATGCGCCAGTTAATTTTATTTTGATAAATACATATAATTCCTCGATAATGCACTGCCTCACTATCTTGGCTACGAATTCGGAAGTCGCCAGTTCGAATTGTGGCGTGCGGAGGTAATTTTTATTTGAAACGTTTGTATAATACAACAATAATGCAGTGCAGTGCGATCTTGACTACGAATTCGGATGTCGCAAGTTCGGATATTGATTTTGATTTTGGTGTTGGTTTGAGATTTTGATTTTGATTTTGAATTTGATTTTGACTTTTGATTTTGTTTTCGTTTCCGCTTCTAAGACCCGCACAAACCTCACCCCATGAACCTGGGCACCCCGGTTAAGTCACCAAACATAGCGAACCACTTAAGGTATACCTTAATTTTGGGAGGCGGGTATGATTACCACCGCCCCGGGAACCATTTTTGGGTAATCAACACCTCTGTCATATGTCACTTTGCAGTGACATTCGTGACTTAGCAGGAGTGCCCGGTTCAAGGAGTGAGATTTGTCTAGGTCCGTGCGGCGAACGCGTTCGCTCACCTACTGCGTGGCAAGCCGGATTGGGAGAGACTGATTTTTTGTGACTTAGCAGGGCTGCTCGGGTTCAAGAGATGAGATTTGTCTAGGTCTTTGCGGTGAACGGGTTTGCCCACCTACTGCATTACGGACCGGATTGGGAGAGACTGGTTGAGGGAGACCTTATTTTTTTTACATTAGCTCCACACAGGAAGCTCTGAAGAAAATAAATCCCGTCAAGGCCTATGTCTTCTTTGGGGATGCAATGCATTATCGGGGAATACGTATGATTCCTCGATAATGCATTGCATTACGATCTCTACAAATTCGGAAGTCGGAAGAACAAATTGCATTACGATCAATACGAATTCGGAAGTCGCAAGAACAAATTGTTGCGTGCGAAAGTAAATATTATTTTGATTTAAATGTATAATTCAACGATATCTAAGGGGCATTGCGACCTTGACTACGAATTCGGGAGTCGCAAGTTCGAATTGTGGCGTGCAGAGGTAATTTTTATTTGATACGTTTGTATAATACAACAATAATGCAGTGCAGTGCGATCTTGACTACGAATTCGGATGTCGCAAGTTTAAATGGCATGCGCCAGTTAATTTTATTTTGATAAATACATATAATTCCTCGATAATGCACTGCCTCACTATCTTGGCTACGAATTCGGAAGTCGCCAGTTCGAATTGTGGCGTGCGGAGGTAATTTTTATTTGAAACGTTTGTATAATACAACAATAATGCAGTGCAGTGCGATCTTGACTACGAATTCGGATGTCGCAAGTTCGGATATTGATTTTGATTTTGGTTTTGGTTTGAGATTTTAATTTTGATTTGGTCTTTGACTTTGATTTTGGTGTTGGTTTGAGATTTTGATTTTGATTTTGAATTTGATTTTGACTTTTGATTTCGATTTCGATTTCGATTTAGATTTAGATTTTGACTTTTGATTTTGATTATAAAAGTGCAATATAAAATAACTCAATGTCTATTTTTAAATTATTGTGGCATTGTAAATGAGGTTTTTTCGTAACTCAAATTCTCAATAGAAATCAACACAAACAGGCAATTCCGAAAGCGTTGTTAAAATCAATGAAATAGACGTAAGCTTCTATATTCATTTTAATTTAAAAATACTTACGTAATACAATGTTATTTTAACTAATTAATTATTTTGACAAATGCCTATTTATTTGACCGAAAATTAGTTACTGTTGTTGAATAATAATATTAATTATAAGACATTATAATATCTATGTATTTACAAATGACAGCAATTGGGATCAGTTTTTATTTTTATCGTTTTATTGTTCATTTTTCATATTATAATATCAAAATATATTATAATATGAAAAAAGTTTAACATTTTACTAACATTACTTTGCGAAACTAACATCAAAGATCATTTACTAACTGACCATAAACATATAACAAAAATACAATAAAATAAGGTATAAAGGTTGGTTTTATTTTTTATTTTTTATTGTAACTGCAAAATTTCATCGACGGAGGAATTAATGTTTGGGTTAGGTTTATTGACTGGCCTACAAGGCAGGGGCCGCCTCTGGTTACCGGCTATTTTAAAATTATGTTTTCATAGCTTTTAAGGCGATCCACTAGTACAGGAAAAAATCGAAATTTGAATTCACGCCCTTTTATGGGAGGAGTTTAAAAATACTTGAGAAAAAGCTTTTGGAAAGGTTGGAAAAGATATTTGAGAATTTTTTTTACATGTTGATTTCGTAAAGGCCTGTAAAAAACATTAATTCCTTTTTTATGCATTGTTTATTGTAATAAAACGGAATTTTTAAATTGATTTCACGAAAACAAGCAGCGCGGACCCTAACACGTTGTTTCTCCGCTATATAAGAAACTGAATTTTTCCACATTATGCAATAAAACCATATCCGAAAAAGTGTTTATAAGTAGGAGAGTTTGCACTAAAAAATGTTTTTTATAGACCTAATACTTTATTTTTTCTAAGCTTATTAAAAGACATTAAAAAAATGACCGATATTTTTAAGGGCCAAGGTATGTTCTACACGAAGTATTTAATTGAAGCATTTATAATACGTCTAAGCGGTCAAATTTTCAAAACAAAAACATACGATTTTGTATGATTTTGCATTATTTAGTATGGCTTCATCTTAATGACCTGAATTATGAGTTGGTTTCTTTCTGAGTTTGCATGGAACCAATCTAACACTATTTAAAGAGGAAAGATTTGATTGTTTGTTTGTTTGCATTGAATAGGCTCCGAAACTACTGAACCGATTTGAAAAATTCTTTCATTGGTAGGAAGCTACACTATTCTTGGTTGACATAGGCTATATGATATTTTCAAAAAAAATTAGGGATCGTTACTAAAACTCCAATAATGTAGCCCAAGGTGTAAAAAAAATACCTAAAATATTCTTTACATCGCGTGCGCTGCGAAAACTATTAACAATAGAATAAAATAATGAAGTACGACTTTGTAGAAAACATCATTATTTACAAAAAGTTTCGCGACAGCATATGTCTAACTATTATAGTTATGCCACAAAAAGTGTTTATTTATTTTAAAAATTTAATTAAAATGACGCCGCGTCAAATGGCTCTTTATTTGTATCTTGGTTTTAATCCTTATCAAAATAAATTACTTCATATTCAAGACTGCTTCAATACCTTTATTTAACTTTTTGAATTATTCAATTCGGACATTTTATTCTAAAGTTACCACGAGTTTAAAAATAGCCCCGTTTGGGGAAAGGGTTGAGAAAGTCTGATTGGAGAATTCATAATCCATCCAGTCCGCCACGCAGTTGGTGGGTAAACGCATTCTCCGCCAAGACTTAGACAAATCTCAACTTCTAAACCCAGGCACCCCTGCTAAGTCACCAAACGTTGTGAACCACTTGGAGTAACCTACGGCAAGGATGTTGGTTATCCGATAAATAGTTCCCGGGGCGGAGTTACACATATCCGCCTCCAAATTGATATTCCTTTGTTGGGAGACGGGTCGAGGGACTAATATAGGTATTTTATGAATGTACCGCACAATAGTCCCAGATGCTCTCTTCTATCTGGAGCTAATGAAACTAAAGACGGGTTGTTTCAAAAAATTTTACGGATTCATCAAATATTTGAAATTATTTTTTTACGACCTGTGTAAATTCTATTCAAATTCTGTATTATTTCAGATTGATAGAGCAACTGGCCTATAATGATATAATGACGGAACTTGAATAGAACGTGAAAATTATCTTAAAATATTTGATTATATTACAAAATTACAATTTGAGGTTTTACTCATAGTTAAAAATAAATATTCCTCCTAGACTTGCAGAAAAGTCAATAGACGTCGCATATTAAATAAAAATTGATAACTTTATCCAAGACACTATCTAGATTATATTTAGTTCTGGTTGAATTTTGCAATATTTCATACAGATAGCAGCCAATAAAATTTGCGTTACGAAAATGAAGATAATGTTGGTAGTTTCTAGTCGAAGTATGAAACGGTTAAAAATGACAGAATCGGATGGGGACTAATTAATTAGCTTAGCGCAATGGTTAGAGCTGCTGCCCGGAAAGCCGAAGGTCCTGGCTTGGAGTCCCTGATGTGACCGTACCTCTTTCTGATTTTTCTGTTTCAGATTTTGGATTGAGTTTCGCTAATATTGTCTTCATTTATTTAAATTTTACAATTTGAGGTTTAACTCATTGTTCTAAATAAAAATAAATATTCATCCTAGACTTGCAGAAAATTTAATGGCCGTCCTTAACCAGTCTCTCGATCTCGATCCGGCCCGCCACGCAGCAGGTGGGCAGAGGCATCCATCGCCAAGGCCTGGACAAATCTTACCCGAGGAATCGGGCACGCCCGCTAAGTCACCGAACAGAGAGAACCACTTGGGGTGACCTATGGCAGAGGTGTTGGTTATCCAATAAATGGTTCTCGGGGCGACGATACACTTATCCACCTCCCATGTTATTCCCAGTTGAGAGGCGAGTTGAGGGAGTTCTAGGTTAGGACTCTTTCAATTAGTCTCTCCCAACCTGGCCCGCCACGCAGTAGGTGGGCAATCGCATTCGTCGCAAAGACCTGGACAAACCTCTCCCCTTAAAACCGGGAATCCCTGTTAAGTCACTAAACGTAGTGAGTTTCTTGCGGTGACCTATGGCGGAGGTGTTGGTTATCCAATAAATGGTTCCCGGGGCGATGGAACAAATCGGACTCTCTCAACCTCCCAAATTGGGTTGAGAGAGTCCAATAGAAGAGTTCTAGGTTAGGTCTCCTTCAATCAGTCTCTCCCGTTCTGGCCTGCCATGAAGTAAGTGGGCAAACACATTCTCCTCAAAGACCTAGACAAACCTCACCCCTTGAACCTGGGCACCCCTGCTAAGTCACTGAAAGTAGTGAACCGCTTGGTATGACCTATGGCAAAGGTTTGGTTAATCAATAAATGGTTCCCGGGGCGGTGGTGTGCGTAATCCTCTTCCCAATATACCTATAATATTAATGATAAGTTTTTAGATTTTCACGGCCAAAAGCATTTTCGTTGTTTGTTTTTTAGGTGTTATGCCGTGTTGCGCTACCTCCTTTTTTATCCGACGTTTTGGACAGCGTTGCAGTGTCCATCATCAGGGCAGATCCGGCAGATTGTCGCAGACATCGTCGGATCTGCTGGATCCGCCCTGACGATGAACACTGCAACGCTGTCCGAAACGTCTGCTAAAGAAGGAGGTAGCCAACACAAAACAAAAAACGAAAATATAATATTAATGTATGTAGGTTTGCTGAATTGCCGCCAAAAATATTTTAAAACATACATCATGTAACATGCATATCTTCAATGGATTACAAATGTCAAATATTTCAAAACGGTTCACAGCAATGTATTTTCTTTACTTTTACGTAAAAATTAAACCAACTCGTTCGGTATCATTTTTTACGGAGTGCCTTGAAAATAGTTTCCATAGTGTGGATTATCATTGTGGGTGGTAGAGCCCGTTCACACTTCTGGCTAGGCATGAGTGCAGGTGTTCAAAACAAACTGGGTGTTTAAAAATGTTTGGAAGAAAATAATTATCGATTTTTTCTTTTTTAATTATTTTATTTATATAGATGTTTTTATTATTTGGAATGGCTAAAAGCTTATCAACTTTGAACTTCAATGAAGAATGCCCGAAGTAAAAACCATTGAAATCCCGCTTTTTTAAATATTTAAAAACATCTAATCGCATATCCCATTACTAAAAATTGCGTTTTAACTGAGAAAAATGAAATTATGTGTGGTATATTTTTGTTTATCAGTTGTTTAAAAAATAAAGCACGTTTTAATAAGTAAGGACATTTTTTTCGAAAAGTAGTTCTTTAGAGTAGGTATTTATTATGTTATTTTTTGGGCAAAAAATTGTGTTACCTTTACATAGTATAAAATGAAGTCGCTTCCGCTGTCTGTGCGCTTAGATCTTTTAAACTAAGCAACAAATTTTCATGCGGTTTTCACCAATAGATAGAGTGATTCATGAGGAAGGTTTTAAAGTATATAATTTGTCAAGGTTTTGTGTTAATTGGCTGAAATAGGGCTGGCAAGCAGGCAGTGGGCATCGGGCAGTCGGCAGCAAGCGGGCGGTGTCGATTTGATTTAACAGATGGCGTTGGTTATAAAGGTTGGGTAGTGGCGTGGCGTTGTGATGGCGTTATGTTTCGTTAGTCACAGCAACATGTGGCCTGGTCTGCTAGTTTTTAACTAAAAGTATACTATCTCGGGAATGACTAGCTTAATTAAAAAAAAAAAAAATTATATCATTGTTTTTACCTTACTTAAGAAAATATTTTAGAAATCATAATTAATACTTTCTTACGACGGCGACGGCCAAGGAGCCGCCTTTTTATATTAAAGTGATATTAAAAAGATTTCACAATCTACTCTTTCATAGATGGCGCAAGTTTAATTATTTTAGGGAACACGCTTTTTACAAGTAGTGCCTTACTAAGATGAATGAATTGTTAGCGCCCATTCATGCGTAATATGAATATGAATAAATAGTTTTTTTGGTTTAAATAAATCTTTCAAAAATGGCAAACAAATACCATATTGTATCGGTAATTCAATCCATTATTGTATTTGTACGCCTTTCTTGAAAGATTTATTCAAACCAAAAAAACTATTTATTCATATTCATATTGCAACTGTACGGGCGCAAACAATTAATTCATCTTAATATTTTAAAGCACAACTTAAAAAAAAAAGTTTTACGCTAAAATAATTAAACTCGCGCCATCTACATATAATATAGAGGCGTTCTTTTAAGGTGAAGTTATACGTGAAATCCTATTTAGATTAATCTTTATGACGAATTGGCTTACAGTATCAACATCAAAAAATATGCTACGGATAAATTGAAGCTTTTACTAGGTTTTTTATGTAATGGAATTAGAATAAAATTATTATTTACATAACAAAAACAAAATAAGCGTAAACCACTAAAAAAATGTTTTTTCATGACTTAACTATGAAGTAATACAAGAAACATTTTTATAAAAATACTCCTTTATGGGTAAGACCATTTTTGAGGTTTTCTATGTTCTAACTTTTTTCACTCTTATAAAATTATGGACAAAATAAATAAAAACCACTTTTTCGCTTACTTGCCGCGCGCAAATAAGACGCTCGATTGCAAATTTTGCAGGCACGAGAATCGTGATACTTCTAGCGTTTATATTCCTCTTAAGTATCACATTTACTTGGAATTCTGAGTTTGTTTGAGTCTCAAAAGTCTAAAAAATCCACTTTCCGTCACATAATCGAGATGAAACTTGGTACACAGTCGATTCTTTCTGTCTCTGAAATTTTATGTTTATGTAATAAATAAAATTTGCCAATGCAGTTCGGCCCACATTTTCATTAATTAATACTAATGAGGCTACTGTGAAATAAGTTTTAACATAAAACATAATCGTAAAAATTGATTAATTTTTATTGAATTTGTTACCACACTGTAGATTTGCTAAAAATTTAAAATAATATTCAGATATATTTTTAAATAGCGGCAACATGAATATATCAAGTTACCGACATCCGGTCTTTAATACAATGGTTTTTAGAATATTTCAACCACTCGGATACGTAAGCGTGTTAATATATATAACAATAGCCGTAAAATAAGCGCGTTTTTTCGTGTGTTCCCACAGAAGTCGTTATAACTCTGTTATTGTTCTAGTGATAAACCCTAAAACAAAAAGTAGAAGATCCATATTGAATGCTTCACATTTCTATTCAAAGTTGTCCATAGAAGTACATAAAAAATACTAATTTTGTAGAAACAGTTTTCACCCCCAAATCACCTACGCGCTGTTAGACATTATTAATTTTTTAAATATTCTTGTATGAAATGGTAAAAGGTAGGTGACAAAATTGTTTATTTATTCAATAGAATAAGTGTTATTTTTACATAATCAGTGATTTTAGTACCGTTTCCACATAAAAACATCGCGTGAGTCATTTTTACAATATTTTTATGTTTGCTTTCTAAATTTTAATATTTATAAATGTTAATATTTTTTTGTAATATAACAATTTGAAACCTTATTTCAAACAAACGTTTCAAGTTTTTAGTTTTTTTCTGTTATTTGTTTATGGGGTGTTATACCGTGTTGCGCTACCTCCTTCTTTGGCCGACGTTTCGGACAGCGTTGCAGTGTCCTTCATCAGGGCAGATCCGGCAGATGTGTGACAGTTTTTAGTATTCGGCTACGTTCAGATATGTTCCATTTATTGACCCTTAATTGTGAAGCGGAAATAACACAAAGTTTTATAAATCTGGCAGTTCGTTTAAGACAAAAAACTTGCATAATCGCAAAATACCTGAGTGGTTAAAATATTGTGATACATATTAATTTTAAAAGTAAACAAACGATTTCCGACCAGAGGTGACCATAATTTCTGTTGAACATTTACAGGAAATACAGTTTTCTACTCCAAAACTTATGGGAAAACTATAATATTAATCAATGTGAATAGTGTTATAATCACCGCCAGACTTGGCAATGTCTGTAATCATGACGTCTGTTTATCGTGTATATTAATTAGTGCATGATGCACATTCGAAATCAAAAAGTGTAGGTAATTTTTTTTTCTTCAAACTTCGCAAATAAACTTTGTGGCTTCATTATTGCTTCAATGAGAATAAGTAATTTTGTAAACACCACTATTTTATTAATATTATCGACATGTTTCAAAAACAATGTTATCTTCGTCAGCATAAAAGATTAATAATTTTAACAATTAATCATTATCCGGTTATTATCAATTGAACTACGGTGTCCCCATACAACATATTGCGTGGCTGAAAAACTTTATAAGTAAATGAATAATACTATGAAGTACACTCCCAAACCAGATCGTGTTTTAGATTTTTTGTGAATACTAACTGCTCGTAGCCAGTAGGACTATTGCATCCCTAATTGGGATATGTTGTGAGGCTGAAGGGTGTGAAAGCTCAACTGTTTGACTACCGGTGTGACTCCAAAGTTCATCAAATTATTGTAGATTACCGGTTTCACTTTAAACCAAAGTTCACCGGATAGTAGTTTACCGGTTTGACTTAAACCAAACCAATTTTTAATATAGTTCAAGTACCGTACCGATCAAAGTTCATAAGAATTGAGCTGTAGCTCAAATGTGTTGCTGTAGGCAAATCGCCGGTCAGCAGCTCTGACCACTGAGCTATGGCGGCTTATGGCTTTGGCGGGTATTAGATAAGCCGCCATAGCTCAGTGGTCAGAGCTGCTGACCGGCAATCAGATGGTCACGGGTTCAATTCCCGTTGGCGGCCAGTATCTTTTCTCGGAAGATTTTTTCAATGTAGATGAGTGTTTCAGGCTGATAATTATTGATTATAATATTTGGAATCTTATTTTATATAATTACATTTTTACAGTACCCGTATTTGATTGTGTAACATTTAAAAAAAAAAATTATTATACTTTATACTTGATCGACGCTTTTATTGCACATTATTAATTATTTTATTGAGACTAAATTTGGTAAACTTCTTTTCAAGGGATTATTTCATAAAAAAATATTTTGCATTATGATAAACTAATAATTATTATCTACCTTAAAAACAAACTAAAACTACGAAACTAAAAACTACGTATCCGCTGGTTGAATTCCTTTGTACAATTCACTTATCGAATACTCATACCTCTCATACACAATGAGTATTCGATAAGTGAATTGTACAAAGGAATTCAACCAACCTTTGTACAATTCACTTATCGAATACTCATTGTGTATGAGAGGTATGAGTATTCGATAAGTGAATTGTACAAAGGAATTCAACCACCGGATTCGTAGCTTTTAGTTTAGATTTAGTTTGTTTTTTAGAGTAGATAATAATTATTAGTTTATCATAATGCAAAATATTTTTTTATGAAATAAACACTTGTGTTGTGCCTACTTATGTCTCTCATGCTCTGTTTATTATTTTATGTATTATGTACTTCTTATTATGCTATATACTTGTTATAATGCTCCTGTACAATTTAATCACATGTAAAATCCATCAAGTCGTAAACAAATAAATAAATAAAATAATATTATTATTTGTAATTAACTGTATTTCATTTACCCCGTCCCATATACATCGATTTAAAATTTCTCCCCATATTTAAAATTATTCCCCGTCCACATCGATTTTAAAAAAATGTCCTCCATATCCCAATTCATTTTGCCTCAGAATTACTAGCCTAAAGGTTGTTTAGTAATGTATTATAAAAAAAATGTAGAGAGGGAGTAAACTGGCATTCTACCAACGGTTTATCCATGGAACATATTTTTTTATTCAAAAGTTGTGTGTTTTCGTACGCTTGAATACTATTTTATTTAAGTACATTGTCTTTAAATTAAAAAAGATAGGTCTTCATAGATGACGATTTTTATCGGTGCTTTATTAGAAAAACCTTGGCAAATATTTGGTTTGAAGTATTATTGCATACCTATATCACACAAAAGCAATAAAAAAGAAAGATTTTATTAAATAATTCAAAAAGTTGTATACAGATATTGAAACAGTCTTGAATATGAAGTAATTTATTTTGATAAGGATTAAAACCAAGATACAAATAAATAGCCTTTTCAAGCGCGACATTTTAATAATTTTTTTAAAATAAAAGAATAATTATTGTGGCATAACCATAATAGTTAGACATATGCTGTCGCGACCTTTTTTGTAAATAATGATGTGTTCTACAAAGTCGTTTTACATTATTTTATTCTATCATTAATAGTTTTCGCAGCGCACGCGATGTAAAGAATATTTTAGGTAATTTTTATACACCTTGGGTTACATTATTGGACTTTTAATAACGATCCCTAATTTTTTTTGAAAATATCATATAGCCTATGTCAACCGGGGATAGTGTAGCTTCCCAACAGCGAAAGAATTTTTCAAATCGGTTCAGTAGTTTCGGAGCCTATTCAATGCAAACAAACAAACAAACAAACAAATCTTACCTCTTTATAGTGTAGTAGATAGTAGAAGTGTGTTAGATTAGAATGATCGCCTTTCGGAACGGTGAACGGTGGAACAACTCATAATGAAACATACTGAGAAGCACTTCAGAAAACATAGGTTGAATAGGTTAAGTTAGGTTAGGGTTACCGGCTTTTTTTAAATTATATTTTCATAGCATTTAATGACCTTTCTAAGGAGGTTCTGAGTTATTATGAGTTGGTTTATTTCTGAGTTGACATGGAACCTTTCGGAACATCGCCTTGCAACGAAATGGGAGGGATGGATTCACACGTCCGTCACTCCTAGACATACTGACCCCCAGATTCCTACTCACACCTACTACCCCATTCCTTCCCTGAACATCCTCTTCTTCCTTTCCTAAAAATACGCTCCACACTGCATCCCTAAAGATGACATTGGCCTTGAGGGGATTTATTTTCTTCAGGGCTTCCTGTGTGGAGCTAATGTAAGAAAAAAAGGTCTCCCTCAACCAGTCTCTCCCGATCCAGTCCGTAACGCAGTAGGTGGGCAAACCCGTTCGCCGCAAAGACCTAGACAAATCTCATCCCTTGAACCCGAGCATATACATATATTATCAAAATAAAATACAATATGAACTTACGACTGTATTGTAATGCGTTACCGAGGAATAAAACAAATTTATTAAATAAAATTTACTGGTGCACGCCAATTTTGAACTTGCGACATCCGAATTCGTAGTCAAAGATCATAATGCAACGCATTATTGAGGAATCATACATAGATATTTATCAAAATAAAATTTACTTGTGCACGCCAATTTTGTACTTGCGACCTCCGAATTCGTAGTCAAGGATCACAATGCAACGCATTATTGAGGAATCATGCATAGATATTTATCAACATAAAATTTACTTACGCACGCCAATTTTGAACTTGCGACTTCCGAATTTGTAGTCAAGATCGTACCGCAACGCATTATCGAGGAATTATATCTAAATATTTACCAACATAAAATTTATTATTTTTGAACTTGTGACTTCCGAAATCATAACCAAGATCGTAATGCAACGCGTTATCGAGGAATTATAAAAATTTAACAAAATAAAATTTACTTGCGCACGCCAATTTTGAACTTGCGACATCCGAATTCATAGTCAAGGATCATAATGCAACGCATTATTGAGGAATAATACATAGATATTTATCAAAATAAAATTTACTTGCGCACGCCAATTTTGAAATTGCGACATCCGAATTCGTAGTCAAGGATCATAATGCAACGCATTATTGAGGAATTATATATAGATATTTATCAAAATAAAATTTACTTGCGCACGCCAATTTTGAACTTGCGACATCCGAATTCGTAGTCAAGGTTCATAATGCAACGCATTATTGAGGAATCATACATAGACTTTTATCAAAATAAAATTTACTTGTGCACGCCAATTTTGTACTTGCGACATCCGAATTCGTAGTCAAGGATCATAATGCAACGCATTATTGAGTAATCATACGTAGATATTTATCAAAATTATATTTACTTGCGCACGCCAATTTTGAACTTGCGACTTCCGAATTCGTAGTCAAGATCGTACTGCATCGCATTATCGAGGAATTATATCTAAATATTTACCAACATAAAGTTTATTATTTTTGAACTTGTGACTTCCGAATTCATAACCAAGATCGTAATGCAACGCGTTATCGAGGAATTATACAAATTTAACAAAATAAAATTTACTTGCGCACGCCAATTTTGAACTTGCGACATCCGAATTCGTAGTCAAGGATCATAATGCAATGCATTATCGAGGAATCATATATATTTATCAAAGTAAAATTTATTGCGCACGCCAAAATTTGAACTTGCGACTTCCGAATTCGTAGCCAAGATCGTAATGCAACGCATTATCACCCCTCGAACCCGGGCACCCTTGCTAAGTCATCAAAAGTATCGAACCACTTGGGATGACGTATGACAGATGTGTTTATCCAATAAATGTTTCCCGGGCGGCGGAGCCTAGCAACAAAAACCCGCGGAAGTATATTATTAGAATTTTATAAAATACAGAAAGATATATTTTTCAAGTCGGTGCCGCGGCCGTTATAATATTACGTTTTGCAACTTCCATATCGGCTCAACCAATGAGCAGTAAAACCAGATATAGGTATATGTTTTTTTATGACCAATCAGAAGGCTTCGTTCATAACGCCATCTTGAACGCCATTCTGATTGGTCATTGTCAGATCAACAATTTTATAGTAAAAGCACATATAGGTACATAAGATATACGATTATGTGGATCAACAACGCATGGCAATTTGGGCGGATCATCAACGCATGGTAAATTGGGCGGATCAACAGTTACGAAGCGTATGATTTCCATACAAATATCGAAAAATTTATGTGTAGTATTTCGTTTACTTTTACTGGGAAACTGGCAACCTTGCTATTTAATGTAACGTTGTTGCAAATTCATACAGAAGTAATCCATTAAAGCCAAGTTATTCGGTGTTAAAGGTGGATCAACACTGTCAAATAACTTCTTACTGGATCAGCATATTACGAGAAGAGGTCAATATATATATATATATATATATATATATATATATATATCTATGCACACACCCCTCATCACACAATGCAGTATTTCATATACTGAAATCACTGAAGGCCGCCAAGTTTCATGTTGACTTTCGGCCGACTTTTCCCGGATGAGGTTTTTTCATGGTTTCCTCATTCCCGAAGGCAAATGCGGAAGATCTCCAAATAATAAGGACATTAACGACTCCTTCCCACCCCCAACCATAACACGAACAGACACGTATGTATACATGGCCGCCTGCCGGTGCCGATGCTTGCTTACTGATGTTGGAGCTTAGCAAAACATGCAATTTTAGTAGGGTTTTTAGATAACAATTTTTCCCTACCGATGAAATACAAGGCCTTTAAGAGTTAATAACCAGACAAAGCTGAAAAATGACATTTTTGAATGAGCTCATAGACGTGTCAAAGCTTTTTACAGAAAAACGATAAATTGATTTCGAAAGATTGTTATTTTATGTGGTAAACTTATATTTTAAATTTTGAAAAAGTTAACATTTTTTTAATAAAAAAATAGTTTTACTGTTGGTCGATGGCAATATTTGTTAATTTTCAAACGAGTAAAGTTATTATACAATACATATATCATACCAAATAGTAATACAGTATTATAAAACTGTTCATTATCTAGGCAAAATATAATTTAGAATTTTAATTTAATTTCAAATAAAATCATTAAAATAAAAATCCAAGCACCCGTTTTGTGCCGAAAATACTACAACTTGACTTATTTATTACACAATTATAAATTGATTTCTCTCGGAATTTTTAACACAGAAATTTAACTTAAGACGTTATTGAAATATTAGAAATAATTTTTAACCAAAAATATTTTCTCGAGTATATAATTCTGTTGAATTTGCGACACGCTTTTGTGAATATTTTATTCTGTATTTTGACGCGCACGGCGCTAAACAAAACTCTTAGTATCTGTCGATTCACGGCAGCGAGCGGTCGTGTTGTCCGCGCCGGTCCAGTTCATAACATTTTAAATTTATTCGTCCGCTTAAAATGGGGAGAAAAATCAATAAAAAGAGAACTTTCATAAAAAAATCAAAATTACCACACCAAAAACATAACTGGGAGAAATATAACGAGAAAAAACAAAGATTAGTAATATTTAATTATCAATTTACATTGTACATACCTTATATGCTACAGGGTCGTTGGAACGAATCTGTCAGATTTATTGTGTATTTTTTATAACATGTTGTTTAATTTTTAGAGAAAAGAATCAACATTCTAAAGTAAATAATGACTGTAAAGTTGCATAGGTATGTGCAATTCAAATTTTTATTATATATATATTATTATGTACGCGTAAATGGGCTTCGACAAAGTATATTTGATCAATGAAAATGGGTAATAACTTCAATACATTGTGATTCATGGATATTACGGTGACCGATTTATCCGTTTATACCGCGGAAATTATAAACTAGCAATACTACCCAGCCTTACCGTGTATAGGTACACGGTGTCGGGAAATACGTGGTACATTACGGTGACCGATTCAATTGTAATTACCGCGGTAATTTTTTTTTTTTTTTTAACTTTCTTTATTCATTATATGTATAATGTGTGTACAGTTTTACAGGTGATTCGACTACCACGCTAGGCACATGCCCGTATTATGGTAGTTATAAACGATAATTTACTAGCATTAATACACGCAAGCAACGTTGCCTTATATACACGGTGGCGGGAAACCCGTGGTACATTCCGGTAACGTAATTATAAACAATAATTCACTAACACTAATACCCGGCGTTGTGCGAATTATACGCTCGCAACATTACCTTGCATATGTATGTCGTAGGCCGATCGTAAAATCAGGCAGATCATGTTGTGCCTAGCCACATCATGATCTGATGCATCGTGAAATGGCGGCAGATCGTGATGTGCCTGAGGCGCATCGTGATCTGCCTGTTTTTACGATTGGCCTGCGACATATACAAGGTGTCGAAAAATACGTGGTACATTACGGTGACAGGTTCATTGTTATTACCGTGGTAATTATAAACAATAATTTACTTGCATACCC
This sequence comes from Limnephilus lunatus, assembly GCA_917563855.2. Classification (NCBI taxonomy): domain Eukaryota; kingdom Metazoa; phylum Arthropoda; class Insecta; order Trichoptera; family Limnephilidae; genus Limnephilus; species Limnephilus lunatus. The sequence continues at coordinate 29,560,000 of OU830596.1, forward strand.
GGCGTTGCGCGAGTTACACGCATACTTCATTGCCTTATATATGTCGGCGGTCGATCGTAAAATCAGGCAGATCATGGTGCGCCTAGTTACTTCGTGAAGTGCCTGGCAGCAGATCGTGAAGTGCCTCAGACGCATCAAGAACGGCCTGATTTTACGGTTTGCCTGCGACATATACACGGTGGCGGGAAACCCGTGGTACATTACGGTGACCTAATTATGAACAATAATTTACTAGCATTAATACCCAACGTTGCGCAAATTATAGACATGCAACATTACCTTGTACACACGGTGTCAGGAAATTCGTGGTAGAAGCGGAAAACTGAGGACTCAAATTTCACCACGGGAACAGAAGCTTTTTACCATACTTTTTCTTCTATTTTTCACTTATTTATTTTTCTTTTTACGAACATATTAATTTATAAACAATAATCTGCGTAAATCGTCCTCAAATTCAATTTGATTCTGAATCTACTTTGCTTAAGACAAGTTCGTCCAGTCAATGAATGATCCAAAAGGTTTTAGGGTGCGTGAGCAGGAACCTAAGCGATTCTTTCAAAAAAATGTTAAGGGTGCTTAGGGTGTAAACATACTAAAAGTCCTGACGTCTAGGTGGTGAGTTAAGGGGTGGGGGGGAGGTTCCAATTTTCAGGTTTCCGCTTATATCTCGAAAACGGTGCGTTGCAGAGGAAAATTTTCTTAAATTAAGTAAAAGCTCATAAAATCATCTCCAACTTTTATTCTTTATGTAATTTTCGAAATCCCAGCCGTTTTTGAGTTACACGTTCTACAAACGTAGATATTTTTGAAAAAAAACATTTTACCTCACATTTTTCATCAAACATTCCTTCATGTCGTCTAAAATATTCAACAAAGAAAATAAATTTATATTAAAGAAGTTGTAAAGAATTTAATTTACTTTTATAATATAATTATATATATATATGTTATGGTTAAGGTTTTCACGGGTGTAAGATGTAGAACAATTTTCTCGGTTTACCCGCGTAACGTAGTCCTTAAAAGGACTTTTTAACTCCTGACGTTTCGGACAGATCACACTGTCCATCTTCAGAGGCCTTATGTCTTGAGTTTTTGTCTCAAACTGATAGCTTTCGCATATCTGTTCGGTCCAGAAGCTAAGACTTAAGTGAGTGCAAGTCACTTCTTATGTCTAGAACGAAGTACCCGGGTTGAAGGTGATTGATAGTGGAGGGGGTTGGAGGCGGGGCCGGCAGTAGATACCTGATTGGTTAAGCTAATTGGAGATACTACTGGTAATTTTGGAAATGCCATTTTTGGGGGATTTTCATCGATTATGACTTTCCAGGTGTTGGGAATTCTGACTGAGTCATTTCTAGCATTCATATTATTTTTATGTTTATAGATTTCTATCGCTTCGCGGTAAATTCTTTTTTTCTTTTTGGTTCATTGTAAATGCAAGCTATTGTTGTTGTATTATTAAAGTCTATTTTATGACCTTCATTAAGGACGTGTTGAACTATGGATGAAGTTAAGCGTTTATTAGTGACATCTACTTTATGTTCTGCAATTCTACAAGATATTTTTCTATTGCATCGTCCGATATACACCTTTTCACATGCCTCACAAGGTATTTTATAAATACCATGTGACTCAAGTGGAATGTGGTCCTTCGGACTTCTTAATAGAGACGAGATTTTATTTTCCGATTTATAAATAGTTTTGATTTTATTGATTTTGAGGATTCGACTGATTTTATCTGTCGAGCCTTTGATGTACGGGAGAATCGCTATAGAAAGGGGTTCTTCTTCCGTTTCAGGAATAGTTTTTTTGCTTTTATTTATAGATTTGTCTATTAAATATTTGGAGAAGCCGTTTGCTTGAAGAGCACTACTAAGTAGACCTAGTTCTTTATGAATATGATCTTTGTCCGCTAGTCGTTTTGATCGTGTGACTAGGGTATTTATAACTGATGACAACTGAGATGGGTTATGATTTGAGTTGGCGTTAAAGTATCTATTTGTATGTGTCGGTTTACGATATACGGTATGGCCAAGGCTGCCGTTCTTTTTCTTTTTAACTAAAATATCGAGAAATGGGAGACAATCATTTTCTTCGATTTCCATGGTAAATTTAATATCTTCATGGATACTGTTCAAATGAATAAGGAAGTTATTTAATTCTTCAATTCCGTATTGCCAGATAATGAAGGTATCATCTACATAGCGACGCCATAGCGAAGGTTTGAAAGGAGCGCTCTCTAATAAAAAAAAAAATAAAAAAAAAAATAATAAAAAAAAAAAATAAAAAAACTCAAGACATAAGGCCTCTGAAGATGGACAGTGTGATCTGTCCGAAACGTCAGGAGTTAAAAAGTCCTTTTAAGGACTACGTTGCGCGGGTAAACCGAGAAAATTGTTCTACATATACATATATATATATATATATATATATATTGATGCAAATTAATCTCCAACCAGTAAATATTTACAACAATTTTAAGTTTTTTCGTAAAATATCATTTTCAGACAAAGCTGTTTTTATCTCATTACTGACACACATTTTGTTCGTTCGCCTAATAATACGTGTGACCACAGTTTAAAGCCAATTTTTAAAGAAAGTAGAAAAAAATAATATCACTTGAAAATTTTTTAATTGTATTTTATAATGAAAATTATAATTATCTCATGACAAAATTTTACGAAAAAACTTAAAATTGCTGTAAATGTTGACCGGTTTGAGATTAATTTGCATTTGTATATATTCTAAAAGGGAATTAAATTCTTTATAACTTCCTTAAAAAAATTTATTTCTTTGATGAATATTTTAGACGATATGAAGGAATGTTTGATGAAAAATGTAATGTTAAATGATTTTTTCGAAAATGTCTACATTTGTGGAGCGTGTAACTTAAAAACGGCTGAAATTTCGAGAATTACGTATAAAAAAAAAGTTGTAGATAATTTTACAAGCTTTTACTTATTTTAAGAAAAAATTTCTCTGTGACGCACCGTTTTCGAGATATAAGCGGAATCCGAACATTGGGACCTTCTCTCCTTCCCCCCGCTAGCTCACACCTAGACGTCAGTACTTTTAGTATGTTCAGACCCTAAGCACCCTAAACAAGTTTCTGGAGGAATCGCTTAGGGTCCTGCTCACGCACTCTACACCTCCTTCCTTGACTGGACTAAAGGTGCACATCAGCGTGGAAAATGAGACAAATATTCCTATTATCGTTTTCCAGTGATTTCGAAAGTTTACCCACATCCATTCACATTTTATTTTTATAAGATCTTTATTTGCTTTTAGCAAGCATTCATTTGTCATTTTCTATTTTTCTTTAGCTCTCCAGTAGGTTGTTTCTTTTTTTACCCTTAGATTAATTTAACACACTAATTTCGGTAATAATTATATATTAGAAATGTGTACTCGCTTTATTTAATTTTTTGACAGATGATTTTTGAGCTTACTAACGACGTTCATTCGAAATGTAAATTTCTGACGCCTCTCTAATTTGTCCAAAAAATATATTATAAAGAAATTTGATACTGTGTTTTTGAATGGTTATGGATCGTGTTTTATATTAAGAACGACTGGTGAATCCAAATCAATATTTAAAAAAAATTAAAACGCTCTTTAGAAGTTACTTTCTGTTAAAAGAACTTAAACTTTCTCTGGTTAGAAGTTACTTTCTGTTAAACAGTGTTTTAGTAACACATTTAATAAATACTGTACAATTTCTGTTTTGAACTATTACTAATAAAAAATGTCTTTAACTGGCTGCGAAAGAGAGGCTAGACATATGCATGCACCATGCGCGTGAATTTCCCGTAAAAATTATGGTTTTAATTTGTGATTGTGTAATTCAAATCGTGTTTTTGTTAATAATTTCTGTTATAATGACTAAGTCTCTAATATATTTGTATATTCAGTATATTTTATATTATTTTCAGTTTTATTCTATTAATAATGCCATAGAGACATAGTCCCTGTTAAGATCAATGCACTAGGTGAGCCGTGGAACCAGGTCTTCATTCCCTTATCGTTCAACTCCGCCGTCAACAATGCAATCAACTCTCCCTCCGCATCCTGGTCGGTCTCCAAAGATTTTTCGTCCATGTGTTGCTTCAGGTGAAGAAAGAGGTGTAATTCATGTCATTCATTGCCTTTTTGGTAGGGTTAGGTGGTGAACCCATTTTTTAATCCAAAAAAGTTTCGCCTTGGTTGGAAAAACAGTTCGAAGAGATCCGAGCGCATTTGCGCAACGAGCATTAATTTGCATACTCCATTTTTCCCTCAAAATCATCTGTGTGGTAGACTTACTGACATCTGGGATTAAAATTGCAAGCTTATGAACTTCAACAGGGCTAACTCCCTCTAAATTGAAAAAGCGAATAATTGAGCGCACCTCGCAGGGGGCGGGATTCGACAACGGAGCGTCTTTCTCAAACGAACGCAAAGATCGCACTGAAGCAGCTACCAAGCCGGATCACCGCTCGGTTTTTTGGGATAGTCTGAGCTAACGCTAGTGCCACCATATTTTGAGAAACAACGAGCAAAGGTAGTTAATTCTTGGACAACCTTCACATTATTGTATTGCGGTCTGTTTTCACTGTACAACTACTAACAGTCCTACTGTTTTTATATTTTCAAGTTCTGTACATATATTATGTAGACTATACTAAAATATATGCTTGTTGCTATATATAACATATTTTTTTATTATAATGCTGCTGTTTTTTTGGTAATCTTTATTTATAGTTGAATTACATAATTTTGGTAAAAATATAAACGTTAAAAATACATTTTACTTTTTTTGACATTAGCTCCATACAGGAAAATATTTCATAATAAGAATAAATATGTCATCTTTGGGGATGTTGTGTCGAAGGTCTTTTTAGAAAAAGGAAGGAGAGGAAGTTCTTGGAAGGAAAAAAGGTATGAGGGGTGGGTAGGAATCTGGGATCGGTGTATCCAAGAGGATGTATGAGTCTATCCTCACCACTGCAGTGCAAGGCTTCCGAGAATCCTGCAGGAGAGGTCAAAAGATCTCCCTCAACCAGTCTCTTCCGATCCGGCCTGCCACACAGTTGGTGGGCAGACGCATCCGCCGCCAAGATTCAAACAAACCTTATCCCTTGAACCCGGGCAAGTAAGACACCAAACGAAACGAACCCCTTGGGGTGACCTATGGCAGAGGTGTTGGTTATCCAATAAATGGTTTCCTGGGCGGCGGTACCCATACCCGCCTCCCAAATTGGGTTCTGGATTCTGGGAAGGAAAAAGGTACCAGGAGTGGTAGGAATCTAGGGGTCCAAATTGAGTTCCGTTTCCCAAATTGGGTTCGGGATTCTGGGAAGAAAAAAGGTATCAGGGGCATGTAGGAATCTGGGGGTCAGTCCAACAGAGTGACGGACAGAGTGACGGACATGAAAAAATCTATCCCTCCCACTGTAAGGAGATGTTTCGGAGAGTGCTGCTGGGTAGGTAAAAGATCTCCCAGGTCCAACCAGTCTCTCCTGATCCGGCCTGCCATGCAGTTGGTGGGCAGGTGCATCCGCCGCCAAGATCCGGACAAATAAATGAACCCAGGTACATGGGGTGAGGTTTTTGAAATTCAATTTAATTTAGATTACCAACAATAATCTCCCTGGTTCCCGGGCGGTAGTACCCATACCCGCCTCCCAAATTACTGATAATACCTATTGTGAGAAGAATAATATGTAAAAATGAGATATTTCTTACAATCAAATTGAATATCACTCAGTAGAAATACAATTAAAAAACAACAACAGAATACTCATAAAAACATTTCAAAAATCAAGAAATTTGTATATTACGTAAGTACCTATTTTATACCCACTATTTTTACGCATTTCACTTGTATCTATTTATGTTTATGCACTTCGGTAAACAAATTACAAATTACTACTTATTCGGAAAAAGCTGGAACCGAGAATTCAATATCGATGTCGTCTGAACCATCCTATAGATATCGCCAGTTGAGTGGGATATGCTGCTTGCGGCGGAGCGAATGTGGTATTTCTATCTCGTTCTAAAAAACTTCCGATCGCGAGGCCGTCTTTTGATGAAATTTGAATTTTCGGCCGCTGGTAATGCCCTCTTAAGTCTATGATAGCCAGGTAACATTTTAAAATACACACATGAGGTTAAAATTGCAAGGCGCAAATTACGCCGTTCTATTTATAAAGAACATTAACTTTAAATTCAGTAAATTTAATGATTCATCTCTTCAAGAAATATAAGAATTTAATCAATGAAAAAAAAAAATTCCAAGATGACCACTAAACTGTAGAGGATGCCACCAACGATGACCTTTGTTGAAATAACATATGAGGGTATGTAACACGTCGGTTACAATATCAATGAATGACATTTGAAAAGCAATCCATTACTCGAACACAAAGGAATCCTATACATTTCTAGGTAGGTATTCCTTTATATAGGTATGCATGAATTTTATTTATTTATTTTATAACCGGTATATATAGTACTTATTACTTTATATTTTAGTATTTTAAATTGAAGTACCTAAATAAGAGGGCTGCGAAATTTTCCTCCGCCCCGGGTGGCCGACAACCCCGCTACGTCACTGCATTGTTGGCTTTGATTCGTGTGCGCTTTCTGGTACCAGGCGGTCGTCTCAAACTGAATTAAGAACACCAGGTAGGTTGTCAAGGTGGCGACTATAGTGAGAAGACTGGACAGGTCCACGGACAAGCCGCCGGCAGTGAACCTCAGACGCTGGTGCATCATTTGCAGGGAGAACATGTCTAGCTAAACGCGGGGAACAAAATGGAAATCAATAATTTATTTGTCAGATATTTATTACAGAAAATTCAAACTGTAATAAAGAGTATAGAAATATGAGGGTAGGCTGCAAAGCAATTCACACATGTGTTTTAGTGTTATGTCAACGCAAGGTAAATAGCATTCTGAATTTTTAAATGCTGAAAAAGTGACTCCTACTGAGATTCATCGTCGTTTAAAGGATGTTTATGATGACGAAGCTATCGTTAGGTCTACTTTAAATCGATGGGTAATAAAATTTCACGACTGTGAGCCTGGAAAAGTAATATATTTTTTAAGAAACACGCAGCGGACGTCCGATCATTGATACAGAATATAAACAATCCAAACTCGTCCATGATTTGATCCAAAATGACCGGCGAATCACTCAATAGCGTATCTCAAACCATTTTCGAATATCTAAGGAACTTTTCGGCTTCATTGTTGAATAATTTGTATATCGTAAAATCTGTGGACGATGGGCACCACGCCGTTTCACAGACGAGAACAAACACCGTCGATTGGAGCCTCTGCAAAACCTGAAGTTTGAACCGATTCCACACCCTTCTCACTCCCCCGATCAGTCATCTTGCGATTTTTATTTTCTTCCTCTACTTAAGAGATACCTCAAGGGTAATCATTACACCTCGGACGATGGGGTGAAGGCAGCTGTCAAGTCTTGGATTCGAGAAATGTCGGAAGAATTTTTCAGTTACGTAATGAAAAAACTTGTTACATGTTGGGAGAAATGCGTTAGCCTTTCCGGTGACTATGTTGAAAAATAAATACATGATTTTGAAGCTTAAGATTTGTCCTTTAATTTACTTTTTGCCCGATCTTGCTATTTGTTTTTGTTTGTGTTTTACAAGCATGAGTGCATTACTTTTCAGCCCACCCGGGTGTAAGGCGCGATACACGGGGCTCGCAGAGTGTGTTGATCAGATCACTCATCTGGTACACTGGTCATGCAGCCAGATCCTGTTCCATCTTGTGGAGTCTCCATCCACTGGAACCTTCCTCGGGGCTCTTTCCCGGTTGCTGTCCTGGAGGGTCCGCGTGCTCCTGAACCTCGCTTTCCTCCGCACGTTTTAATTAATGGAGTTTTAATTAATGGATGCCAGTTTTAATTCATACGCGTCTGTTAGGATTTGTTAAGGATATGGTCCACAGGTACGCTCTTTCATTTATGAATTTCCTACAGCTCAATATGAGTTGGTTTTGTTCATGCGAGAATTTAAATCTCGGTCCCTTAATGGGCTATTTTGTATTAACATTACATAAATATATCAGATCCGTTACCACAAGTTACCTTCTTTGATTATTCTAATACTGAAAAAAAGGAATGTATTTTCCCATCCCACCATCCAGAGAGAGATCCTCATGCTTTACATAACGAGGGTACCAAGGTGGGCAAACTGGCCTTTAATTACCGTTACAATAGGTCGTACGGTTTTTCTAAGGATAATTTTAACCATTCTTTAAATTGTAATTATTGTCTGTAAGGAGGCTTTAAACTATCAAAAATCACGATTTTATTTTATCTGACTATCTGTCGTAAATGTCCGTGAAAGTGGAACTGAAGCGTGTGCGATTTTTCTGTTACTCTTTCTTTTAGATTTACTAGTATTAACTTCTTCTTCAATGATGTTTAAATTTTTTAAAACGGTAACTTTTCTTTCCAAATAGTAAAGATACTCACATTTGTTGCAGATCCTTCATCATTCATAATGAAATAAAATCGTTGTTGCAATGGACTAGTATTATTTGCCTGGAAAACAAGAACAAGGTAAATTGATGACGATATCGGAGGACAAAAATAAAATTCTGAATTTAAGTGGACTGTAAAAAAGTAATTATTTGTGATGCAACTAGCGGAACTAGGAAAACATGGAATGGCGAGAATCGTTTTCCTTTTGCTACAATTTCTACCGATTTCTTACATATCTCCCTTAAACATTTGAAGTTTTTAAGCTCTTAAAAAAATATATGTTGTTTTTGAAGATAATATTGTTACGTTGCAAAGTTATAAGAATAGGTTCCTTTATTTCTGTCGCGCGGAAATAAGTGAATCGGGGCCCAGTGCACAAACTTGCCGCACCGCCCCCCCCCTTTCCCTCTGCCTTCCGTACGCAGAGAGGCCGGCCGCCACTCCGGGCAGTCAGCAGTAGATGCCCGCCCGGCCAGCTTGCAACATCCCGCGTCGTGAATAACGCGCCGGAGAGGCAAATTCTCCCGAGTTCGAAATGTTAACTTTCCCCGGTGTTTGTCGACGTACCAAACTGGAGCTAGCTGTAAGTACCATGCTGAATCTTACCCTGTGTGCATTTTAACTTCATCGCCCCTATAAAAAACGTATAGAGAGAGAGAGAGCCTTCCGCAATTAGACAAGTTTTAGGTAGCCTAAAGTAAATCCCCTGTTACCTTGAGCTGAGGCTGGCAATTACCGTGTTAACTATTGTATTCTCAGTGAATAAAACTATTTGTGCTATGAAACATGTGTTTTGATTGAGGAGAGAGGCTCGGCGATTGTGGGAGAGCAGAGAGAGAAAGACAGCGAACCACAGGCACTCGCCTTGAGGTAAGGAGAATCGTGTTTGTGCCGAATTGAGCTACCCGACTGGCAATTTGTATGATCTTCCATCCGTAGAATTTACTCCTCGTGGCCATGCTTACAATATCTATACATTCCCTACGCCGAAACGCAAATTATATGAAATTCCCTCGATACAAAAAATCGCAAAATATGCTCCGAAATTTTTTATTTTCAAGTCTGTTTCTCTTATTTTACATATTATATGTATGAAAAAATTCACAGTGTTTCTTTAAATGCTGTTTTACACAGCCCCTTAGAGATTTTAGCTCTATTTTAAACAAGTCGTGTTTTATTAAAGATTTTCACAATTTTCCCATCGATTTTATCGCTGTATATTGTAAATGTTAGCGCGCTCCTCTAATATTCGTAATTTCATACCTCTCCATTTTCTTATTTTTGAGGCCGGTTACGGCGCCTTAAGGTGATGGACAATATTTACTTCACTAATGTAAAGTATTTTATATGAGAAATAATCGATTCTATCGCATCGAGTTGTTTTTCTGCACAGGCTTCCGAGAGAGACTGCCGGTACTTTTTTTAATTGAAAAGATCCAGTGTCAGAGAGGGACAGGTGATAATTAAATGGATAGGGGAGTTACGAAACATAATATGTATGTGTTAGAAAGTGTGATGTAATGCAATGTCTGAGGCCCGTTCGGGTTTTGCAGATTACAGACGGAAACACCCGACAAACGCCTCACTCTTGCTTAGTTTTATGACGGTTTCACTTCTACCACTGGTGAATTGCACACTCTGTTTTTTTTAATTCTTTCTCACTAAAAAAAACACTTAACCAACCGTGAAACGGCGTTTTAGTTACACATTGGGCAATGATTGTATAATTTCTGTTTTGAAAACATACTAATGAACGTATTTTAGTGACCGTGTTTTAAAACACATTGTTAGCAATTTGCATCCTGGCAACTTCGCTTTCACCGGCGCGGCGCATGTGCGTAGGTATGGCTGTGGTCGTTTATGACAGAAGATGACGTACTTACTCGTTAAACTATATTTTGACTATTTTGTTATAAAATCCGGTTCACAGAGATCGAATGTACCTATTCCGGCGTTTTTTATTTTATTTTTTGCCCACGATGGCGCAATTCCAATCTCTATATAATTATATGATTTATATCAATAATGCCAAAAAATCGTTAATTTTTATCAAATCAATCTGTCAACTTTAAATAACAAGCACGAAAATACATCAATCAGAAAAATATTTCGAGACGGACTGAGAGTCTGAGAGAGAGTTGTCAACGCTAAAACGCAGATAAACCTCTTCTACTGTGTAAGCAATTTGTAACTTTTCATGAAGTCTATTCGGTAGTTAAACATCAGTTTAATCTATGAACCTAATGTTTATTAGAAAGGTCTATGCGTAATCATTTATCAGTTGCGTAAAATATAAAATATGTTTATTAATAAAATTGATTGATGTGTTCAATTCGTAGAACTGAATTTATTTTTTAAATTTTAATTTAAAGTATGTCAATTATATTACTATTATCATTAAGCTTGTGCTTCAGTTGTGTATCGGCCATTCGGGTCACACGGTATCATTTTACGAGATGTGCCGAAAGAAACCGAAGTTAGGTCATTATATCGGGGCAGCCTCCCAGACAACACCATAAATATACCAAACCACCCACGACAACACCCAGCTACCAGTTAGAGTACCTACGGACGTTAGTCCAACTAAGCTCTATTTGTAAATAATCAAACACCAATATACGATCACTGTGATCTCAAGGGACTAAAGTATTTCATTAAGCACATTCAGAATATATCTGGAGATGCTTCGGAGATACTTTGCAAGTTGTTTACAATGTCCTCAGCTTTTCTTTGGCTGTTTGTTTGCTCTGGTCTGTTTTTTGTTTGCTCCCGCAAAATTAATAAAAAAAAAAATTAAAAGTGACAGAAATCATCAAAAAAGTGCAGTAATTGCTGCTAGTATTTTAGTTCTGTCTTTTAAGTGTCTTGTGTACAGTCAAAACCATATGGTTTTACCCCAGTTATACAAAATCAAAACTAACCAAGCCAATGAAAAAGTGATATTATTTACGACATTTTTAATACAGTAAAAAGTTTACTCACTCCTATTTTCAAAGTGTAAATACAATTTTAAAGATAAAATTGATAGTATTCCATAATAAACAGTGACTTACTAAGTTGTACAAGTTAATTTATTCAACTTATTAAGTGGAAGTGACAGTTTGCACTAAATTGGTCAAAATTTTTTAGTGCACATTGGATAATTTATTTAGCCCTATGTCCAAACCAACTACAATCGTGGACACAAGGTCTAAAAAAATACCAAAGATGACCCAATATTCGAATTCATCAATTCAAAATTCGAGGAAATGAAATCAGTTATGTTTAAAAAAATTGAAACTGAAATTCCAGAAATAAAAACGTTTAACAACTTAATTAATGATAAATATGACGATATCATAAACAAACTGTCGAAAATCATGGATTCACCAAAACATATAAACAAACTTAAGGAAGAAATGGCATAAAAGGAGAAAAGATTGGCTACGGTGGAGGTTCACCTGGCAGACATTGAACAATCAGCCCTGTTAAACAGTATTGATTTAAGCGGCCTTAAATTACAGGAAAACATACCCCCAGCCCATACTGTAAGCCAGATCGCTGAGCTCGCAGGCGTTACTATATCACCAGAGGATACCTTTAAAATTACAACTTCCAAACAAAACACCCAAAAAAAAAATCACAATTAATTTTGTAGACAATAAAAAATTACACATCATGTTAGCTGCTAAACATAGTGACCCGATAAAAAAATTCAACGGGGAAGGAGCCCAATACGTCTATCTAAATGCGGCATTAACACAGTACTGGAAAAATTTACATTGGAACACCAAACAAAGAGCCCTAGAAAAAGAATATAAATATGTTTGGGTAAAAGATGGAAAAATTCTTATAAGAAAAACTAAAGAATCGAAGGTTGTAGAAATAAGACATCTCGACGATATACCTATTAAGATGATTTAAAAAAAAACCCTATACACACTCCATCTACTCTATATCTTTATAATGGCCTCTTTCACAACGGAAACACTTGAAAAACTGATACCTCAACCAATAATCACCACAAATACCTGCATGTTAAACCGTATACTCCAGGACGAGTTCCCGATCCTGAACATAATTCATCAAAACATTCGAAATAAACAAAAACTTTGAGGATTTCACTGTGCTGATAAATTAATTAAACTTAGAAACTGACTTAATAATCCTTACAGAATGTTGGATAAATTCCTCAACATATGTGCATAAAAACATCAACAACTACAAAATCTTCAATACTAAACTTCACAAACATCAAAACGACGGAGTAATTGTATATTATAAAAATAAGATGAAATGCAAAATAGAAGAAATTGAACTACAAGACGCAAACTGTTTGAAAATAAAACTCGATCAAGATACATACATCTTCGCTATCTACAGATCGCCTTATTCTGCAAATTTATCACCATTTCTTGGATCACTAGACTCCATACTACTTCAAGAACGAAACATCAGGAACCTGTTCATTATTGGGGACATCAACATTAATATACTGGATACTGGAAGGCAACATCCACAAACACAGGAGTACCAATTACTCCTCCTCTCCCACGGGATGTCTGCCGCAATAAGGGAACCAACAAGAGTGGATCACAAAATGAATAAATCAATCCCCTCGTAAACTTGCATTGACCACATAATGGCAAAAACGAATAAAAAATACTCCACAATCATACATCAATCCACCATCACTGATCACCACACTTTAATTCTTAACATTCATGAACAGAAAAATCGACCATCGACTCAAAATTTAACGTGGAATAAACATGTTATAGACTATACAAAACTAAAAAATCACTACAAACTGAAACCTGGGAGTCAATATATAAAGCTGAAGACATAGAAGTTGCTTGGAAAATGTTTATTGAACAACTGCAATTAAAAATACAAAACCACACTTAAATAAAAACTTACACGTATTCACACAATAAAATTATCAAAAAGGCCAGGTGTGGGCCTACTTAAATGTACAAGAAAAAGAGACAAGATCCATCAGCAAGTAAAAAACAATTCTTATGACCTTTCTCTAAAACTATTTTACAAAAACCATAGAAACATCTGCTCCAATCTTATTAAATCGGCTAAACAAAATTATTACAGATCTAAAATAGATCAATCCAATAATAATCCAAAACTTATCTGGCAAATAATTAAAGAAATCACCTACACAAATCAAAACAAAACAAACCCATTGGAAGAAATTAACACAGATAACGGTACACTCTCGCTCAACAAAAAACGTACATAAACTAATTAACTACACAAACAACTTTTTTGCAAACATAGGCTCGAATTTAGCGTACAAAATAACCAAACTTCAACACTTTAACCCGAACATAAACAAACACCCAAATCCACAAAGGATTAAACTTGCCATAAAACAAATCACTAAACAAGAACTAACACTAATGTTAATATAATTCAAATCAACATCTTCATCTGGTAGTGATGAAATCACAATGAAAACAATGAAATTTTCACAAGACGAAATTACCGAACCGATACTCTTTCTAATAAACAAATCTATCACAGAAAGCAGATTTCCATCTCAAATAAAAATAGGGACTATTACACCATTCTTTAAATCAGGAAATCGTAAAGATATCAATAACTAGAGACTAATCACAATTCTAAACAAATTATTTAAAATCTTAGAAATAACAGTTAAAACTTAACTTGTCAACTACCTAGAATCAAATAAACTATTATCACCAAAAAATTTGTCTTCAGAAAAAATCTAGGATCCAACGCCATAGCCTTAGTAATTGAATATATTAAAAATTCTCTAGACTCACATAAAAAATGCATTGGCATATTTTTCGACCTTTCTAAAGCCTTCGACACAATAAATCACTCACATCTTTTTAAAAAACTAGAGAACATAGGAATTACTGATAATGAACTGATATTTTTTAAAAGTTACATGGGAAATAGAAACAAACTGTGAAACTTAACAACATAACCAGTGAGTGTATTGATATCAAATTCGGGGTGCCTCAAGGAAGTATTCTGTGTCCGATTGTGTTCCTTATTTGTATTAATGACCTATGCCACATATAATGTGACGGAGAAATCATCAGTTTTGTGGATGATACTGTTCTCCTAATAAGTGGGAAAAATTGGGCAGAAACATTTAAGAAAGCAGAAGACACACTTAACAGAATTAAAAATTGGCTAGACTACCATTCACTTACACTTAATGCTAATAAAACCAAATTCATAACTTTCAAAATAAAATAAAAATAAGAAAAACTCCGAAGAAAACCTGAACATGAAAATTCATAGCCAGCATCACTTAAATGAGCATTGAGAATGAGCACAGTCCGTATCTGGGTCTTAAAATAGACCGAACACATAACCTATTTAAATAATAAAATTAAAAAACTAAGTTATTTTTCAAAACTATCAGGAATGTCCTCATTAAAAAAGACTTAATCAAGATTTACATGGCTCTCTGCCAATCACTGTTGGAATACGGTATTATCGGATGGGGCAGTGCAAATAAAAACATACCAAATCCACTAATTAAAACTCAAAAAGCCATAATGATAATTATACTGTCAGAACTAGCACTGACGAAATCTTCAACAATCTTAACATCATGTCAATTAAACAACTATGTTCTAAAACCATACTCATTTACATTCATAAGTACAAAACCCAAGAAATAACAACTAACACGTACATTAGAAACACTAGATCTCACGGTCAAAACATATCCAACAAGTAACTACTAACACAACATTTGGGCAAAAAAGCTTCTTGTATTATGGTATTAAACTTGACAATAAAACTCTCACTAAAAAACCTCGACAGTATAATATTTAAATCTCAAATAAAAAGCTGGATACTAAATATAGGGAGAACAGAGATAGAAAATATACTGATATCAAATACAGACTAAAACCGAATCTACTGAACTGAATAATAAAAAAAACACTATTTTATTTACTTTATAATTATTTAAAAAAAATACTACATGATAGATACTTATATGTTTATAACTAATTCATATTAATTTCTTATAATTAAATTATAATATGTAAATGAAATACTCAGCACTGGAGTTCCCAGTGAGGATATCATTATCTCTAGATGTTTGTAAAGAAATGGAGACAATTAATCATTATTTTTATTATTATATTATACTTCATCGATGCCACATCCCTCGGAGTGCTCTGGCTGGTCTATCCAGTCGGCCTACTAATAATTTTTTAATGGCTGCGGTGTTCGTTTCCATATTGTCCCCACACCCAGAAACCTATGTTTACACCTAAAACTACTATAACACCATGGAATTAAGAATAAAATGGAAAATGCTATTACCTCATCTTGCGTTCTTCCGCAGACATAAGTCATTCCAAAAATCAACGAGATGAAACCAAGTCCAAAATTCGTCGCATTCCAAAAGTCTTCAAACGTAAACAGATAGACTTCATCACTTGAAATAAGCATCAGGTAACACAAGTACAAGAAGTAGACCGCCACAACAGATGAAATTCCCATAATAAGAAATATTGGAATTGAATATAGTGAGTTAAAATGCTTGCTCAATTCAGTTAACCTGTCGCGAAAATCACAAACGATCCTGAACGGGTTCATATTGACTTTTGTAACTTTTTCTACTCGCAAATTGGTTGCACAACCGCAGATTTTCATTTTATGGTGATTTATTTCATTATGGCCAATATAAACTTTTGTATGATGATTGACTTTCTTCGTCAATAAGATAGATTTTTTGAGATACGGTTCTCGTTCGCTCAGGCTCCTCAAATACTTGTTTAATGTAGCGAATCTGAAATGGTATACAAACATTTGAAATTATACAAGAAGACGAGATGATGGCTATGAAGACTAACTAGTATCAACTGTGCTGGCAATGATGTGCATGAACGCAGTTATCGTCAACTATTACCTATTATGTTTCTTTTAATAATGTTCTTGATGATACCTATATTTTTAATAGAGCACAATTTAACGACTGTAACTCTGTTTAATCTATAAAGATGCTAAAGTCGTTCGCATGTGAAAATGAAGATTCTGAAGACCTTGACCAAGTTCATTAGTTAAAATTCTTACACAGAAAATCATTAGGCATATCAACATAATACGTAAAAACCTTCAGATGAACACATGCATCATTTTGAAAATCGTAGGTGAAAAATTTGCGATTGCATGCTTTTATCGTATGAAAGATCTTATACGATTTTAACTAATTTTAATCTCTCTCTCGCAGTGACAATTTAATTAATAAGTCAAGGGTTATGCGTAGCATAAAATGCTAAAGAGATGTATAGAGCGATAGATATTTTTGATGTAAATTTTAATTAACATTACCCACCTTGCATGCAAAGCCAGCACAAATCCAATAAATTGCACCACTATTGAAAAAAGAACGAGGTATTGTGGAATCTCACATAGCCGGAACATAGGACTTTTATCTTTGGAAATAACTATAAAACAGTAGACTGCCATAGTCAGAAAGACTAAAAAATAAAAAACAAAAATGAAGATCATGTTCTTTCTCCGCATTTCTTCATAATTCAGCTTTATCCCACGACAAGCGAGGTCCAAATCGAAGTCGTTCAGGCTGTTCATTAGCTCACAAGTCTTATGTCGGTTAATCAGGGAGATAGTCACACTAATCAGGCAACTTATTAATATACTAATCCTTCGAAAGAGTGCTGTATACATCGCTAATTCACTGAGTTTTCTTATTTGGAAAAAATCTTCTATTCGAATGATGAACGGAACCAAACACAGCAGCAAAACTATGAATGAGAAGACACTGTACAGTGAGGACAATCTGGTAGATCTCCAGTGAGCTCGGTTGTTTTTTACTTCGACTATATAGGGCGCTAATCCAAATATTCTTGTAACGTTGCAGATTGGAGATAGGGCCCGGTACGATAACGATACTTCTTGAACGTTGCTTGCCATTTTCATGTAACTTTGTACTTATAAAAATAGTTTAATTAACAGCACTGGCTAAAGCGAACAGATATTTTCCAAATATCTGTTAAATGTGTATAAAATGTACTAAAAATGAAACTAAAAAAAAGTTTGCTCTAATACCCATTTCATTATTATATCACTTAAAATAATGAAGTAATTTCATTAGGAAAAGTAAATATTTTTCTTTTGATGTACAGGGTATGGTAAAAGGTATCCCGGGTTTTAAAAATTGATGGCGCGGGCGGTGGAGGAGGGGGGCGTTGGGCGGGTCTCCATCGCGGTTTGGACCGGATCGTGGCTTCGAACCGGTCCAAATCCGCTACTTTTTACAAAACGGCCTTTCTATCATCACGACGAAGAGAGCCACGCGCTTGCGTTTCAACATTCCGTGAAACGGAATATCATATAATTTTATTAAATATTATTTTATTAGTGAAATAATTACAAATAAAATTTATTTGCCACGCCGGGATTCGATCCCGCGACCTTCAGTGTGCGAGTCAAGAGCCTTACCGCTGGACTACGCCGGCCGTATGTGAGCAAAATAAATTCCAAAAGATTAGAACACTGGAATGAAAAGATTGACTCTGAGCGAACCAATCCACGGCCGCGGCGTCTCTTGAACTCAATAAATACTGTTATTTCCGAAATCACTGATCCAACTGTGATTTAACTGTATATTAACTGCATATAAGCTGTGTAATAACTGTATATGTAAAATATGTGACTGTATTAATTGTACATGAAATGTAAACTCTTCTTCCATCCGCAAGCATATACCTTTAATGGAAGTCAAGTAATATTATAATATGTACCATTTTTAAGGTAAATAAATTGAAAATAAAATATATTACCACGAATGCCTTCTCTACGTTTTTTGGGAAAAAAATTGAAACCATTCGTGCCTCGACATCTCACGCTCTCCGCCAATATTTACTATCAATTCTAAAGGAAATTTGTCTTCCCTCAAACCCACAACGCTGGAAGAAGTAAAAAAAAAATTGTTCCACGCGTCATAACAGATCACTCAGCCAATCCCTCACCTAGACCCTAACTGTCAAATTATTTGTATGTTTAAATACTACTGATTTTGTATGTTTAAATTTTAAAAAATATCACTGTATTCCAAAATCTCACTTACATTTTTTATTCCAAATAATGTCAGGAATCACTAGTCAAAAGTCACACCCTGTATATCGCTTAGCGGGCGGATTGTATTTGGAATAGTTTAGGTTCCACGTTTAATAAAAATAAGTGGAAAACAAATCGATAGTCGTCAGGTCCGACAAGAGTAACAGAATGAAATAAAAATGTAAGTACTAAGAGCCGTTTCACATTTGCGTTTAAAAAAACGGACGTGGTTCTATTTACAAATCGGATGCTCTAGTGGCTATAGAGGTTATAATATGGAGAGATGTTCACAATAGGCCACTTGCATCACATTTCAATATTTTTTTCTGGTTTTGGCAAATATTCAAGACATTCCGTTTTTTTTAATCGTATTTTTGAAACCCTGGCGATTTTTTGAAAATTTCAATCCGAAAAATCTGACTTTTTTTATTAACCGGGAAAACTGGACACAATTTTATGGGTGCGAAAAAACAATAATTACATAGCCAAAAATCATTTAAAAAAGAACGTTTTCCACACGAATGGCACAGGAGAATAATGAGGCATACCAAAAAAATTACATCTTATAAATATTTTTCCTTGATCCATCTTTATGATCATTAATCATGATAATGTTCAACGTCTATGTATGACTAAATCCAATGTAATTGCACTTGTAAATTATAATAAAAATAATATATCGGGATGTTCTGTATAAGCGCCGTCCGAGTATACATTTAGGCACAATCAAGTTTTAAAAATAATTCACCAAAGTTTGGTAATTAAACATAACTTGATTGACTGCCGTAATGTACCATATTATGAATATGAACCAAATTAATTTTTAGAAAATGAATTTTATAAAATTTATTATGATAAAACTATTCTAACAGACAGAACAATTAGTAATAATAGACCCAATATAGTTTTACATGACAAAATTAAAAAAAATTACTTATATCATTGATGTCGCTATTCCAAATTCTTGTAATATTCAGAAAACCGTTTCTGAAAAATAAGAAAATATACAGATTTAGGAAATGAGATTAATTTGGCATTCTCAGACTATACAAATATTACAATTTGTTATTTCGGCTACTGGCATTATACCTAGCTCTCTCATTCAAAATTTAGGCGTATTAGATTTGTCAAAAAATTTGTACATAAAAATGCAAAAGTCGGTCATTTTAAATACATGTAGGATTACGAAAGATTTTTTTAATATTTATATTGAGGGATCAGTAGGATTTATCGGAACAGTTAGGATTTCATCAGAGCCGAACCCTCTGATATGAAAATATCTGGAGTCGGTGAAATATTTTCCCATTATGTTTCTGGTGGATTGACGTATTGTTCTTGTATTGTTTTGTATTTATTATACTTATATAGTGCACTTACATTGCTTGAATTTACTAGATATTCATTTGTGGAAAAGTGTGTGGAAGGGTTTAGTATTTCATTTGGGAAAGATTTAACCCGGACATAAAATCTGGAGCACTGTAATATATTATAAAATTTGATTTTGTTAAAATCAGCACCCTTACCATTACATTTCTACAACATGTACGAAAGGCATACAATGTACGGGGTTCTCTTCGTAACATCTGCCAAATCGTCAAACCAAATGATAAGTTCGTAGAGAATAAACAGTAAATCTAGTGAACGTTAAAATTAAAATTCAAAAATTCGCCTGAAATCAAAGTCATACCATATAAAAAAAATCAGTGTGGAATTTTACAAAATGAATAGAAAGTTATTGGAGATGAGTATTTGCATGTAGTGACGTCACGAGCACAAATAATGGATTTATTTATTTAAAAAAAAGTACAATTCTAAAAATTTTAACTAACATTTTCGTAATCTTGGCCAGAAATCTATCCACACGATTTTTTCCAAGTCCTTGTGAAATCCATGCAAGTGGCCTATTGTGCGACACGAATAAAATAACGAATCCGGTAGTGTCTGGCATGTTTTTTCGTCGATAGCCTGCGCAGCACGTCCGTTTAAAAATCGTGTTCTCGCCGTGAGCAGGGGTGCTCTACTGCTCTGGTACATAGAGTGAGATTTGCCTAGGTCAGGCATGCCCAACCTGCGCCTGCGGCACAATTGAAGTTTTTTTGCAGCCCAAAATGAAGTTTTCAGTTTTCTATGTTTTATTTCATATTTGTAGGTTTGTTAAATATTGTCCAATTTTGAAACGATATCAATCGCTGATAAATAAAAACGGTCCAAATTTGGACCTAAATCGCTCCAGTGGTTATTAGACCTAGGACTCTCGATAGGGCTTTTGATTTATTGCTTGAAAAGTGCCTAGGAATTTATTTTCCCAATCAATTTCAAGCTGTATATTTTTTTCGCACAGTTCTCGGAATATCGAATGCATCTTACCTGATTTTAATAAGTGGAGGGTAAGGGGAAAGGACACATATAGACGCATGTATAGTGAATTTATGCCTTCTATCATTGAAGGTCGCGATTTCACATGGGTTTCATAATGGCATTTTTGGACACCGAATTACCGGTAAAAAATAACGGTAATAATCAGTGTGGAATTTTACAAAATGAATAGAAAGTTATTGGAGATGAGTATTTGCATGTAGTGACGTCACGAGCACAAATAATGGATTTATTTATTTAAAAAAAAAGTACAATTCTAAAAATTTTAACTAACATTTTCGTAATCTTGGCCAGAAATCTATCCACACGATTTTTTCCAAGTCCTTGTGAAATCCATGCAAGTGGCCTATTGTGCGACACGAATAAAATAACGAATCCGGTAGTGTCTGGCATGTTTTTTCGTCGATAGCCTGCGCAGCACGTCCGTTTAAAAATCGTGTTCTCGCCGTGAGCAGGGGTGCTCTACTGCTCTGGTACATAGAGTGAGATTTGCCTAGGTCAGGCATGCCCAACCTGCGCCTGCGGCACAATTGAAGTTTTTTTGCAGCCCAAAATGAAGTTTTCAGTTTTCTATGTTTTGGATTTTGGTAATTATGCAAAAAAAGAAAAATCGTTCTCGTAAATGTAGATATCATATTTATATTATAGTTTGTGAGATTAGAACTTTCTTGTTATTAGACCTAGGACTCTCGATAGGGCTTTTGATTTATTGCTTGAAAAGTGCCTAGGAATTTATTTTCCCAATCAATTTCAAGCTGTATATTTTTTTCGCACAGTTCTCGGAATATCGAATGCATCTTACCTGATTTTAATAAGTGGAGGGTAAGGGGAAAGGACACATATAGACGCATGTATAGTGAATTTATGCCTTCTATCATTGAAGGTCGCGATTTCACATGGGTTTCATAATGGCATTTTTGGACACCGAATTACCGGTAAAAAATAACGGTAATATCCGCAATTACCTGTATTCATAGATGGAGTGGCCCACCTATGCTCAGTAATTTTTTTTGGCCACCAAACTATTTGGGTTGGGCACCCTTGGTCTAGACGGCAAATACTTTTGCCCACCTACTGCGTCTCTTGAGAGACTGGTTGAGGCCTTTTTACCTCTCCAGCCGGACTTTTTCGACCCATCGTCTTGCACCGCAGTGGGAGGGATAACTTCATACGTTCGTCATTCCTGAATACCCCAGAGTCTTACCCACCTTTCATACCTTTTCCTTCCCAGAACTTACTCTCCTTCCTTTCCCTAAAAAGACCCTTCACACAGCATCCCTAAAGATGACATTGGCACTAAAGGATTTTTTTCCACAGGGTCTCCAGTGTGGAGATAATGTAAAAAAGAAACTTTGTTAAGGCCGGAGGTATTTTCCTTTCAAGTTTAAAAAAATGTATTTTTGCGTTAAAATACGAAGTCGGAAAACAATAACAAAAAACGCTAGTGTCAATAATAGACAAACGCATAGTCATTCTTAGTAATAGACCAGCCAATTATGGAAAGGGGGACAATTTAAGTTGCGTGTAGGGGGGAGGCGGTATGATCTTTCCCGATGTCCCTGTTACATAATATAATGTAACAAGTTAAAATAGGTATGAACATTATGGTTTTAAACTTGTTACATTATCAACATTGCAATATTATATTCTCTGCTCAGTTGGTTAGGCTGACTACCTGAGCAGAGAGGTTAACGATATCAGAATTGAACTTGCACCCTTATTTTTTGACAAATCACAGGCGGTCCATCCTCTTTGCCTACCCCTGCGCTGCAGCTGGTTGACGCATCACTTCGCCATATCATCATTTTTCATCATTTGACTATTAAAATCCGCATCCATCAGCGGCATCAGAGGCTGAAGACCTTATATACACTATAACATTTAAAAGTTAAATGTGTTATGTATTTTACCCATCTAACTCATTTTTCCACGCCAGATGGTTGGTTTAAAAACGAACATTCAGACCCTGCGCAGAAAAGTTCCGCATCGGACTGCACTACAACCGTTGCCTTTTTTTTTTTTTTTTTTTTTTTTTTTTTTTTAACTTACGGAGACGGTTTACAGTTAGTTCCCGTGAGTACTTAGGCCATAGGCCCATTGTACTATCTCCCATTTTACCTCAATCCTTTAACAATAACCCAGTCCCTTTAATGAAGTTCACCAGAGTTGTCATTGGATATGTGGCTAAGTCTTCTGGTTCCACGATGTGTCTCCCCAGGTATCTGAGCCTAGTTCCCACCAGGGCAGGACATTGGCACCACAAGTGAATTGGAGTCTCTTCATCCTCTTCACATTTTCTACATCTATTGGTGCTTTCCACTCCCAATAGCTGCATGTGTCTCCTGAGATGGCAGTGTCCCGTTAGTAGTCCTACCAGTTCCCTCAGCGAGTTTCTATCCATATCGAGTAGTTTCCTGGTCCGTCTGGGGTCCGGTCCGTTTATGAGTACTTTGGATTGCCTCATTCCGGGTGCCCTCTCCCATTCCTTCCAGTGCTGGGATTTGACCCACCTCTCAATATGTAATTTCGTGTGGCAAGCTGCTACTCCTACAGCCGGCTCGGATCCCGCAAGTGGTGCTTTCGCCCCTTTCCTTGCTAGTTCGTCAGCCCGCTCGTTGCCCTCAATACCCTTATGTCCTGGTACCCATATCAGTGTTATTTTATTAATGGTAGCGAGTTCTGTAAGAACAGTCCTGCATTCCATCACCAGTCTGGAGTCGCATCGGTTACTTTCCAGTGCCATTAGGGCTGCCTGGCTATCAGAACAAATAGTTATGTTCTTATTCCTGTACCCGATACGTATATTCTCCTGTGCGCAGACCATGATGGCTTTCATCTCAGCCTGAAACACAGTGCAGTGAGTTCCTAGAGGTATACTGAGTTCCCTCTTGGATCCCTGTAGACATACCCTGTATGCCTTACTTTTGCTTTTATTTCAACGTGCGCTCTTCGGCGTTCAACTTACGACTGATGACTGATGACATAGTTTATTCAAAGTAGGCGTGCGCGTTATTTAACGTAACTAGATACAATAACTAGTTTCGTTAATGAAACGGAAATAACTAGTTTCGTTAAAATTACAAGTAGTTATTTTTGTAAATGCGTTATTCTTGTAACTGTGATTGTTGGTGTTGGGTGTAACGTGAGCAACTGAGTAGTTTCGCATCGTTTCGCATCGCGCCTGCCGGCCGGCCGAGCGAGCGAGTTGGCAGATCGAAAATTTCCGAGTCAGCGGGAGTGCGTGACACGAAATCCGAAGTAATCCTATTGTTAAAGTAATAAAATTGATTTCACTGTATAGCTACAAACACTTAGATACTAGATAGTCATTTAATTTATTTTCGTTTCGTGTGTAACTGTATAGTTAGTGGAGGTTTTTACACAAACAATCACAGTAGCTGAATGAAAATAACTAGTTACAAAAATAACCTGTTTTGAAACAGGTTACGCCGACCAAGAAACTAGTCTCGTTACGTTTCTTGAAAATGTCGTAACGACCCACATCTAATTCAAAGCACTCCCGAATCCTACTGGTGCCAAAAATATGGTCTCGAGCTTTGCCTCCAGCTCGTCGAAATGTACCCAGATTTTATGTTAGGGCAAATCTATCAATTTGGATTTGTATGGATAAACGCAAGTTATATTTCACATATTCTTAAAATTTTAAGCACGAAGAAACTTCGTACGATCAATTGAACCAAATGTTTCAGTAAGACCAGTTAACCGAGTTCTCTGTTAATGTGAATAAAGGAGAGTTTTTCAAATTGGAGTTGTTTGAGGTCCAGTCTTCCTACCTATTTAAATGACGTAATGGTGAATTCATTACCGAACGCATTTTTTACGATTATTACATAGGATTACAAATATTGGGTAAAGATAATTCTTCTTTAATGAATCTATTTATTATGTTTATTAAAAACAAAGAGCAACGAACATAAATTTGTAAAGGCTCATTTAAAATTAAGTCTTTAAAGTTATTGTCGATTGGCGAAGTATATTGAAAAACATAACAATAAATTAGTTTGTCATGGTTGACAAAAGTCCGTATTGTCAGTCCTTTTGCTCCTGGCGGCTATTTCGAACTGTATGAAGAAGAGCAGGTAAGTGGTAATTAAGGTCAAAATGGTTCGAAGGCTCCAGAGATCTACAGTGAAGAAGCCGCCGGCTAAGAACTCGATCTTCTGGTGATGCATTTGAATGGAGAACATCTCAATCTAAGAATAAAGAAATAAGTTCAAAATAAGATTGAGGTAAGGCTTTTAAGCCCTCTTATCTCCATTGACATAATGAAAGGTGGCGCAAAAGTCAGCATGCTCTCGGAAAATGCCCCCAATTTTACAATAATCGATATATTTTTACACCAATCTGTCCTTTTTGGAAGAGCTAGACCCCCAAAATAGGGTTTCAAATGTCTTCCTCCGATGCTCTGAACAACACCAAATATCTCAAATAATATTTAAAAAAAACGACAAATTATACTCACATAAGTCCTCGAATCTTTATCATCGGAGCCGTAATGGGTACGATGCAGTAAAGCGCTAATTTTATTTGCCTAGAAAATATTAATTCTCAGTAAAATAATTTCAGTAAAGTTCAGATTTGGAAATCAGAAACTCTGATAAAATGATAGTGATATTTAAAATGGTTGTTGATTTAAAGTCCACAACCCTCCACCTTCTCTTCTCTTCGTTTGTCACCATCAAAAAATAAATCGTGAAACATTGATTTTGCCATTCCTCTTGAACAATTTCTATTTTTTATCTAAAAATATTAGAATTGCTATAGCAATCCCTAAAAATGTTAATGCAACAAATTATGTTTATACTTATTCATATTTTAGAAAGTGATATGGAAGAGTGTCCCACATTTATTTAGAATTGGAGTATTACCTTTAATATCTATCAAAAGACACAAAAACAAACAAAAAATTGCAAATACCTCGTCAATTGTTTTTGAACAGACATAAGACATTCCAAAAATCATCGAGAAGAACCACGTCCCCCAATTCAATAGAATTAAGGTGTATTCAAAGCTTATCGTGTACTTCTCGTTCTTGCTCAGCATCAGGTAAAATGTATACGTGGTCACCACCACCACAATTGACGCCATCGCCATCGTCAGCAAAATCTGAACGGAAAAGAGCGAGTTTAAACTCTTTCCCCATTCGCACAACCTGTCATGAAAATCACACACGAAATTGAGTGGGTTCGACTTGTAGTTTTTAGCACTAGTTACATATATAATGTCGGTTTGTAATCTGGACCATATTATTGGAGTGGTGTTCGTGTGGAATCTGTCCGGAGTCTTTTGGTCTCTTTTTGTATCTACATATTTATTGGGATAGTACAATATGCCTTTTTGCAGAGGGTTTTGTTCGGGAAACAGGTTTTTGTGGACTCGCTTTTGATCGTTCATGCTTCTAACGTACTTGTTTAGGATTAGAAACCTGAAATGAAAAATGTTTTTTTTAAATCACTCCTGAGCATACATGCACAATGAACGGTATTATTCAATACTGTAGCTTTATCAACTTCATTGTTAAATAAGTTTTTGTGTCTGAGTATTGATTTTACACTTTAATTTTTACACAACATTGCATTGAGCTTTTTGAACAAAAAATATTTCAATTTTATGCATATTTCAAAGCCAAAAATAGTGAATATTTCAGCAGTGCGTTATATTATCGATTTCTATAATTTGTGTTTTATTAATACTTCACCTCCTCTGCAGTGTCAGCACAAAACTTATAAACTGCACTACTGTTAGAGAATACACGATGAAGAGTAGAATGCTGGTTGATCGGTATAAAACACTCTCTTCTTCTAGATTTACAATAGCCGAGTGAATGACCACAGAAGCGAATAACGACAAACCCAAAACCACCACTAAGATCGTGTACTCCCTTCGCATGTTTTTAAAATTCAGCTTTATTCCACGATTCATCAAATCGAGATCGAGACTGTTTAATTCCTTCATTAAATGACAACTCTTATATCGGTTAGCAATGGCGAGAGATACGTTAACGACGCAAATGAATAATCCACTGGCCCTCCGAAACAGTTCTGAATACATCGCTAACTTGTCCTGTTTCCCTTGAAGGATTGTGTGTCGAGTGTGGTGGACCATCGGTATCAAGCAAAGCAAAACGACGACGAAGAAGAACATACTGTAGATGAGGGATAGTTTGCTAACTCTCCAGCGAGCTCTGTTGTTCTTTACTTCAACTGAATAGGGTGCCAATCCAAATATTCTAACCGTGTAGTAGACTGGAGAGAGAGCCCAGCATGCGGACAACATTTCTTGCACCTTTCTTGTCATTGCGGTGTAGTTTTTTTTAATATTATTTTATACCAATGAGAATTGATTTTATTTATTTTATGACAAGATGCTAATGAATACCAATAAAGTTACATGAGCATGGAAAATGAGGTGAATCATTTTGATGGACTAGCGTTATTTACTAGCGTTAGTATGTTACTAAACTCGCTGCTGCGTGAGTTCGTGAGAGGTTAATAATTGTTAGTCAGCTTCATTGACCGACAAACAACAAAAAACCTTGTTTTAAATGAGCTCCCCTGTTAAACATTATTAACTATTTTGAATAGGGAAAAAAGGTACGTTGTGTGTTTTATACAATCACCCTAATTTGGTTAGCGTTAGCCTAATAACCTAACCTCACCAGTTGTTGCTATAAAGGTTGATAGACGTCTGATTTTCAAGAAATTCCAATGAAAGGGAGACAGTTTTAATAGTCACTGAATAAAAAGTGTTTCGTGACTGTACACATTCGTCTTCGCACATAATTTAAATGTTTCCCCTTACAGTTTTATTTATATTAACATTAAACCTGAAATAAAAACTACTCTAGGTAGATACTTAACAATAATGGAGAATTTGACGACATAGATTAAGATCGTAACTATTTTCCAACTGAGTTTCTGTCACAAGACAAATATTAACCCTGAAATACCCGGAAAGTGAAAAAATTACCACCAGAAGCAATATTAAGATGAAAACACAATACAAGCTTTGTTAGATTGCAAAATTGTATCTATATTCTTCCTACTCGTGTCCAAAATACATTTCTTAATGCTTCTTTGGAAGTCGGTTATTTTTTTAATGGTTTTTATCTCGCACATTAATAATATAACCACTGAAGCGATGCAAATGTTGGGTTTCGTATTAAGAACTTCTAAAGATTTAAAAAAATTTAAAACTTTAAAAATATGTATTCATCCATTGTCAGAAGCCATTTAGAATTCAACTCAACCATTTGGAATCCATTTTACAATATTCATGAAAAATCTATGGAGCGAATCCAACATAAATTTTTACGAAACATAAATTATAGATTAGGAATTCCTATTGAAAACATTGGCCACATGTCACTGTTGAAATTATGGACCTTGCCACATTAAAAGAAAGAAGAATATGTACTGATCTATTATTTCTCTATAAAACATGTTTGACTCCCCTGAACTCCTTGAGCTGCATGTGCCTAGTAGAACGGTTCGTCAGAAGGTACCTTACCATTGTAACGATTCAGGTACCAATGCAGAAATAAACTCAGTAATGAATCGACTGTACAGTGCAGGGAATAAATATTACATGAACACCAACGCTACTGAAAGTCTATCAGCCTATAAAAACATTGTTATTAAATCTGTAAGTCTATCTTGATATCTTTGAAATATTTATAAATTTTCAATGTGCATCCTATATTTTACTCTGTTGTTTTTAGGTAAAAAAATTATACTTGGTACTTATTTTAATTGTTATATCTTTTAATTCTTTGATTACATCAAATGTATTTTTAATTTTATGGTATATAAAGCCCTTATTGGGCGCGTACAAATAAATATTTTTATCTATTTTTGGGAATTTCTTTGTCCAAAAGTCTTTTTAGTTGCAGGTTGGTGGAATGTATGTTGTAATGTGTATCTTGTGATTCGGCCTGAGTGTGTATGTGTAAAGTTATCCTGGTTTTTGAATTCGTAAATTAGAATTTCTTTTGCATGTTTAAGCGACATTAAATTCAAGGCTTTAAGAATCATGGTCTGTAACATTTATGGTCGGTCATAACTTCGGCCCAATGGCACCGAACCGACTGAAATTTTGGATTCTTGTTAAGAATCATGGTCTGTACACAAACCAATAAAAATCCTGCCAAAAGAAGAAATTTAAAAACATTTAGGGTCAGTCATAACATCGGCCCTATGGCATTGATCCGGCTGAAATTTTTGATTCTTACTAAGCATCATGGTCTGTACCTACACGAATATATAAAAAATCTTCCTAATGAAATTGTTAAAAAAAATTCATCGTTTTACCGGCGCTTTGTAACAACACTTAGAATGAAATTTTGGATTCTTGTTAAGAACATAGTTTTTTTTTTTTTTTTTTTTTTTAATGGCTTTTCACCCCAAAGGAGTGTTCTGGCCAGTGTCAAGTGAATGATTTTTGTGTGTAATTTTGTGAGTGTATTTTTGGTCAATATTTACAATTTTGGTATCAAGAACATATCTACATTATATAATAATACTATACAAATAATAATAATAATACGCTAAATTCTTACAACACGAGATGATTTTAATTATTTACATATGTATAACAAGTGGAAGTAACAGGAAAATAATAAATATGCTTATGTAATTTATTATACATAAAAAATAAACGATATAATGAAAAATTTTAAACTAAACTTACAATTACAAATTGATGCTGTTAATATTCAGGAAATTAGCCAATACTCTATAAACGCGTTTGTTTTGAGAAGATAACAGACATGCAATGTTGTAGGGAGGCATTATGCCCGTACTGATAAGGTGAGGGATGAAATTTATGTATGAATTATTTATAGGGCAACTGAAAAAAATATGATTGAGGTCCTCTTCACCAAGACGACATTCACACTAGACGTGGGCAAAATTGAATGATTGAATTAAATGAATAAATTCAATCTTGTAACACACTTGATCTGATTCTCATTTTCAAAAGGAATTAAATCTTTATTCCTTACTCTTGGCCTTGCACCCTACAATTTTTTAACAGCAACATATTTATTTTTATTTGTATTAATTTATTTTACAGTTAAAATATTTCATGTTATATTGAGGTAAGAAAACAATAATGTACTCTTTAAATATTGTAGTGTTTCGTAGGAATTTATTTAAATATTATTCTGCAATTCTGCATATTTGTTGCGCGGATAGGTACAAGTATCTACACTACAGGCGGCGCGCCGCGAAATTGTCTATCACGTGTAGTTAATATCCCGCATCCCGCGCATTAAATCCACACAACAAAACCCCGTCGGCCAGAGAGTCCCTAGTCCAAGCGACATAACCGCCAACCGAATCAGCCAAGAGTCACGAGGCAAGGAGTCAAATAATTCTGAGATTCGAGTGTAGCGTGCCGGCCTCACTATTCGTCATAGTCCAACAGGTCTACGCGGACCGTAGCGTTCAATTCTCAAGTTCAATCTATGTTTCATTTTTATTCAAGGCATCAAAACATTTGTTTCTTGTTCATTTGTGACGTCGTTGTCCCAATTCCCATGTCCCACGTATCGAGTTGATTCGGCCGACAACTCAATTCCCATAAATATGTTGTCCGCGGAATGCAATTTATTCAAGTCACAGCAAGACAAAAAGCACCTATAGGTCAGAAGTTCCGTATTCATCCCTTGATATGCCCGCAGAGAATCGGTTCGTAGTTAGTCCTCGCGCGGCCAAGCCATCATCTTAGGGCGAATCTTCTCACTCCGGAATCGAGTCATTATTAGGTCCGCGGAATGCAAGTTATTCAAGTCACAGAAAGACAAAAGACACTTATTAGTCAGAAGTTCCTAATTCATTCCTTGATGCCCGCAGAGAATCGGTTCGACGTTAGTTCCCGCGCGGCCAAGCCGTTATCTTGCACGGGACCCGGAACTTTTGCTTAAAGCGAAAGTTAATCCTATATTTTTTCTCCCTCACACGTGCGTAAATTATGCAATGCATTTAGAAACAACGATGTTTATTTATATTATTCTTTATATGGTATCTGTCTACCTAGCCGTAAAGCCCGTAAACAAAACATCAGTCGCTGTCGGACCGTGATACGTCATGATGATCGAGTGGTTTATTCCTTTATTTTTGTAATAAATTGTATGACGCATGTCGCTCAGACTTTTAATTAGTTTTTATTCGGCGCATCGATTTAACTTCACCATTGAGGTAAGTGCATTTAAAAATATATATTTGAGTGAAATTTATTCCAGGTAACCGGATCGGATGTATGAAAGCGCGATAATACTATGTTTTTTATGTGAATACAGCAACTCCCAACGGCTCCCGTCTGGAGCTAATGAGACTATGGCATTCCCAATTGGGATATTTTGTGAGGCTGAAGGTAGTGGGAATTTTAGATCACGTGAAGTAGACAAATTTTAAGTTTAATAAATAAAATAAAATTAGTGAAACTTAAGGGTGAACCACAAAAACTGTTCCATTTTAAGATTTAATTGATAGCCTAATATAAATACATTCTTCTTGTCAAAAATTTTTTTTTTTGCAAAATAAATACACATTAAAATAAATATTTCATTAACTTCGTTTTTAGTACCTTCAATTTTTCAGAACGACATAATTCACCCTAAGAAGAGTGCTTTGCGCAGTGAAAACTTCTTTAGCACCGTTGTGATTTGAAACTCGATGAAACGAAAAATAACGACAATAAAAAGAGGCAAACACATGCATCTAAAGGATGTAGTCCGCGGGAGAATGAGATAGTATTATCGGTCTCCTCTTTGTGCGGTTTTTCGTAGCCTTTCGGCCTCCTCTTTGTGCGGTGCTTCGTAGCCTCTCATGTATACTTTAGTTTTCTTAAGTGAAAAAGTGAAAACCACGTATTAGAAAACATATCTATGTATGCATATAAATAAGTTTTTTTTTTTTTTTTTTTTTTTTTGGAACTAACGGAATTAAAGGAATGAATAAAAGGAATCAATTCAAAAGGCCGGGGGAATCAGACTGAATCGATTCACTCCTGGGAATGAATCTGCCCATGTCTAATTCACACATCGCAGAATTCTTAACATGAATATTTGTCAAGTGAACATTGTGGCAGCAATGCCCTATCCGCATGCGGCAAATCGAGGATGTTGAGAATTTGTTCAAAGAGAGTCTAGAAAACCACGGTTTTGAAGGAATCGTTGGCTGAATTATGAAAAAGTTATATCCTTTTGTTTTACTAGACTCATCCCAATGATTCTGCCATGTGGAAATCATGTTTTCTTTCAATTTAATGAAAATATCATCGGGGTTTAAAAAATTATATAAAATATCCCCCGAAATAATGGCATCTTTCGCCAATGAATCTGCCTTTTCATTTCCAGGGATACCGCAGTGACTAGGTATCCAAGCCAACACGATTTCTTTGTCAGAGTCGGTTAATTTATAAATTAAAGTGCGGATTCCAACACAGAAATCGTCTTCTGGGTAATGGAAGGGGGGAGAGTTCAATTTTTGAAGTGCACTCAGGGAATCTGAGAGAATTAAAAAGTTTCCAATGTGATCATTGTCAATGTATTTGAGGGATTCAAAAATGGCTATACATTCAGCAGTGAAAACGGAAGCCTCTTTTGGAAGTTTGATTTTTCTATTGACTTGATCTGATGGGCAATGGAATGCTGCTCCCACATGGTTTGATAAGGAAGACTTGGAACCATCTGTGTAAATAATTTTCCAGTTGGAGTATTTAGAATTTAAAATTTCGATAAGCTTTCTTGGAGCTTCGTGATTGTTAATTATGCCGAGAGAAAGAAGAATATTTGGTTTACGTAAATGAATACGAAAGGAGTTAGCATATAAAGGAAGTCTATCAGATGGATTTAAGAGGGGTTTATATGCACTGTACGTATGGAGACTTTTAACAAAAAGAGGGATTGACTTGTTCCTCCAATAAGGAAGTGATTTCACTTGAGCAGTGAGTGCAGTAATTTTGTCTATCAGTGGGTGATTAGAGAGTCTTAAGCATTTAAATAAAAACTTGTCTGCCAAGAACTGTCTTCTGAAATGAAGAGGAGCCTCCACAGCTTCCACTTGTAAAGCGTTAATTGGGGGAAGAACGCATTGCACCGATAATCAATCTTAAACTTTGAAATTGGATACGGTCCAACCTCGCGAGGTTCTTTTTAGATGTGGGTTCAATGAGGAATGACGCATAATCCAAATGACTCCTAACATATGCGTTATAAAAAAAGTTTTTGGGTGAATGGGTGACTTCCCCACCAAACCCGTGAAACGGCACGTAAAATGTTGAGACCAGCTTGACATTTGTTAATGATAAAATTAACATACGGGTTCCATGTTAACTTAGAGTCTAAAATTACCCCAAGGAATCTTATCTGTACCTGCATAGGGAGAATTGAATTATTTATTTGGACTGTTATACGCGGAGGAACACGTTTTCTAGAAAAAACGATAACATTGCTTTTGGACGGAGAAATTTCTAAGCCGTGATTCGTTAACCAGGTGTCAAGGTTTTTCATGCAAATGTTAATTATTTCCTCCAGAATAGTAATAATTCGTCCTGAAATGTATATGAAAAGATCATCCGCATACTGAAGTATTTTATAAGATGGATGCAAACTCCGATGCAGGTCAAAGGTATATATATATTAAAAAGGATAGGACTAAGGACGGAGCCCTGAGGCAAACCCTTGTTTACTATTCTTTCCAGTGGAGGAGAATCCAGCACCTGGATTTGAATTTTCCTGGTAAGAAGGAGGTTAATTATAAAACTGGAAAGCTTACGAGGGATGCCAATTTTTAATAATTTATTAAATAAAACATCTAATAAAACGTTGTCAAAAGCTCCGCACACATCAAGGCAAACACCGACAAGGGATTCATTATCGGCCAGGGCCAACTGGATATCAGAAGTCAGGATGGACACACTTTCGATCGTACTTTTTCTTTTTCGAAAGCCAAACTGAGAACTGGGAAGAATTTTCTCATTTTCTACATACCAGTCTAGGCGTCTTTTAATCATATGTTCAGCTATTTTAACTAAGGAAGATGACAGAGCTATAGGTCTGTAAGAAAGTCCAGAGTTAGGGTCTTTCTGGGGTTTCAGAATGGGGACAATTATTTGAGTTTTCCATGCTGATGGAATTTTGCCGGAGTCAAGGATCAAATTTATAACTGAAAGAAAATAGTTTAATGTGGTAACGTCGCAGTTTTTAATAAAGCTATAAGGAATTCCATCTACACCGGGAGATGAGTCTGTGAGATCGTTTAAGACCTCCCTAAGTTCTGTCAAATTGAAGTGGGTGTCCATCCAACCCCGTGTTTTAAATGAGTATGTGAATTCTGTTTCATTAAAATTACTTGCAGTTTGAGGAGCTAGTTTATCGGCAAATTCCTTCACCCACTGTGAAGAGAGTGGTCGAGTCACTGATGGGACGTGAGAACCCTTAAACCGACGAATTGAATTCCAAACAACTGAAAGAGGAACTTCGGGAGATAATGATGAGCAAAATTTTTTCCAGCCTTGACGTTTTTTGTTTTTTAGAAGACGTTTGATCTTAGCTTCAATCTGTTTATACTGAAGGAAGTTCTCCATATTCATATTTGTTGAATAAATTTTCGCATATTTTTTCCTCTTATCTACTGCATCTGAGCATTCAATATCCCACCAAGGAGCTGGGGGAGGTTTCCCTTTGTTACGTGTCGTTTTAATGGGGATAAATTTTTCTGCGGACGTAATGACTGCAGACACCAATAAATCGTAACATTCCGTAACATTTTCTGTAGTTGGAGAGGGTAGACTTTGCACGGAGAACTTTGTATGATTTGAATAATCATTCCAGTTTGCCCTGGCCGTTAAGAACCTTGGTTTTCGACTACTGGACTTGACAATTTTATTGGAATGATAAATATTTGAGGATTCAATGAGGATGGGGTAATGATCACTCCCATGAGGGTCATCCAAAACCTTCCATAACAGGGATGCGGCAATGCTGGAATTGCAAATAGTAAGATCAACCATGCTGGGACGCTGACCAGGCACCTGAAGACGGGTAGGAGAACCATCATTGATGATACAAAAGTCTAGTTCGTCGAGTAGATCAACAATATCTCTGCCCATTCTGTCACAATTGTGAGCTCCCCATAATCCGTGATGGGCATTAAAATCTCCCAGAATAAGAGAAGGGGAAGTGACCTTGGAAAACATTGCTTTCAGGATTGATTTTGAAGGTTTGTTAGATGGTGATATATACAAAGAAATGATTGTAGTGTCAAAAACCTTTGCGGCCGTCACTTGAAAAGGACAACCAATTGGTTTTACATCTACTGGGGAGAATGGTAATGATTTTTTAATGAAAAGAGCGGAGCCGCCCTTTCCATCTTGACGGTCGTCTCGAAGACAGTGGTATCCCCTGACTCTGAAATCAGAATCCGGTTCCAGCCATGTCTCCGAGATGGCAGCCACTGCAATTGAGTTTGAGTGTAATGTGTTTAAAAATTCGTCAGACTTATTTCTAAGACTATGACAATTCCACTGAAGAATCCTCATCAGAGGAGCCATTTCTAGTTGAGTTGATAATATTAGTAATTTGTTTAGCAACGTGGGACGGTATTTGGATGTTGTTTTTATTTAAAGTTTGTAAAATATGTAAAAATGAGGTGATTAGTGTAGAGTTAATGTCTATATTATAATTTTGTTCTTTACTAGATGACTTTAGGTAAGTATTGAAATTTGAACTGGAAGGAAGTTGTCCATTAGGGAACCACAGAAGGGATTCGTGATTAGTATTATTTTTTTGTTGTTAGAATTCTAGGTTTCACAACCCGTTCAATAGTTTTTCTAAATGAAGAAGATGAAGGTTGAGAAGGGGTGGAATTTTTAGAATTTTTCGAAGTTACTTCAGAATAAGATGGAATGGATTTGTTAAACATTCTTGATGCTTCCGCATAAGAAATGCTCTTCTCGGCCATTGTGTGTTTAATATGTATGTATGTCCATTAGGGAACCACAGAAGGGATTCGTGATTAATATTATTTTTTTGTTGTTAGAATTCTAGGTTTCACAACCCGTTCAACAGTTTTTCTAAATGAAGAAGATGAAGGTTGAGAAGGGGTGGAATTTTTCGAATTTTTCGAAGTTACTTCAGAATAAGATGGAATGGATTTGTTAAACATTCTTGATGCTTCCGCATAAGAAATGCTCTTCTCGGCCATTGTGTGTTTAATATTGCGCTGCCTTGACAGCTCAGGGCAAGTTTTGCTGATGGACATGTGAATTCCGGAGCAGTTTAAACATTTATAATTTTCCTCAGTTTTATCGCAGGAATCGCCACTATGGGATGAACTGCACTTGAAGCAACGGGGTTCTGATCTGCAGAGGTTCTTTGTGTGTCCAAATCTACAGCACTTGTAGCACTGCACAGTTGGGAACACATAGAGCTCTACTGGTAGAGAGAAACATAGTAACATTTTGTGGAAGGTCTTTGCTGTCAAAGGTTAGGACAACGGATTGGGAGGGTCTCCATTCCACAGAGTTTCCCGTATTAAACCTGTAATTTAGACGACGCGCTTTTAAAACTTTTCCGAAACCTTGAGGAACAGTAATGTTCTCCAGGATGTCCTCTATCGACCAGTGCGGTGGGATCCCTTTTGTGACACCTAGCCTTGTAACCTGATATGTAGGTATAAAAACGTTGTACGAGTTTTTTTTGGCAACATCAGATTCTACAAAGCTATTGGCCTCAGCCGCTGTCCTGAATTCAACAGAAAGACGGTTACGGCCAACAGATTTAACTCCATTCCAGACAGGATGGATTTTATTTTTAAACATAAAATGTCCAAAGTCCACATCATATAAATTTGTTTGTTTTTCATCCTTTGAAATTTTAGTCACGTGTGTTATGTAAGGAGGTCTGTTTGGTTTTGAAGTGATAATATGCACAGTACCTACCGGGATGTCATTTTTATCCTTCCTACCTTCCCCAACCATGTCACATTGCTGAAGAAAGCTGGGAACCGTGACAACAATAACAACCAACAGTTGGTGACTACAAGTCGACTTGTGACATTGGAAGGAAGTGTTTTTTGTAAGTTATGTGTTCGCCTTCTAATTTGGTAAGTGCCTTGGTTTTCCTTACTTCCTTGTAGTCCACAATTTACCAAACACATTTAAGCATTCAGCTGCAATCATTTCTTGTTTGTTTTAATAATTTACAGTCCATTTCGCCAGTTGCATTTGAGGCTGTCATTTTCGAAGGTAGCTTCGGATGCAACATTTTTGTTCCAATCGTGCCGGATTTCGTGAGCCTTTGGAGTTGGATGCTTGTATGTGTTTTTCCAATAACCTTGATCCCGTGTTCCTAATATTCCTGGCATTTCGGCCTTCGAATTGGGCATATTGTCACCTCAAAGGGGATAAAATTCGTGGTAAATTGCGCATTTTTCGTTTGTTGAATTCTATTTTCATATATTAGCAAGGGATTATTATTATTCAATCTTTGTATAAAATGGCTGCTTCTGCTATTGTCCATAATAAATTGGCCATTCTAGGTCTTCGGGAAATTCATGAATCATCGATCAAAAGCAGTTATTTCTGGTAATTTAATAGATAGAAATAGTTTACTGGTTAGAATCAAAGATATCGAAAAGCAAAGGAATGACTTTGTTGAATCTTATGTGATCTTAGAAACGTCAAAGAGTAAAGAGCTAGACTTAACCGATTTGGAAAATAAATATAAAACCTTTATGAACATGTATTTTGAAATTCATACGAATTATCTAGCAGTTTTTCCACCAAAGGAAGATTCAATAAAAACATCAAAGAGTCTCGGTTTTTCACTTCCAAAAATTAGCTTGCCAACTTTTTCGGGTGGAATTACTGAATGGATAAATTTTATAAATACGTTCAATGCAATTATTCATAATAATGAGTCTCTAAGTGACATACATAAACCGCATTATTTGTTAGGAGCGCTATCGGGTGACGCGTTGAATATTATAAAGCATCTTCCGGTTTCCGCAATCAATTATCCAATTGCTTACAATTTGTTGAGAGATCGTTTTCACAACAAACGGATAATTGCAGACAGACATGTAGAGAACATTATCTCATTCCCCATAATAAAAAAGGATTCGCTCAGATCTGTCGTTAATGTTTTGAAGGAAAATATTCAGGCGTTAGAAGCCTTACATTTTCCAACAGATCAGTGGTCATTTTTATTACTACATATTGTTTTGAAGAAAATTCCTGATGACCTCAGAACTAACTTCGAGATAATGGGTCA
Source organism: Limnephilus lunatus (assembly GCA_917563855.2). Taxonomy (NCBI): domain Eukaryota; kingdom Metazoa; phylum Arthropoda; class Insecta; order Trichoptera; family Limnephilidae; genus Limnephilus; species Limnephilus lunatus. The sequence goes on from OU830596.1 coordinate 29,598,243, forward strand.
CAAGGACGAAATTCCTTCATTTTCGCAGTTATTGTCGTTTTTAGAATCACAATCTAAAATTTATGAATCGGTTCATGGGTACGGTGTGAAAAACGAAGCACCAAAAGCAAAACCAAATCGCTTATCTTTTGTCAGTACACAAAAATCGGTGTGCTTAATATGTAAAGGTGGACATTTTCTCTCAAAGTGTGACCAGTTTTTAAAGCTACAACCACCTGCTAGATTCGAGGTTGTGAAGAAATATAAATTGTGTCAGAATTGTCTTTCCGGTCAGCATTTGGTCAAGAACTGTTCGTCGCGTTTTAATTGTTTTCGGTGTCATAAAAATCATCATTCGTTGTTGCATTTTTCTCGTGACGTAAACAGCCAAGTACAGGCGTCAAATAGCAACAATTTCGATAACACTTCTAGACAAGAGATACTTGATTCCCCACCTGAAACCATCGATCCAATCGTATCGGCCATCGCGGCAACAACACCTCATTTGGAGAGGTTTAATAATCCCAACGTTTTATCGAGCTCTAGCCAATCATCAGTTTTGTTAGCTACGGCTATCGTAGAAGCTCGTGATAAAAAGGGTAACTTTCACAAGGTTCGTGTATTATTGGACTGTGCAAGTCAGGCAAATTTTATTTCAAATGATTGTGCAATTCGTTTGGGCCTCGACTGTTCTAATAAACAAATTCCTATTCGAGGAATAGGACAGTTGTCGGCCATCGCGCAGAAGGGACTGGTCAAGTGTCGGATCCGTCCTCTATGTTCGAATGAGCTTTTTGATGCGGATTTCGTCGTGTTATCAAGCATTTGTGCACAGTTGCCTAGTTCTCCCATTCGTCGGGGAGACTGGGATCATTTGAGAAATTTAACTTTGGCAGATCCAAATTTCGATAAGCCCTCTACAATAGATATTTTATTGGGTGCTGGGTTGTTTTCATCCGTTCTTCGTTCAGGGCAGGTGGTAGGAAAAGTGAATGAACCGATAGCATTGAACACGGCTTTTGGATGGATTTTAATGGGAAATGTCGATCACAGCGTGTCTCCTTCCATGAATTCGTTTGTGACGACGTCAGAATCGATGATTGAGACGATTTTGAAAATGTTTTGGGAAATCGAAGACCTTCCAAATCATCCTTCACCGTTATCTACAGAAGAGTTGCTTTGTGATGAAATATTTTCAACTCAGCATTATAGAGACGATGCGGGACGGTACGTTGTTCCACTTCCATTCAGGGAAGTTAAATCGGCTCTTGGTGATTCTTATCATTCGGCAGTATCTCGTCTGCATCACCTGGAGCGCCGTTTCTCTCGGCATCCAGATATAAAATCTGATTACATTCAATTCATGAGAGAATATGAATCTTTGGGCCACATGATAGATGTGATAAGTTCATCAGTTTCGACTGGAAAATACTTCATTCCTCATCATTGTGTGATTAAGGATACTGGATCCATTAAAAAGCTTAGAGTTGTTTTTGACGCAAGTTTAAAAACATCTTCTAACCAGTCGTTAAATGATATACTTTTAGTAGGACCTAAACTTCAGCAAGATATTGTGAAGTTAATTTCAAATTTCAGAACGCACAAAATTGTCTTTACAACAGATATTTGCAAAATGTATAGACAAATATTGGTTAGACCAGAGGATAGATCCTATCAACATATTTTATGGCGTGAATCACCGGAACAAATGATTAAAGAATTTGAACTGCAAACTGTTACGTACGGAACGGCATGCGCACCGTTTCTCGCGATACGTAGTTTACAGCAACTCGCATCGGATGCAGATGCCAAATTTTCGACAGCATCAAAAGTTTTATTAGAAAATACATACGTTGATGATATTTTAACTGGAGCATCCACACTTGAATCGGCACGTAAATTGCAGCGAGACTTGGTGGAACTACTTAATCTTGGCGGTTTCGAATTGAGCAAGTGGTCGAGTAATTGTCATGAACTGCTTTCTGATATTCCAATCTCACACCAGGAAGCACCTATAGAAATTGATTTAGATCATGCCAATAACATTAAGATTTTAGGTATTGTTTGGGATTCGCAAACTGATTCGTTCTCGTATCGGGTAAAAACATCACAAATAACATTTTCGAAAAGGTCAATCTTATCAACAATTGCAAAGATTTTTGATCCACTTGGATGGATTTCCCCCGTCACATTTTTGGCTAAATGTTTGTTACAACAATTGTGGAAGCTAGGTTTGAACTGGGACGATCCAGTTCCTGTCGTGGTTCAATCTCATTGGACGGCAATAGTATCGTCATTGTCAACATTAGCCAATATTCAAATTCCGCGTTACGTAGGGGAGAGTAGTGATAATACATATCAATTAGTGGGATTTGCAGATGCATCCGAAAGGGGCTATGCTTGTGTTGTGTACATTCGGTCCCAACACTCAAAGCAAGAATTTAACATTAGACTTTTGGTTGCCAAGTCCAAGGTGGCTCCAGTGAAAACTCTTTCTATTCCACGTTTAGAATTATGTGGTGCTTTGTTACTTGCTCGACTTTTGGATTATGTTTTGAAATCATTCGGTACAACTTTACATATTGACAAAGTGTTCGCATTTACGGATTCTACGATAGTTTTATCATGGATTCATACACCTACATATAATTTGCAAACCTTTGTTGCCAATCGAATAGGATAAATCAATGAAGTAAATTCGTTGATCAAATGGTTTCATATACGTTCTCATTTGAACCCAGCTGACGTATCCAGCAGAGGACTTTTGCCTGATCAGTTGGTCAATACAGAGTTATGGTGGAAGGGGCCTCCTTGGATGCTCTCACCCGTCGATGAGTGGCCATTGTTCCATTCTTCCAGTGTAAAACTTGATGTTGTTCCTGAGCTAAAGGCCAACAATATTCATGTATTGACTACAACTAATTCGTGGAATGAGGAGACGTTAAATAGATTTTCTTCATTTACAAGATTGCAACGCGTTACAGCATGGATTTTGAGATTTTCTGTTAACATTCGAAAGAAGAAAGAGGATCGTATATTTGGAATATTAACCGTCGAGGAGTTGCATTCATCTCTGAAATTATGGATTTTGAAAGTACAACGCGTGCATTTTCATATTGATGCAGGCAAAAATTGTCGTAACTCGTTCATGTTCAAAAGTTAATGCCTTTTTTAGACCCGGTTGGTCTGCTCAGAGTCGGTGGGCGGTTACACAATGCCCCTATCGCCTCTTATTTTCAACACCCTATACTTTTGCCCAAGAAAAGTCACCTTACTAACTTGATTATCGACTCGTTTCATAAAACTTATTTGCATGTGGGACCTAGGACATTATTGTCAATTCTACAATCAAAATATTGGATTGTTTCCGCTCGAAACGTCATTCGGTCGCGTCTTAGTAAATGTATAACATGTTTTAAGGCTCGTCCTGTTGGTGTACAGCCAATGATGGGAGATTTGCCCCAACTTAGATTTCGTGAAGGTCGTCCTTTCCTCAACGTTGGGGTGGATTTTGGTGGCCCGTTTTCAATAAAGGAAAGTAGGCGTAGAGGAGCCAAAGTTTTGAAGGCTTATCTGTGCTTATTTATTTGTTTAAGTACCAAGGCAGTACACTTAGAAGTTGTATCTGATTTATCCTCGGAAGCTTTCTTAGCAGTTTTGGATCGCTTTTTAGCCAGAAGGGGTTTATGTTCTTGTATCATTAGTGATAACGGAACAAATTTTGTGGGCGCTAACAAATACTTATCAGCGCGTGATTACCTCACATCTGCTGCCACCACGCGGCAAATCAAATGGTATTTTCACCCCCCTTCTGCTCCTCACTTTGGAGGCATATATGAGGCAGGAATAAAATCTTCAAAATATCACCTAAAACGAGTAATAGGTGAACAAGTACTCACGTTTGAGGAATTAGCAACATTGTTTAGTCGAATAGAAGCCATCTTGAATTCTCGTCCATTATCTCAATTGTCTTCTGATCCATCTGAACTTGAAGCATTGACACCTGGTCATTTTTTGATAGGGGCTCCTCTTACATCGGTTCCGGAACCTGATTGGTCTGAAGTACCAATGAATAGGTTATCATGTTGGCAATTGTTGCAAAAAATAACTCAGGCATTTTGGAATCGATGGAGAAAAGAATATTTGCACACCCTTCAACAACGTGGAGAGTGGATAACTTCATCACCTAATCTTAATGTTGGAGATTTGGTGCTATTAAATGATGGAAGAATTCCATCTATGCATTGGCCACTGGGACGTATCGAGGAATGTCATCCGGGTCCTGATCAAATCGTACGGGTTGTGACAGTTAAAACTGCTCAGGGAACTTTTCGTCGACCAGAAGTCAAACTTGATCCATTACCACTCTGAAACATTTTACTCGTAATTTTATTTTATATTTATCGTTTTCATTTTCGTTTGTTTTCTCTTTCTTTTTGTTCGATTTACCGCAGTGTCGGTTGCTATGAAAGATAGTTCTTAGATAACTTATCTTAGGAACATATTCGTTATGTACTAATTTTAGCTTTATTTTAGACTTACGTTCCTATTTTTTAATTTCGTTAAAGTTTTCGTTGCACAAAGATTGAATAATTGTTTGTCGTTTGTTAATTGTAGGTTGTTATTAGATTCATTTGTTTGTTGTCAGTATTCGGAAGTGTGTGATTTACCATCGGTCGTAGATAAGAGATTTCAATCTCTTCTCGGGGGCGGGAATGTTTGGTTTTGAAGTGATAATACGCACAGTACCTACCGGGATGTCATTTTTATCCTTCCTACCTTCCCCAACCATGTCACATTGCTGAAGAAAGCTGGGAACCGTGACAACAATAACAACCAACAGTTGGTGACTACAAGTCGACTTGTGACATTGGAAGGAAGTGTTTTTTGTAAGTTATGTGTTCGCCTTCTAATTTGGTAAGTGCCTTGGTTTTCCTTACTTCCTTGTAGTCCACAATTTACCAAACACATTTAAGCATTCAGCTGCAATCATTTCTTGTTTGTTTTAATAATTTACAGTCCATTTCGCCAGTTGCATTTGAGGCTGTCATTTTCGAAGGTAGCTTCGGATGCAACAGAGGTCTATCCAGATTATTATATAAACGTGACAAAGGAATAGAGGGTACCAGTGGGGCAGCTGTAGTGAGTGTGATGGAAGGGTTAGGTGGACTTGGGTTTGAGATCGAGGAAGAAGTGCACGGAATTACATCCTGTAAAACAGAAGAATTATTTTGAATAGAGTCGTTTTGCGTGGAGGGTATTTTACGATGTGTCTGTTCAAAATCTGTTGCATTTCTATTATCTGTTGGTTTAGCCATTTATCTCCGAAGCCTCCGGAATATTAACAGCGATCATTTTTTTCGTAACACCCGAGGATTCAGATAGCAAACCACCGTCATCTGGGGGATCAGGTGGTTTTTCTTGGACCATTTTTCAACAAATCTAAATGACACAAAACAAAAAAAAAGTCTTACTTTTACTGCTCCGAAGAACCAATTACACAACACAAATACTTACTGTGAAAACAAATATACAAGTTAAAACTATATTACACTAATTTACAATACTATTATAAAGCTATTATCTATTTAAAATGAATAATTTTGTAAAGAGGAATGAAATGACACTGGCACAGTTAGACGGTAGCCTTTGTTTTTTCAAGAACATAGTTTGTAAGAGTTTTGATGGGCACTCTTAGAATAATTTTCAAAATTGCCTTTCCATTCAAGATCTTTCACGGAAAATTCATTGACAAATCAGTTCTTATTTAGGAAAAGATAATTAAACTAATTTTGTGTTAAAAATGTTATAGGTATATATAGGCAGGTGTAGAATTCTTCACACAATCAGTTCCAATTATGACACTTATTTAGAGCGAATTCGAGTTCGGATGTGCGTTCACTCAATTCACACAATCACACCCGAAATTATTTAATGACTAGCGCAGACCCGTGAAAAATACGAATTTTTAGAACTAAAAACAAAAAATGTATAGGTATTTGATAAAAAAAATATTCGGTTGAGAATCGAATCTCGATTAACTTCTTGGAAGCCTACTATACTGACCATTACACTACCAATTATTATAAGAACGGCGGTATAAATTGTTAATTATAATAAAAAAATTGTATTTTTGAATTTTAGAATCTACAATGAAGTAATCACATCGCACCACAACCGAAAAGATGCTGTTTTATGATTTTTTTTTCGTATTTATTATTAAATGTGTTACGATTTATGAAACAATTAAAATAAATAAATATATATGAAAAAAGGAAATTTTTGCAAAAAAAAATTCGTCGTCCCAGGGTTAAATACACTCCCTCTGCACTCTCCTTAATTGAAATCTTTTATAAATTTTTGTTCATTTTCTGAATTCACCTAGTTCTTAGTTCAAGGGCAAGTTTTTTAACGATCAATAAATAAGGGACTCCAGTGAAAAATTGCACGGCTTAAAAATATTTACTTGGATCCAATAAACGCCGATTGTGAACATTTATATCTATACCATGACAGTTTTATTTTTATTTTTATTCAATTTTTAACATTTCATAGTACAATCAAGTAATGTTGGCCTCACTGTGTGGCTTACCTGTGCTGAGGCCTCCATTTTATAATATGAGTTTACATATAATACATTTTGGAAAAAAAATGTTAGTGACGAAAAAACACTTAAAATTAAGATAAATTGAAACTAAAAACAAAGATTATAAATTAAAGTTTCTTCAAAATGTCTCTCTGTCTTGCGCTGCCCGGAATAGCTCCTCCACACTTCTAATGCCGGTCCACTCTCGTATATTTCGCAGCCAAGACATTTGTCTCCTACCAGGCCCTCAGCGACCTTCTATCTTGCCTTTCAATATTAAATGGAGCAAGTGATACTTCTCCCCTCGAAGTAAATGACCCAGATATGAAATTTTCTTGATTTTTATTAATGTAAGAAGTTCCCTATCAGCTCTAGCCCGCCTGAGAATTTCTGTGTTGGTGATCATGTCGGTCCATGGGACCTTGAGTATTCTCCGGTGAAGCCACATTTCAAAGGCCTCTAACCTGTTCATGGTATTTATTTTCAAGGTCCATGTTTCACATCCATACAGCAAGACCGACCACACATAGCATTTTAGCATTCTCTGCCTTAATTTTAAGCTGATATTGCCATTGCAGAAGAGGGATTTCATTTTACTGCTTCAATTCTGCACATAATCTCTATATCTGGGTCGAGGGTCTCCGTGAGAATACTGCCGAGGTATTTACATCTCTCCACCTTTTCGACATTACAACCATTTAACTGTATCATTGACCAAGAGTGATCTAGTCGTCCAAATGTCATCCATTTAGTTTTATTGACGTTGATTGTTAGGCCCAGTTGCTCACCAGCACTATTAACAAGATTTAATAGGTCTCGGAGGTCACTGATACTGTCAGCTATTAATACAGTATCATCTGCATATCTTATGTTATTAATGACAACTCCGTTGATCTTAAGACCCTTCTCGGTATTACTTAGGGCTCTTTTAAAGACATAGTTGGAATAGAGATTAAATAATAGTGGCGACAGGATACAGCCTTGTCGTACTCCACGCTGAATGGCGATTGCATTAGATCTCTCATTCCCATGTCTTATTTCTGCTGTTTGGAACCAATACAGATTTTTAATGAAATTCTGGTCTTTGGTGTCAACGTAACAATCCGCAAGCATTTTCATTAGGTCAGCATATTTTACCCTGTCAGATGCTTTTTCGTAGTCAATAAAACAGGCAAAGACTTCCTTTCTTTGGCACTTTTGCAATAGTACATCGACAGACAATAATGCTTCACGCGTCCCAAACGCGTTTCTGAAGTCAAGTGTCATCCAAGTCCTGCTCGCATTTATTGCGTATCCTGGCATGTATTATTTTAAGGAATAATTTAAGGACATGACTCATCAGGCTTATTAATCGATAGTCACTGCACTTCTTAGGGTATTGTTTTTTAGGCAATGTCACGAAGGTGGATTTTAGCCAATCTTGGGGTATATTCCCTGTATCATATATAGAGTTAAATAACCTCAACAGGCAGTCAACATTTTCATTATTAAAATGCTTCAACACCTCAACTGAAATATCGTCTGGTCCGCACGCTTTTCTATCTTCTGAAGTCTTTATCGCATGAAGAATTTCTGATTTAAAATCGATGGTCCATGTAATCGATCGTTAGGAATATTAATGTCCGGTCTAATACCTTTGAATGTATCATGAATATACTTTTACCATGTTTGTAAAATATCTTTTTCATCCAATATCAATTTATTGGAATCGTCAACTAAACATGATGGAGTAATTCTTGAGAATTGAAGTGCCTGTAATTTCCTTCAATTTTTTGTGAAGTTTGAATGCATTGTGACTACGACTGTACGACTCTAGTTCTTCATACAGTGACTTCATCCATTCTTATTTGGCTTTTTTAATTTCACGTCTAATAGTTCTTTGTAAGTTTTTATATTGTGTCTCATTATGTTTGTGTTTACGTCTCTCATCCATTAAATTCAAAATGTGGTCAGTCATTCAATTATTTTTCTTCTTCAAATTTTGCAAATTCACTTTGTGGCACCATTTTATTAATGAAATAATTAAAAACACCCTGTTTTTACTACAATAATCTTTATTTAAAAAGTCAACATGTTTCGAGAACGATGTTCTCTTCATCAGGACATTATATGTACTAAAAACTAAATTATCAATTATAGAAAGACAGGCGTGGGTAGAAATGGAAGTAGCGGGGAGGGGGAGAGAGGTGGAAAGGGGAGGTGCTTAGAAGATCAACAGGGGGGGGGGGGTGGGGGGAGAGGTGGAAAGGAGAGGGGGGGGGGGAGGGGGTTGCTTAGAAAATCAAAGACAAAATTATAATTGAAATATGTTTAAGATAGGGTTATTCACAAAATTAATTTGGTTATTAATAATATTTAAATTTTTATTGACATTTTTCCTAATTTCTAATATTTCTAAAAGATCTAATTGAAAACCACTAATGTTAGTGCGTAAAATTTTAAAACCAGTATTTAGATCAAATGAATGGTTAAATTCAATTAGATGGTTAGCAAATTCCGAATAATTTATTGCTATTTAGACATCTCAAATGTTCCTTAAGCCTCGTTTCAAAATTTCTGCAAGTTTTACCTATGTAAAAATGGCTCCAATCATTACAATTCAATTGGTAAACTCCGGATTTTTTCATTTTTTGGTCTTTGTCATTGTTATTTAAAATATAATTTTTCAATTTATTATTGGTATAAAAAGCTGGCTGTATTGTGTTAGGATTTTTTTTTAATATTAATGTTGATGTGTTTACAGTGCAATTGTAATAATATTATTCTGTCCGAGATGGGTACAAAATTCTTAACAAATTTTACATACTTCTCTATGACAAATATAGCAACTCCGTTTCGACGGTTTCTGTCCTGTGGGTCACTTCCTGAGTAGTATAGATTTCCCTTCTCATGTTGGTGTTATATGCCGCTGCCAGTCCATCTCAGTTAACTAATTCCAAGAATATCCACTTTTAATCTTTCCATTTCCTGTATCGTATTATCCAATTTACCGCTTTATAAACTTCTAACATTCCATGTTCCTAATCTTATCTTTGAATTCACTATTTTGAGCCGGGTAGTTTGAAAGAATCTAATTAAAGGACAATCGATATATTATGATTTGTGTTTTTGGGTGTTGCTTGTTTTATATTGGTTTTGTGTGTTGCGTGTGTATGTTTTATTTTTTTATGTTATAAAATTTTCGTAACACACATTGTCTTTTTTGGTCTTTATTCCATTTTATTTTATTTTGTGTCTGAATTTATTTTTGTTTCAAGTAAAAGACTGTTGAATGCTTTTGTAGTGTGGTATTTATGGTGTTTTTGTCCAAATGCAGTGTTTACCGTCGGAGTGTTTGTTGGAGTTTGTTTTTTTGGTAAAAAAAAAGTTGAATAGTGTTTAAACATATGATTGGCGTATATCTAGTACGTCACAACTGTTGAATATTTGGTCTTTATCGATCAGTCTATATTTTTTTAAGTATTACTCCTTACTCCTCACCAGCAATTATTCCTATACTTATAGGTACAATATACAGTCGGTTTAGGGTATCTACTTACACAAAATATAAGTGTAAGTGTCCTTGAAGGGGTGTGCAGAGAGGATGTGCCACCGAATAACAAAAATGTGAATCATATTTTCATTTATGTAAACGCATAAAGGAAAAAAAAAACGTCTATTTGTCCCCGAGGGGAATTATTTTCCTCTGGACCTCCTGTGTGGAGCTAATGTAAAAAAAACAATTAAATTTTCAACCGATAAGCAGATGCAAAAAGTGATTCTGAAGTGGGGATATAGGAGCTGGCGGGAGAGTTCTTCTAGGAAGGCATAAAGAAGCTTGTGCCATGGCTCACCATATGCATCGAACGGAATGAAGATTGTGTGGAAAATTAGTCAACAAGTGATTTAATTTAACAAGTATTTTTTTTTCGAAAACACCTTAAAAAAATATATAAAAATTCAGTACACTTACTTTCTGAACATGCCTGGTATTTTGAAATTTTTCGATGTAGTTGCCAAAAATATGGCAAATAAAATAAAATGATAATAAATATGTGATTCAGGTTTACCAGTTTCCTTTGTACTACAAGTTTCCGTAGAATAAAGGCGGTTTAAGAGAGTATTTTTAAGTGTTGTTTGCTTTATCTCCAAATTGCATGACCCATACTTATTTGTATTTTACAATAGCGTGAACATTTAGTTTCTACAATGCCTAAAACATATATTTTCTCGATATATTCTCTTTCAGAAAAACGAGAATCGCTTTAGCAATGCAGTAAATACTCAGGCTTGCGCAGAGACATTTTTTCATTTCGCCAAAAATTTATAATTCACCCTATAAGACAATAGATTTTAAGTCTAAAAATACATCGACTTACAGCACACATAAAAATTTTAAAAAAACTTGGATCGCAACCTTCGATCAAACAAAGACCATACAAATATTTACAAGCTGTGATTTCTTTACAAATTCTTAATAATTAATTAACTGGTTTTTTTAATCGTAATTTTGTAAATACGAATTGATTTTATTTTTTAATTGCTTTATACAAACCGACCCTCCGGAATGACGGGGTTTCATATGTTGCTCTAAAGTACTTGTAGCTTACTATAGATCCCATTATCGCATGACGTTGCCGCAACGTATGTAACCTTGTTATTCCAAAGGATTGAATTATATGAAAGTAGAAAGTATATTTAAATAAAAGAAATGAGCACTTAAGTAAATAATAACTGCTTTATTTAAAAAAAAATCACATCAATCACGAAATGGCTATGCCTAAGTGGGAATTTTTGAAATCACACGTATATTCATATTATTGTATCATACATATATTTTTTTGTTTGTTTAATTACATCATCTGTTAATAATAATAACATTTGGATGATTTGTATAGCGCCGTTTTTGTGAAAAATCACCTCAAGAGCGCTATACAGATTTACCCACATTTACCCACATTTTCAATCATCTTTCTGTTTTAATTGTATTAAAATGAATATTATTTAACCTTAAATATTCTTATGATATTTTTAAATATTCTTATATATCATATTCATTTATGTACCTCTACGCCTGTCTCGACACAGGTATATCCTAGTGAGACAGACGTCGCAAAACCTAATGTAAACATACCTTATATAGATAAATATATATTTCTAACTACAGACTAGACAAAACATTATAGCTAAAATATTGCAACCACCGGTTCTTCAATCATATATACAATGCATTAATTTGAAAAATGAACTGCTGCGAAAAAATTAACATTTATATATTTTTTTATTTATACTCCGTGAAGGCAGAAAATATACAGAACCATTCTTACCTGATAAATCACTTGGGATTAACACTGTTTTTATAGAGATATTTAGATACAGTTTGCACGCAGATGACATACGTGGGAACATATATTATTGGAAAAGAAGAAAAAGCAAAATGTTATGATGGGTGGTACAATGGTACGGATCTTATTAGAATATTTATCTTTATCTTCCTAAATGTGATTCGTCCCTCGGTAAGAGACGTATTGATGTGTAAGACTTCGAATAATGTTAATGTAAAAAGAAAAACGTCAATAAGACAAATTTTAAATACAAGAATAAAACACTCATATAGATACATTTAATTTAAAAGTATTAGAGGCCAAAAAGGTAGGTTTTAGGTTTGAAGCTAAATTCTTTTGGGCTTGTTTTGCATCTTAGTTCTGGAGGGATTTTATTCCAAGTCTTAGGCCCATATATTCCGAAAGCACGATTTCCAAACTTAGTATTTGACTTATGTTTAGGTTCAATCAGTCTGTCTATAGTGTCTATAGCTGATGGTGTTGCTGATTTAAGGGTTGACTGTCTTAGACCAGTGTTTTCCGGGACGCAAGATTAAGAGATGTAATGGAATTATTTTATTGATTGACTGGCACTTTAAGCCAGTGAAGGTTACGAACGTGTTCTGAAATGTGCGAATATTTAGTGACCCCGGTTACGAGCCGTGCCACTGCATTAATAAAAGAAATTAAATGGTGTTATGTATCAATATTATCATGTATTTTTATAATTACAAAATTAAATTTAGTCTTCTAGCATTTTTACAGCGAACAAATCAATTACCTGTCAATGTCAATGTCGGGGGGTATCAATCCCCCTTGATCCCCCCCTGGCTACGGCCTTGTCGAGACGTGGGACTACGTAAGAGTTGATTGGTAGTTTCGTTGCCTCTGTAGGAAGGATTCTTCGGACTGACTTGAGTTGTCTTAGGTGAAAAAAACAGGTGCTTAGAGTCCTATCTATTTGACTTTTAAGCAAAATGTCCGAATTTAGATTAACGCCAAGAAGATTGTCTGTTGTCTTAGGAATAATATCTCTGCCAGAAATGGTAATCGTCTATAAATGTTGGTGTTTGTTTGTGGCCCCCGGATAAACTCAGTCTTAGATGGGTTCAGCTTCAGATTATTTGAAGACATCCAACGAGTTATTGCTTCTCAGCAATCACCTTTACGGATTTCTTTTGGAGTGCAGTAAAAACAAACATGCTGATCGTCATACCAATGAGACAAGAGACAAAATGACTAGATTATTTTGGCGACATAATTTGTACAAAGGATGAAGAGAAATGGACCTAAAACAGATCCCTGGGGTACCCCTGAAAGAAGTATTGTGAAGTTAGAGAGTTTATTTCTAACATTCACGGCTTGTAAGCGATTAGATAGATAGGATGCCAGACAATTTTTGATGTCTGAACTCAAACCAAATGTTTTCTCTAATATCTTAATAAGGAAGTTGTCATCAATCGTGTCAAACTCTGCACTCATTTCTAGGAGTGAGGTAAGTGCTCACTTACCTGACTCTATAGCAAGAGTTATGTCTGACAGCGTACGAAGTAGTCCGGTTGTTTTAACTTTTGTATGAAAAAAATATTATTACTTCTTTTTTATTTTCTGTTTATAAAAAAGAGTCTATTGTAATAAATCTATAAATTAAATTTATGTAACAAAAGAATTATTACTAAAACAAACAAAAAAATATTATTCATGGAGGGGTTTTGTCCGTCCGAATGTTCCTGGCGGCCATCTCGAACTGGATAAAGAAGACCAGGTAGGTGGTGACGGAGGCCAGCATGGTATGGAGGCTCGAGAAGTCCACCAAGAAGAAGCCGGCGGCCGTGAAGTCCAGCTTCTGGTGGAGCATTTGCAGGGAGAATATCTCTATCTGGACAAGGGTAAAGGCAAAGGTTAAACATTAAAACGTTACTAATAAAAAAAACACTTTTCAAACCTTAAAAGCGTTTTAAGGGCTTGGAATTTGGGTTGGAAAGGGTTTGAATATAGACAGTACCAGCTCAGATTCGATTTGGTACTAATGAAAATGTCTTTAACTATACTCCGAAAGAGCTGGCATCGTTGTATTTTGATAGACGTGAAATTCCCGCATTGTAAAAGTGAGGTTATTTCGTACGTATTATTTTTTAATTGACTGTTACCCCGTAAATTTATTAGTTCAATAAAAGTTATGTTTTTTGATAACATAAATGTCCTATACTTTTATATTGTTTATATAAAAATATAAGACATAAGTATTATTTATATATGTATACATATAACCTTACTAGTAATTTATAACCTTATTTTATTTTATTTTTCTGTTCTATTTAGTTCTGTTTTATTATCCTTCAATAAAACACACATGCAAACTAACTCTTAAACATTGCACTTATTTTATTTCAGGTCTTATTACTGATTTTATATGTCCATATATCTTAAGCTAAATTGTAATAATTTTTTATAACTAGGTACTTACTAATCATACTATTTCATTTCTTTTAATCTCTGTTATGATGTTCTATAGGTACCTTGCGATGATGATTGCTTTCGTATTTATTCTGTTTTATTGGTTTAGTAACACACATAATTATTATTGTGAGTATAATTTTCCTTCTATGCATGTAAAAGCCCATTAGGGCGTGAATAAGTATAAATTTATTTTACAATTATTATAAGCAATAATTATTAGCCTGAAACACTCATCAACATTGAAAAAATCTCCCGAGAAAAGATAAATACCGCCGACGGGACTTGAACCCGCGTCCTTCTGATATCCGGTCAACTGCTCTACCAACTGAGCTACGTCGGGTTATCTCTTTATCTATTTATGTTTTCTCGGGAGATTTTTTCAATGTTGATGAGTGTTTCAGGCTAATAATTATTGCTTATAATAATTGTTACCCTTTGTGCTATGCATAAAAATCTTGTCTTAAACATTAGTTTACCAATTAAAAATAATAATAAATTTATTTATTTATAAAATGAATATTGCGGAAAAAGTGAATCCCAAACTTAATTTTTTTGTTTATTATCTGGGAAATATTATTAGATATAATTTTTTTCATATTTTCAGATTCCTTTAAATAAAACGAACGTGTTTATTTAAAGGAATAAACGTATGTCTTGATGTGGTGAACGTATGTCTTGCGGTATGAAAGAGACATGCGTGTATGAGTGAGACAACATGAGGAACGTATAAAAGGGTGTGGTTGTTGTCCATTCGTCCTCTTACCATCAGACTTCCTTAGAAGTACCATTGTACCTAATCCCGGAATAAACATCAGCAGAGTACCTACGCATTATTATTGTAGTAACACCCTGTACAGAGATCATCATCTACAGAGGAATCTGGATCCATAAAAGGGAGTCCAGATTACCATGGGATAACCGGCCAACGGTCATCACAATTTCTACAATTTTTCGAAATTTGGAGTAAAAATAAGGGTTTATTTCTAATTTTTTGAAGTAAAACTTCTTTACGCACGCTTGACTTGGGCAGTAAGCGGGTGAATGCGTGACGAGAGCGTTACGAAAAGTGTGATCGGGCGAGGCGAACGGAAGTTGAGAGGGAGACATAAGTTAGTGAAGATAGAAAGAGAGAGAGAGAGAGTTACGTTTCGTATATTACTGTAGGGGCAAAAGAGAGAGGTGCGAGATTTTCTTTATCTCTTTCTCTCATAGCCATTACGTTTCGTATATCTAAGACACAGTGCAGGCCTATTATCTGTATCACACTGTAGGAGCAAGAGAGAGCAGTGCGCGCGCACATTTTCTTTCTCTCTTCTTTTGTAAGTTAGTGAAGTTTTACTTCAGTCGTGTGGTCTAAAGCACACTTGTTTTTTTTCATGTTTGAAGTTAAAATATTCCAATTTATAAATATTTAAGTATATGTATATATACTCACGTATGTTCTTGATTCTTCATCATTCAAATCGAAATTGATTCGGTGCAGTAAGGCACTGATTTTGTTTGCCTAGAAAAATAACAGTTTTTTTAACAAACAAACATTGAAGAATATTTTAGCTTTTTTGTAAAAATGGCCCGCTAAAAAGTCAACTTTTAGATATAAAATGTAACCAAATTATTAAATAGCACCTATTCGTACTTTGTTCACAATATTTTTACAAAATCTTTTCAAGCTGTTTAAAGGCGGTCTTTACTGGATAGTTTTTTGTCAGTTACGCCTCACATATCATACTTATGTCTTGTAATGTTATATTACCATGAAAACAAGCTTATGGGTCAGAGTGGTTAATAAGATATTTCTGACTGATTCTTAACTCTACCATTTTTCATGTCATCTGTATGTAAATCTATTTATTAAGTTCTGGTTCCGTTTCAACACGGTAGCCGTTTTAATGATTCAATTAAGATTATTTTTTCAACTTTGAAATCGACGTTGTTTTTTCAATTAATTTGGTAGGTTTTTAAACACCTACTTACAAACCTTAAGATCTGAGAGGAAATTTTTGTTTTGATTTATTAAATAAGAGAAAAATCGAAATAAACGTTTTTGAACGCAGAGTCTAAAAAGAAAATGAATGAAGCACCTGAATCCATCTTCCCTGATGATGAAAGCAGCAAGAGCGTTCAAAAAGTGTACTTAATCAGAGCAAGAAGCGCTACTCAATAACTCAATACCCCAAAAGCCAGACAACATAAATGATTAAAACTACAGGAGCATATTGGAAAAAAATTGATTGCGAACCTTACGCACATTATTTTATACCAGTGTTTCTTAACCTATTGAAAGAATCGCCTCCTTTACCCAAAGCCTCCTAGATCACAAGGCCGGGACACTCATTCAAATCAGCCTCCTAACTTGTATAGCTGACTAACATTTTAGATAATTTTTTCTATTTATTCTTATTTAATATTAAATTATTTAAAAATATTTTAGTTATCTAAAAAAAAACATCTTTTGGTTTGCATACAAGTTAGAAGGCTGATTAGATTCAGTGTCCCGGCCTTGTAGTAGTAGTATCATAATGTAATTTTCGAGGTGCAGAGAACTCAATCTCTATTTCTCGAGGAACTGAGGGTGTAAGTGTGCCTCGATGATGGTTTTTTTCTACCCGAAGTGTGGTCTGCCTATTGCAACATATAGGGCTTGAATACTATATTTTTTCTATTTGTTTTTTTTTGTCTGTAGGTATTTATATTTTTAAGGTATTTTTTTATTTATTTATGAAGATTTTTTGATTTGTAATACTATATTTTTTCGTATTTATGGTTGCATTTTGTGTTTTTTATTTGAGTCCAAACTTCAAGGGGGGAAGTAACGGAGATGGGTTAGGGGAAGGTCGGATTTTCGACGGGTCTTGGACGCCCGAGACAAGCTATACTGGGGTTTGAATGTATAGGTATTAAAGTATCTGCGGGCCCTGTACAGTAAGCCCAGTTTTTGAGAGCCTAACTTAACTCTGGCTTCGATGGAGCCCCCATATGGTGGCTGGTCACATAGAGTAAAACCAAGCATATCAATGGAGGGCCTGTTCGGAAGAATTCTTACTTTGAGTAAAGAGCATTCGAGGCGAAATATCATTTATTGCAATGTACAAATACCTAATATAATATTTTCATCTTAGTCCCTTTTAAATTAATAGCATAACATATTACTTCAAAGCATGTTTCAACACATAATCACCCTACATGTTTACATTATAATGTATTAGGTTTCTACAGCTTAGTATGGACCCATTATCTGTAAGGAACATGAAACAATATTGTTATTTTAATACCTATGTGTTAAAATTATTAGCCTCAATATAGACTTTTCCTATTTTTTTATTTTATTTTTTAATTATTTTCTAGATTCTTATATTTCTCGAAGAGATGAATCATTTAAATTTACTGAATTGAAAGTTAATGTTCTTTATAAATAGAACGGTGTCATTTGCGCCTTGCAATTTTTACCTCACGTGGGTATTTTAAATGTTTAAAATACTTAAAATCTGTTGGGTAAATAATATGTCTAACTATATGGGACGTGTGGGATTGCACTATCCTCCCCACATCCTGGAATAAAACATTATTATGATTAACTGTTTGATAATGATCGTCATGTATTTGTGCTACTTTTATTCAATTATGAAATTATTAACCTCGATGCAGGTGAACCATGTTGGTGGTGTTAATAATTGTATGCCAAACAATGTATTTTAACTTATGAAGATTAAAAAAAAACAAATATTATTACTACATTAATACAAAGTTCCACAACGATAATAAACAACAAATACCTCATCCCTGGTTCTAGTGCAGACATAAGACATCAGGAAGATCATCGAGAAGAACCACAGTCCCCAAACAGCAGGTTTCCAAGCATCGAAAAAGGTCAGGTTATACTTTTCATTTTTACTGAGCATGAGGTAGAATATATACAGGTGAATCACCACTACTATTGACGCCATACCCGTAGTGTACAATATCTGAACAGAATACAAGTAGTTCAATTTCTTTCCCCATTCGCACAATCTGTCATGGAAATCACATATGATACTGACTGGGTTCTTTCTGTAATCGGTAGTATTTGGTGCACCAATGCTTATGCACGACACATGACCAGATAATTTTGAGCTAGAGACCTGTACGTTGAGATTTCTCCATGTTCTCTTTTTTTGTCGAGTTCCTTGGCTGGTGAACCAATATTTATTTTTTTTGGCATTTGTTTGGTCGTTCAGAGTCCTGAAGTACTTGTTCAGAATGGCGAATCTGAAATAAATGAGAAGACATAGTGTTTTTAGATTTTTGGTGTATTTTTTTTTTAAATAGGCTATTCACCCTAAAAAGAGTTTAGTATAGTATTATTATTTACTTATGCTAGTTTTCATATGTTGCTATCTTTACGTGATTTCGTAGCCATTTTAAACACAACCAACTACATAAATGTATAGAATTTTACATAAACTAATGCAAAAAAAAATCTTTTTTTCCATTTCAACAAAAAACTTTTCGGGTAACTTACGTCGAAGTTAAAGAGAAATATTCATTGAGGGATTTCATACAAATTGTCAAAGTAATTGAATATCCAGGCCGATGACAAGTATCACCTCAAAATTCCACGTCAGATTTAATAACCCCCCAAAAAGACGGCCAATTCTGCTGAATAACTCAAAGAAATGTATTCCAGAAGATTTTTGTTAGCGAATTCCTATTTTTTTACATTAACTCCGCACGGGAGGCTCTGAGGAAAATAATTTCCATCAGGGCCCATGTCATCTGAGATGTTGTGTGGAGGGTCTTTTTGAGGAGAGGAAGGAATGAACATTGGTCTTGAAGAGACCCATGTTGTATTCTCACCCGACGCCTGTGCTCTAAAGATTGCAATCGTCTGTTAAGGTGTGAGAATCTATCAAACGGGCGGTACGTTCCTGCAAAAAGTCGATGGTATTTTTCAGGTATTTTAGGGCTCCAGATCAGAGGTGGCTACCGAATTCAACCGTGGGGCGCGCTTGTGATTTGTATAGGATTAGGATAGGATCTCTACAGTACGCCTAGTTTTTGAGAGGCTAGCTTTACTCTGGCTTTGATGGAGCCCCCATACCTGAGCTGGTCACTTAGAGTTACACCAAGCATATCAATGGAGGTCCTGTTCGGAAAAATGCTTCCGTCGAAGGAGACTAGATTATCATTTCGATCCCTAACAGGCATGATTGGGTCTTTGAAACATTTAATTCAACGTGATTATTTTTACCCCAAGAGAAAACACTCTCGAGTTAACCGTCCATTCTTTGCTTCAAAGCCCTCCGAGCCGTTGGAGCTTGTGAGCCCTTTGGAGGCTTGTCAAACAAAAAGTTATCATGGACTGTACTGTCAACCGCGTAACAATGAATTAGTGCACATGCTAAAAGTTCGTTGATGTGCAACAAAAACAAAGTCGGAGACTGAACCGATCCCTGTTGGATGCCAGCATTAAATTTATTGAGTCGGCAATCCACATCCACAAGGATGTGGGAAGTACGTAAGGAGGCAGTTTGTTGACAAGTTCTCGGTGCCAAACTCGGTCAAAGGCCATGGATATGTCAAGTGCAACCGTTTGGGTTTCACCGAAACTTTCCAGGCACCGTCCCCAAACATGCGTCACATACGCAAGAAGATCACCGCACGAGCGGTTCCGCCGGAATCCGGAATGACGGTCGTTGTCGAGGTATGTGAGCAGTTTGTCGCTGATCACACGTTCCATTGCCTTAGACAAAACTTGGAAATGTGATTGCTATGGGGAGGTAGTTGACCGGGTTGGAGCGGTCACCCTTCTTTGGAATAGGATGGATAACCGTTTTTTCCAACCAGAGGGCACAGAGCCAGACTTCAGTGACATTTTAAAATCGAAATTGGAGCTATTTCTGCAGCGCACCTCTGCAGTACCAGGGCAGATATTCCGCCAGGCCCATTGCACTAGCTTTATTAACATCAAGCCCTCGTAAAACATGGAGTACTTCCCGATGCCGGATACTCAGCTTTTTCACATGAAAACCGCAGTGAGGAACCGACGTCGGGACAGCACCTAGGTCATCGAGAGTTGAGTTATCCGCGAACATTTTACCTAACAGGTAAGCCTTTTTGGTGGCGGTATTTGCTAGTGAGCCGCCAGGGGTCCTAGCATGGGCGATCGATAAGGAGTGATAGGATAACTTTCAATAACTTCTCATCCTTCTCTAGCAAGATTGCAGTTTGCTAACCAATAAGTAACAGTTCACAATGACCGAGTATTCTTAATATATTCGACGTCAACTGTTGTTTGGGAAGTTACCGAAAGTTATTCTATCAATCCTTATCGATCGCCCATGTCATGCCGATCCCTGGTCTGGTAAGAGGTGGCTGAATGGATTTGCAGAAATTGCGACCTATCGAGCCCACAAGCGACCAGAATGCTCTGCTGCCATGCGGGCATGCAACCAGCTTTTTGTGATCTGCAGGTCGTGCTCAAATTTTGACCTATTGTGGTCACTATTTCAAAGATCTTGTGGAGGTTTAAGATAAAGGCAAAATAAATGGATTTCATATATGTTTGTTGCAAATACTGTACAGTTATGGTTTAAAAAAAAATGAGGTGATAGAATAATACTCAATTCCAATCAAATCAAAAATTTCCAGCAATGTGTTCAATTTTTAAATAGTTATATAGCTACGACTGAAACATTTTTGATGATTTCATTAATTTGAAAACTTTACCTTTTTTGCAACACCAGCACGAAACCAACGAACTGCATAACCGTTGAATAGTTGACACCGAACAGTAAAATGCTCGCAAACCAGTACCTAGTGCTCTTCTCTCCGAGGGTCTTCGCCACCATCGAGTCCACGACTACTGACGAGCAGAGAAAAAAGTATACTACCGCCACCATAATACGGTTCTCTCGTCTCATTTGTTCATAGTCCACCTTTATCCCATAACTCATCAAGTCCAGGTCGAAATCATCCATGCTATTCATTAATTTACATGTTCTGTGTCGATTCACCAGCGAAAGAGTCACGCAAATTGTGGCAATCAGAATTCCACTAAGCCTCCTGAAGAAATCCGAATACATCGCCAACTTATCCAGTCTCCCATGATGGACCGTGTATTTAATGTGTTCCATGAGAGGCAGCAAACAGATCAAAACGACGATTAAGAAAAATACATTATAGAGCAGGGAGGGTCTGCTGACTGTCCAGCGAACGCGGTTGTTCTGTACCACAACGGAATATGGTGATAATCCGAATATTCTGCCGACATGGTATATCGGTGAGAGGGCCCAGCACACAGACCGCATACCTACCTGAGATTTTTCTAGCGATACTAAAGCTTTAGATTTTTGAAGCCGTAAGAATGTCGCAAGATTGATTGTGTGGGAGTTGTAGATATAATATTTATTACCTCAATTATAAATATTTTTAAAATACGGATTGAAATTTTACAATCGATAGTCAGGTTTGAAGGGAGTTACTGTATACAAGTGTAAATGTGTCAGCATGAAAGCTTGTAACGAAGTTACATATTATACAGTAAAGCCAGCTTCATTGAAGGCTAAACAACAACAATAGTAAATATCTTTAAACGTGTTCGAAAGAACTCAACACATACACGGGACACACACTCTCATCAGAAACAGAAATATCATTGCTATTATTTTTTGTGGTAGCTTTAGAAGAATTCCAACTGCCCGGAAATAGGACTACAGAATCCCAAACTTTGGGATTTATTTTTATGTATTTATTAAACGCCCAGAGGGCTTTTACATGATTGGTAGTGCAATTTTAACATGACCGATATTTTTGAAACTTAAGAAAGAAATAATAACAAGAAAATTGCATTAGATTTAAAATGCACACAATAATAAAAATACAAGAAACAAAAACTGAAAAATACAGCTATTTGATAGGTTTACAAAAATACAAAATGTGTTTAAGAATAGTGTTGTAATAAAATATTTTACATGATCCACAAAACTCGCCAAGTTGATATTTTAAACATGTCAACATCACCCAAGTACCGATTTCCCACAGTGTGAAATCGTTGTATCGGAGAGTGGGCAATGTAGTTACGCTTATGAATGCTGCAGTAGAATAGTGTATTTCGTCGTGTTGTTACTGTGGGTATTCGTAAGTTTATGAGTTGCATTGCAAAAATGTTGTATAGCTGAAGGAAGTGGGGTGGGAAGGGTAATGGGTTAGAATAAGTTTAGTAAATGGAATGCTATTTGCTACATGCTTAAATAAAAACTTAAAGTCATTTCAAACTGCAGTCATTTCAAACTGAAGGTAACAATAATATCATGTACTCCATTTTAGCCAATTTCTGGAATCCAACGATATGTTCAAATAGAATTAAAGTATATTATACTTGATGTTAACAATTTTATTTTTCTAAGAAGTCACCTTTATTTACTTATTTTTATTCTGCATAAAATGTGTATTCTCTATACGAGCTCATATTCTTTTTTTTTGGTTGTAATACATAATTGTATCCTATAACTAAATACTAGTTGTTATCACACGTACTTGGTTTAATGTACATTCTTATTTTGTTATCATTATAATTACCCTCCTGTGTACCACTGTGTATCATGTATCATGTATCACCGGATTGTAAAAGCCATTTTATGGCGTTGAAATAAATAAATAAATAATTCTAATACATCTAAGTGAAGCATGAAACAGAACAAGACATATGAAAAAAAATGAAAAGGTAACAGTCGCCACTGAGAATCGATCCAAAGATCTAGGTGTATAATATTATATATTATTATTATTATTTTTAAATGTGAATACTATACAACTGCTCCAGACCTTTAGAGCCAGTGGGACTTTGGTGTCCCCAATTGGGGTATGTTGTGATACTGGAGGAAGTGGCGATGGGAAGAAGAAGGGAATAGAAAGGGGGTAAGTTACTGGCTATCCAGATCTGGTCAACAAACAAGGCTAAAGCCATTTCAACAACGTTTCAATTATGGATGGTGGTCCTTACACCAGGACGATTTTGGGAGTATCTTTCACTCTGGAACGTGCTGCAAATAAGCATTATATAATTTTAATAAATTACGAAAAAACAAATAAAATATACTTGCGCACGCTGGAATTTGAACACACGATATTCGGATTGCAAGTCGAGACCCTACCTCTTGACCACGGAGACCGTCGTATTACCTATTTATATTGATTCTCTAAAAACGGCAGCTGCATTTCGATTGAAGGATAACTTCTCTTCCGAGCGAAGCTAAAACGAAGCGCAAATACGGAACGTACGTTTGTTATTTAATTTTAATATTAAAAATGGCACTCAAATTGAGTTATTTTCGGACAAGCAAAGTTTCTTACCACTTTTATCATGGATCGACAGTGCTTTTTTTCTCTTCAGAAAATTAGCATTATTCAAAGAGTCATACAGGTTGTGAAGCTTACTGTACTAATTATAAAAGAGCTTTTGAAAATATTTTTTGAATATGATCCTATCAATCATTTGAATGAAACATTGAAATAATATCAAATACTTAAATTAGGCAAATTTTTGCTAATCTACAATTAGCCGTGAAGTCCCCTTTTTATCAGATTTGTGCATTAGATTGGTAAATGTATGATATTATTATGATCTGTTAAAGTGTACTTAAAATAATTAAATTTCAACTCTTTCACAGATAGCGATAGTTTAATTATTTTGGAAAAAAAAACACCACAGCCCTACTAATAAATTAAATATTTAAAAAAATACTTAACGACGACTTAACGGTGTTTCTGCAACGTTACTAATAAATACCTATATATATAATTGCTTGTAAAAGATAGTCTTTTCGTTGTATCCTTGTGAAATAAATTATGAATAAATAAACATCGAAGACTGTTTGAAACAGAAAAATGAGAGAAAGATACGGTCGCATCTAGGAATTTAATACAGGACCTTAGCCTGTTGCAACCATACGTAAAGATCAATGAAGATAATGTTGGTACTTCATAGTCGAAGCAGATACAGTTAAACATGACCGAAGGGGATGTGTTCGAATCAATTCAGTGGTTGGAGCGGATCCCCAGCAAGGCTTAAGTCTAGGGTTCAATTCGTTTGAGATTCGCTAAGTCGTTCGTCTTCAGTGATTAAATATTACAATTAGAGTCCCAAATATAAATAAATTAACTTGCAACTTTACCATTATCGAATGTCTGTGTACTTTAACTAAATGGGCGATAGTCCACAAATACATTAATTGAATGAAAGTTAATAAATACAGCATATATTGGTAAACATAAGCATTCGTATATTGTTAAACGTAGGCTCACTTTTATTATAATAATAATAATGTTTTGTAATCACGCTTGAAGAATGTCTCGATTCTCGATTTTTGCTAGCGATTTAAATAATCAAACATACCTATATATATATTGTTAAACATAAGCATTCGATACTAAATTTGTATTTTAAGATATTATTTTTTCTCTTCGCTTATTCTTTTTCTTATAAGTACAAAATTTATATTTAACTAAAGCTTCTATGAGGAATTCATCATTAACACTTTTTTCCTTCTGCAAATAATATGTTATATAATTCAACAATGTAATTTGAAATTATGATATGAATTAAATTTGTCAATTTGACTGGCCTGAAACAGGATCCATTCCTAGTTGGCTAGTCAAAGTTTCCGCATATGTTTTATTGTATAATTTTATGTGAAACAAATTATTATTATTATTATTACATTATTATAAAAAATTATGAATTTCAGACATAATTTTCACGCAAAATTAATATTTTCAAGTGTTCATTGACTGTCATATCATTCCCATTATATTGATGTGGCAGGATATACTAGTATATTATATTATCGATTAGAGCTCATCCATTCATGAGCTAAGTAAAGTATTTAAATGGAATGAATTTTGTCCAGTAATGAAAAATGACTATATTAGCGGAATTCTACCTTCACACATCGATCATATACATTGTAGGTACATACTCGCACTGAGGAAATCAAGTAGTTCTAAGGTTTTAATGATAATGTATGCACTCCTCCTAATTATTTACTTTGCATTCCCCCAAACATTGATCAATTTCGACAAACCAATTCATTTAAATTCATTGAAGTGATACTTAAAATAATTCATAATCGACTCTTTCATAAATGGCGTGAGTTTAACTATTTTAGGAAAAAACGCTTTTTATAAGTTATGCTTAAAAATATTGAGATGAGTTTATTGTTTTCGCCCGGACATACGCAATATAAATATGAATAAATAGTTGTGTCCGTAAAAAACTCAAATCCTTTAAGAAAGGCTAACAAATACAATGTATAGCATCGGCAATTCAATCCATTATCGTATTTGTTAGCCTTCCTTGAAGGATTTGAGTTTTTTTATTGACGAATAATAGATCACTTTGTTTAAACCACTATGTATATTATAAACAATATCTACATGTTTCGATAACAAGGTTATCTTTATCAGGTTATGTTAATTTAAATAAAAGAAATGACAAACAAGTATTATTATTATTTCATTTATTTTGTTTAAATTAACATATCCTGATGAAGATAACATTGTTATCGAAACATGTAGATATTGTGTATAATATAGTGTTTAAACAAAGTGATCTGTTATTCATTATATATATTATTCACAAAGTAATTTTGCGAAGTTTGAAGAAGTAACAAAACTATTTATTAATATTCATATTATTCAAACATATTCATGTACGAGCGCAAACAATTAATTTATTTTAATATAACTAACTAACCATCACGCCGAGCCGTTTCCCCGCAGGGGTAGGCAGAGAGGATGGACCGCACAGATCTTGGCACACACTCCTTGCCTCGTTCACATTCATACATCGTCTCATACATGCTCTTCTATTATTCCGACTCTTCACATGACCCGACTCAAGTATCTGATTCACTTGGTCATGCTATGTCTTTCTCGGGCGTCCCCGACTTCTTCTACCGACTTATTCTCCTTACACTCCTTTCCTCGTTCATTCGCTCTACATGCCCAAACCATCGGAGCGTTCCTTTCTTGAACTTACCCATTACGCTTACATCAGCCTTGCATTCTTTGCGGATCTCCGCGTTTCTCACACTCATTTCTACAGTATTCAGTCTACTTTCATCCTTCCTCTGCGAGTTCCATGCCTCACTGCCATACATCAGGGTAGGTACCAGTACTCTATTATGGACGGCTAGTTTCGCGTCTTTGGAAAGTTTTTTGTTGGTGCCAACAGCGTTAGTAATAATAATAATAATAACATAGAATTTATATAGCGCAGTTTTGTGACATTTCACCTCAAGTGCGCTTAACGTTCAGTCCTCCATTAATAGAGTTACCTGCATTCACCTGTCTTTCAATATCTCTATCAGCCTTCCCATCTCTCGTAAACATACTTCCCAAATAAACAAACTCATCCACCTGCTCCGAGTATTCATCGTTCACAACTATATTGCATACTGTTTTCGTACTCTTTCTTTCAAACACCATGACTTTAGACTTACTTACATTCATCATTAACTCAATGGCATAGCGTGGGGGGGGGGGGGGGGGGCTTTTAAGGGGGGAGGAAAATTTTCACAACAAATAATAATATTATGCTGTAAAAATTTAAACCATTTCATTTCATATTTTTGTCGCACCTACGATTCGGACCGATCGAAATGATTTTCATTACTTCAGAAATCAGAAAAATAAATTTCAGTAAAGTAAGTTATTTTTTTTAAATGTTTAATAATTATTTGAAAATGTTCTACGATAATTTCGTTTACGAATTCAACTCTTTATTTTATTATTTATCATAAATGTCAGTAATTATATTTTTAAGCAGCAAAATTCGTTATTCGTAACAAAACCGTACGCATATTATGAGAGCAATACTAATTAAAGCTGGGAACTCGCAAACAAATTCACTATTAATTAAAACCAGATTTGTGTTCAGAATGTAACAATTCAATTTCAGTTGTGTATTCATCTGCTGATACATTTCGAAGGAGATCATTATTTTATTCGAAGTGCAGTAATTAAAATCTATTTGCAGACTCTGTATGTGCTGCCAAAATCAAATAAAAACAATTTTCATGTTCTGAATGTACTTTTAATTCACCGCATACAGACCTAATTTAAATAAGTAAAACCTAGGGGCTCATTTTCATATTTAGGGTTCCTTAAACCGGGCTTCGTAAATAAGGTCCTGGACCCTTAGCACCATGGAAGTATAATTGAAAGGAATCGGCAATAGTATTTCGAAGCGTTTAGGACAGGCAAATCCAGTGTAGCTCTAAAAATTTGTGGCCGCCGGAAAGTAGGGATACAGATGGGGTAAAGCAGCCAGCGTGCGGGGGGAGAGCAGCCGCCAGGAGATAAGGGCCGAATTTGGGAATAGGCTTCACACTGTTTTATTTATTTTTTATTAAAAAAAACGTTCCTAAATTTTTTATACATTTTGAACATATATATAATAGTTGTTTTCTGAACAAGGAATGGTGGTGAAAAATAAGTAATGAGGAAAGGGAAGTACTTAACAAAAGACTTTTGAGTAAGTTAAGTAACTTGATACTACATTATTTAATTTTTAAAATGTCCTGGTGTATGTTCCTCATCCAGACCACAAACAATCACATAAAAACAGACATGTGACAATAATTCGAATAAAAAAAACCTAACGGAAGATATGATTATCTGACCAATGTCATGTTCAATTATTCCGACTGATGACGAAACTTATTAATGTTGGATACTAAAAAATATTTTGCTGACACCAGATGTTCATCAAACAAATGATTCAAAGCATCAAGAATTTATACAGCTTTCATCAATTCAGGATGGTAGACGTATACAAGTTCACCCTGCAGGCTCGTCGGATACCCAGATAATATATCACTACTCCTAGGTGTCCAGCAGTCAAATGATCCCCATCTTCATGAAATTGTCGAAAACAAAGAAATTTAGCTGCCACCAGCTATCCAGCACCTAAATAATTTACACAACATTGTCGGATATCAAGATATATCTATAATTAAATGACAATTCCAAAACCAACATTGGCCTTATTATGAGTAGAACTAAAATTCACGTGCAATATGTAAACAAAAAAGTGCAATCAACAATAACTAAATACATATTTTTTTTAATGTGATCACCTCACAAGAAACCTAACTGCTCCATTCTGGAGACTGCGGCATCCCCAATTGGGGTATGTTGTGAAGCTGAAGGCAAGTGAGGAGGGGAAGGATATGGGGAAGAGGGAGGTGAGGAAATACCCGATTATTCAGATCTAGTCTCCAAACACGGCTAAAGCTACGTTTTAATTATAATTGTTGGTCACTCAGCCGAGTAACCGAACAACTCCTAACCCCGCCTTTAGCTGTTCAACACATACCATTTTTTTATGTTTTGTAGAAAAAAAACATCAAAAATGTCACCGAAGACCAAACTTTCAGTTACATTTTTTACTCCAAATAATGTCAGGAATCACTGATTAGAGTAAGTCAAGTACGTCCCTTAACACCCTATATACACACACTCACACACGTATATATATAACATAAAATTCGAATATTTATTTATATATATGTAAATAACAAATAATCGAATATATAATAAAAAAAATATATAATACATATACTTACATACATATCACAAGAATCCCAACTACTTCCATCTGGAGCCAGTGAGACTATGGCATGTATGATGTGAGGCTGAAGGTAGTGGGGAGGGGAAGGAGATAGGGGAGAGGAAGGTGGGGAAGTACCCGTTTATTCAGATCTTGTCAACAAACACAGCTAAAGTCATTTCAAGCAACATTTCAATTATAATTGGTGGTCTTACTACGGTGGAAACTACGCGAGCGACACATCAAACGGCATACTACAAACGCGGCATAAACTGTAACTAGAAACTACACGCGCGACACATCAAACGGTGTACTACAAACGCGGCATAAACTGTAACTAGAAACTACACGCGCGCCCTCCAATTGCCTCACTAAAATGCGGTCTAAGCAGGAATTATTTCTGACTAAAGCTAGCTTCATACAAGACATAATTCAATGTTTACGAAATGCACAAAGCGTAGAGTAGAACTGTCGTTTTGGATTTGCTTCTATGAGGTTTTTTTTGTTAGTATTAAGCAGTGCTTTCTAGAACAAAATTAGCAAATGGCAATCAGTGACGACAAAAACATCTGTTGTTTAAGTACTTCTATCAAATAGTTGTTTTTCATAAATGCTAACTGTCGGTTCAAAAACGTTTGTCATTTTTTTTTTTTCTGAAATTATCTGATAGAATATGGAAACTTTAATCTGTGAAACTTGTTGTATTTTCTTACTGCCTACCCTGATCAAAAACTCTGTGCACTCCCCTGCATACGACATGTGTAAATAAGAACTTTATATTTGTGCGTAATGATTAATAAAAAATAAAAAGTTTTTTGGTAATTTTTAATTATTATAATTTAAGTTGACTGATTCGGCCCATTGCCATTCGGAGTTCACGGGATAGCGACGCGACGGGCCGATGGCGGTGGCGGTTGAAATGAACACGTCGACAATTATAAAATGTATATTTAAGCGATGTTTAAACACTTATGTGTGAAAGGTAAGACCGTCTTTATTCTTAAAGGTCTTCATAGAACTACTTTTACACAATTTTACGGCGCAGTGGACCATTTTTCTATGTTTTATGAACGTTTTACTGGGAGCTCTATACGCGACCGAGGTGTAAAAGCCAATTTCAGCCGTCTAAAAACCGTTCGGTAAAATTTTTGAAAACTCACACTTTGGGCCAGTGTGCACACTTTACATGTCTCTCTAATATCCATTCTCTTAGCTTAGCACGGTCGGACGGTAAGAATGTTAGTAAAAAATTTTAGAAATGTATAGCTTTTTTGTTTTTAAATGAATAAATCCATTATTTGAGCTCGTGACGTCACTACATGAAAATGTCATGTCTCCATAATGTTACCTTAATTTTCTAAAATTCCACACTGATTAATGGCAATACTTTGATTTCCGGCGAATTTTTGAATTTGCGTTTAACGTTCACTAGATTTAATGTTTGTTCTATGCGAACTTATCCTTTGGTTTGATTTTTCGATAAAGATGGCGGTGTTTTTACAGATGTTACGAAGAGAAAACCTCGTACAATTTATTGCTATTCGTGTGGAAAACGTTCTTTTTTAAAATGATTTTCGGCTATGTAATTATCGTGCTGTCCCGTCTTTCCGGTTTATAAAAAATGGTCTGATTTTTCGGATTGAAATTTTCAAAAAATCGCCAGGGTTTCAAAAAAGTGATTTAAAAAAATACAGAATGTCTTAGAATATTTGCCTAAACCGGAAAAAAAAAATGTGATGCAAGTGGCCTATTTGGATCGAGCAGTTTGGACTCGTTTGCGGTATTCACATTTAAAAAAAATATATATTTTTGAAATAGGTACTTAAAAAACAACGTAAATAATTGCAAGATCACGTGAATAAGTAGGTACCGATTTTCGAAATGACCTGTTTTTAGTGAAATCATTAAAAATATTTAAAAAATAAAACCAGTGGAACATAAATATTTTAAAAGCATCTGTCACACGTAGTAAAAACTTTGTTCACCTAAGTATAAATAATATATGATGTGTTCGCATTTTAATAACCTACGAAAAGCGTATTTGATGAGGAGAAGAAAGATATCGTATGAAAAAGAAAAAAGACATTCTGTTAAAATAGCACACGGAGAAGAAATTGAAGAAATCGGATGCTGCGATAAATGTAAAAACTCACTGTCGCGAAACAAATTATTTATTTTTATAGCAAAGCGTTGGAGAAAGTTAGATCGTCCGCGAAGATTTATACGCTTTTTCGTGATATGTTTCCTGTTTTTTCTGTTCGGTATATTGCTGGCATATCTTTTCTTTGCCTTGTTGTTGTTCCAGTTCCATTTGTCGATCCATCACACCACGATATTTTGCTTGCTATTCGGGCTCTTTCTCAGTTTGGGATTGGCGTTCAATTCGAATATAAGGTAGGTACTTATTTATTTATTTTTTACATTTATCAATGACTAGGTGCCGTCTGTTTCAGGGCTTGCTAGTGTAAAAGCAAGATTAAAAGAAATTGCTACTGTTAAATATCGCAAAAATGCGCTTTTAAATCAATTTTGCCAACTGTTTTACGTCACTTTTTACTTTCCGAAAACCGAAATGCGCAAGCACCTCACTCAACGTTATTCTGTGGCTGGGCGCTCGACACTGCCGAAGCCCAGCCGTCTATCATAATACGCTTTCGACTTTTACCGTAACCGTTCGTACATTAGACACGAACGACAGTGGATGATACTCTTCTAGGCTTCTACTTAACTAACATAATATATTGGGACACCACAAAACTACGCATAACTATCTATACTAACGATATCTGTTCAAGGATGTTGAAACTACATGTCTAATTCTATATACTACAGATATTACGCCGATGATCTACTGTAAACATTCTGTCAACTCACGAGTGATGCAACCTTCATCACTGCCTTTAGGTGATCCGATGTTTACACTGATTATACAGCAAAGTTTGCGTTAAAACATAAAGATGTTAGCCTTAATTTTGAAAACGATTGGGTTTTAATCTTCTTCTTCTCAAGTCGGTTCCTCATTGCTGAGGATCGTGACACTTACTCTAATTTCCACGGTGAACAAGGCTCTTCTACTTCTCGTGGCCTGCGCTGCGTGGAGAGCCAAAGACATCCTAGTAGGTACTAGACGTCAGTGATTCTTGATGGTCACCTCAGTGCATTGGTGACCTTCCTCTGCTACTTCTGCCTTCCACTTTGCCAGTGACTATGAGCTTCTCCAAGTTGGAGTTCTCGGTTTGGCGAGCAACGTGACCAAAGTTTTTTTTAAGATACGTTGTAGGCAGACAGTTGAAAGCTTTTTTGTGTTTCTGGCTCCATGGAATTCTGAACATTTTTCTCCAGCACCTCATTTCGAGGGCGTCTATCTGATTTCTTTCGCTGGCTGTGAGTGTTCATGTTTTCGTACCGTACAGAAATATGGGAAAAATCAATGCCCGGACGAAATTGGAGGTTATCCATCACTTACCCGCCCTGGTAAAAGTAACAGATGGTTACTCCTTCAAGGCTCTCGCAAGGTTCTAATTTTTTTGTTGTTAAGCGAAGCTACATTTATTTATTTTGAACGAATCTAGACCCCCAGTGGCCCTGCATACGTTGTTAGAAAGCAGTATGCAAGTGCTTAACAGGAAAAAAAACATAATACAACAAATCAGTAGTTAGTACAAGCAAAAATAAAAGTTAAAGCAAAATAAAACTCGTTCGAGAAGCTCGTGAGGCAGCATTGCATCATGTGAAAAACCCTGTAAGTACCTGCATAAATACATAGAGAACATAGATAAATAATTGAGTTTCAAATTATTTGGCAAGTATCTACCAACAAAAAATGTAAATTGCATTCAGCCTGATATAAACCACACCCAGCATCCGTGTCCCTTAGCCGACCACCCAGTGAAGCCACAAAGAAAGTTAGTTGAATAATAGAGGTAAATACCCGGACCATCCCTCATCCCTCATTTTGAAGAGGGTTCAGAAGAACTTTCTGAGATTTCTTTACCTGAGGAAGTATGGTTACTACCCGTGGCTCTACCCTACAGACTTTCTCTTGGGCATGCTTGGTATGAAGTATGAACCATCTACGGGTCAGAAAGGATATGCTCATTGTAACACATTTCTTCAGACTGATTCGTGGAAGGTTCGAAAACTCGGCTATCATGGAGATTAGTTTCTATGTTCCTGATGGATATCTCCGACACCGGCAGCATAGACTGTTTTATCTCCCGGCTTGCAGAACTAACTTGCCAATGGTTATGCCAGTCGGGAGATCTGTCTTGTTGTTAAATAGAATTAATTCGATTATAGATATGTTTAAAATCAACGAAGCACAATTCAGACGACAAGTTTTATTGCTGTTAGTATGATTGTGCTTCACTGATGTATAAATTGCTTAAATCTGTTTGAATCTTAATTTTTTATCTCTTTTAAAACGCTTTGAAATTTTAATTTTGCAATGTTTTAAAAATGAATAAATTGAATTGAATCTTGGAGGTCTATAATTGGGTTTGAATATAAATGTAAGGATATTGTTCCAGATGCTTCATGTGCCTGTTGGTCCCCCAGCTGTGCTCCAAGCAAGGTCGCACGGCCATGATAACCTACGCCTACTTGCTCATACTGACGGGCCCCACCCTCAACACCCTCAGGAACATTGGCAAGGTCGCCGAGGCATTGCTCTGCAATGAGGTCACTCCCAATCTTACTTACAAATACTTGTACATCCTTACAAATAAACGCAGTGAAAATTTTATACATTTGATATTTACTTAACCAACTTATAACAGTAGTAGTAGAACAAGAAATTGCCAGGAATACTTGGCACAGTCAATATAATCTAAAGAAATCGTGTATCGTGGAGTGTGTGCCTTAACAGAGTTGTGTGCAATGGCATTTCATCGTCTGCCTACCCCTGCGGAGAAATGGCGTGATGGTTAGTTTGCTAATTAATCTACTACTTCAAGGCGCCTTACGCCTCCTGGTTTCCTGGTTATGCACTATGTATGGTCTGTTTCGTGACAGGCCCTGTCTCTTCTGACACAGGATATAGCTAGGGTTTGTAAATCCCACACGTTTTTCAAATCCCCCAGGATAGCGGGATAGAATTTAAATTTGCGAGATTTTTATTAAGCGGTATTAAATTGAAGTAACGCCAACATTTCATAAATATATACATATATTATAAAAGAAAGTACTAAAATGTGCGTGCCGCTAAAACTCAGAAACGAGTCCCGGTACGATCAAGGGAGTTGTATGGTGTGGTAGCCCTCTATCCCCCATCCATGAAGAAGGTTCCCGTTTCTACCTGAAAGGCGTGCTTTTGAAGATATAAGGGCTGGAAGTTTCGCCCTCTAAGAATTTCTAGAATAGTCCCGAATATTCGAGAGTATTTGAGATCATTCCACAACATTTCAGAACACCCGGAACATTCTGGAATATTCAGGAATAGGCTGGAACGTTTGAGAATGTCCCGGAACATCCCAGATCATTATGGAACATGTTCTGGAACAAATTGTGGACCATTCGAAGCCTTTTTTGTATAGGTCGGGCCACCCATTGGTAGGGGTATATCGTGGGTTGCAGCTGGTGGGACTGATTATATATAAAATCGATTCCGTCTTGAAGTTTCCTTGAAACTTGAGATTTATACCATCAAGTTCAGTTTCTCTTTCATTGTCAAATATTGAAGACAGCTTATTTATACTAACAACATGTTTTCAGCATAAATTTTCTGTTTATGTCAATCCCGCAGAATCGCGGGATTAAGTAGGTATTTCTGAAATCCCGCGGAATAGCGTGATGCGAGATTGGGGGATTGCAAGCCCTAGACACAGCCTTTTGCATATGATTTTCGTACAGACTTACTGAACATATTGAATGTGAATAGGTCATTTAGAATAAATCACTTCTCAAATAGTGAAATCCTAATAATATAATGGTTATTTAATGATTGCAGAAACTACTGAAGTCCAGGTACGAACAAATAAAGCAATCCATAGAGGCGCCGTTCATCGCGTTTAAGAAAGAAGTTCAGAGGATCATTCAAATTATAAAAGATCAAGTTAAAGCCCTGCTTGCACCGCTGGAAGAACTGACCAACGTCGTCATGGCTATAGGTATAACTATAAATAGTAATAAGTCGTGGAAAGTCGTGTTATAAATTATTTGTGCATTAATCATGTTCACATTCACAACGTTAAATTTCCGGAACTTAGGTATGAGAGTTTAGACAAGTTTTCAGAACTCTCGCCACGAGCAATGAATATTATTGCCAACGCAGGCGGTTCGCGTCACGTACATTATTTTTACTAATGCGGGCACACGGAGGTTGTTTTCCACGAGAAAATCCCTTTTTTCATTCCAAGAGTCCCAATTGCTCCCAACCGTCTGGCGCCAGTGATACCTAATAGTAATACCTACTATGGCATCCCCAGATCCGTAATATTATGAGGCTGAATGTGATGGGGAGGGGAAGAAGAGGAACGTGGGAAAGTACCTGGCTATTCAGATCTGGTCACCAAACACGGCTTAAGCCATTTCAAGCAAAGTTTCAATTTTGAATGGTGGTCTTATACCAGGGCTGTACTGAGAGTTATCTTCCAGTCTGGAACGTGTTGCAGATAAACAATTTTTTTTTAAATTGTGAAATACAACACAAATAACATTTATTTGCGCATGCCGGGATTTGAATCCACGACCTTCGGATTTCTATTAGAAAACCTTTACCCCTCGACCACGGAGGCCGTCACCATGTCCCGGGGGAAAGCCTCGAGGCATGGAAATGTCCCATTTTATAGCAAATAAATTATTGAGAGCCGAGGTTTTTTTGTTTTGATTTTATGGATTCTTTCTAGATCCTCTAACTAGCTAGGGCTTATAACATTACCCTTCATGTTTCTAGCTGACTAGTAGGTACTGCGGCTCATTTAGCCTTATTACTATTACCATCTGATGGTTGTATTTAATTGACTGAGTTTACTACACATTATTGTGCTTTATGAGGAAAATTCTTAACTGGATAAAAAACCTCATACAAAAAAGAAAACATTAAGTTCCGAACCTTTTACTCAATTTTACCATTGTAATTTACTGAATATAAATATTTTATTGCTTTTGTGGTCTGGTGTTGTTTGATATCTATCTAGGGGCATAAAAAACATATAATATATAGTGCATTTTTGGAATTTTCGAGGATTATCTCAAGTATTAGTTATATAGGATGAGAGAAGGACTACGGTTTATTAGCTGCGTTATTTGGGGAATAATGGCAATGAAAGGTGGCATTAGAAGTATGGAGGAGCTATTCCGTGCAGCGCAAGACATAGAGACCTTTTCAAGAGTGATCGCCAACGTCGGGGGGACCTGATAAGGCACACAAAGAAGAAGAAGAATGAAAGGTATATTACGAGTATACATATGTATTGTATAGTATATATTGTATAGATTTATGAAACATCATTACATATTTTAGTTATTTGTTTTTGGGGTTTTATGCCGTATTGCGCTACCTCCTTCTTTAGCCGACGTTTCGGACAGCGTTGCAGTGTCCATCATCAGGGCAGATCCGGCCGATCCGACACATCTGTCGGATCTGCCCTGATGATTGACACTGCAACGCTGTCCGAAACGTCGGCTAAAGAAGGAGGTAGCGCAAAACGGCATAACACCCCAAAAACAAATAACGAAAATGCTTTTGGCCGTGAAAGAAAATCTAAAAACGTATCCATCATTACATAGTATAAAATGAAGTCGCTCAAAATGTTTGTGCGCTTAGATCTTTTAAACTACGCAACAGATTTTCATGCGGTTTTCACCAATAGATAGTGTAAGATTAGCCCTGGTGGCATAACCTTACGTGGGTTAGAGTGAAGCACTCTATGCGTGCTATGCCTGTGGATCCCGATATAGTATGTTAACTGCAACAAATAGCGGAGGTAATTCACAAGGGTACTTACGATAGTTAGTTGGCGATCATGCCCGGTTTGGGGTCCCTCGTGGTTCGTTTGGCTGAGTCTGGATGACCACAGGCAGTTGCATGTCAATTATAACGATAAATGATTAATTACCGGCGGTAATTTTACTTTTGAGTCTGTTTGCTTGTCCGATAGAAACGATAAGTTGTTGACATAAGCTTGACGATAAGTAGACTGAATACAAATTTTGGTCTCCTTGACAACGTTTATTAGCGGACCGATATCAGCCAGGGTAAGCACCCAAGTGCAAATTCACCAATAGGTTTGAATTCTGGCCTTCGTATGTGAAACAGAACAAACCCATCGAGATCCAACTAAGCGTTACGAAACAGATAGAGTGATTCAAGAGGAAGGTTTATATGTATAATACATAAAGGTTGGGTAATGGCGTTGTGTTTCGTTAGCCACAGCAATGTGTAGCCGGGTCTGCTAGTGTTATGTAAACGAATTACGGATCGTAGAAAACAAGGCAATTAAAAAGCTATTCAACTTCAATTCTAAAACCTCCACAAAAAATATACCAGGAAACATTACTGTTAACAATAATAGCACGCGAATGCCACTCAATGAAGGGATTTGTTTGTGTTTAAATTCTGTACGTTGAAGTGCCTTTGAATAGAAAAGTTTTTTTTCCGTCTGTTGCGTACACGTAGTTTGATTGCGTCCGTAAATTTGCCGACGCATGAGCTGGCCACATACGGTCTCTGTGAGAAGCATGGATTTTCCAAATTTACCCCCTGCTATCCCTTACAGCTACTATGTTTCCTTTGCAATCCCTCCCTCTGCCCCTCCCTCGTCCTCCGTTCCTTTGTCACACCTCCCCTGCGTATCTTTTCCAATGCGTCCTCGTCCTGCGTCCCCCTCCTCTCCCACGTTCCCCTTCAACCTTCCCCGCAACCCCCCCTCCACAGTACCTACGACCAACTTTCCCGCACCCTTGCTATCCCCACGGCTACTATGCCTCCGTTGCAATCCCTCCCTCCCTCTACCCCCTCCCTTGTTCCTCACCACTCACCTGTGTGTCCTTTCCCATCAGCCTTCATTCCCGCCCCGTTTCCGCTCCGCGCCCCTTTCCCTCACACCTTCCACTTCCATCTTCTGCGCCTTCCCCCACTCCCGTGAACCCACCCAATACATCACCAAAGTTTCATCGCAATTGGATGAATGGTTTAGGAACGCATAAGGGACACACAATTTTTTTTTTAATTAGTATCAAGATGAAGCTAACTAACTAACCACCTTGCCGTTTCTCCGCAGAGGTACACAGAGAGGACGATCGCCGAACAACTCGGTCTGGCACACACTCCTTGCCTCATTCACATTCATACATCGTCTTATACAAGGTCTTATACATTAGATACAAGTCATTAGATACAAGTCTTATACATCGTCTTATACAAGGCAGTAATAACATTAATTACGCGGATGACATAGTGCTGCTTGCACCTTCGATTAAAGCGATGAGACGACTTGTGCAAATATGCGAAGAGTACGCAAACTCTCATAACTTGTTGTACAATGTACAATTCTAAAAAGTCAGTCATCGTTGCTTTCAAATACAATAAGGAGCCATTAAACCGAACTGCTTGTGGCCGCACAGGTTTAAGTATCTAGGACATATCCTAACCGAAGACATGAAGGATGTAGAAGATATGGAACGACAAAGAAGAGCAATTAACATACGGGCCGGAATGCTCTCAAGGCGGTTCTACCACTGTAGCGACGACGTCAGAAAATTACTCTTTAAGACATACTGCACTGCCCTGTACACATCTGAACTGTGGACGCAATACGCAGCAGCGCAATGGGACAAACTGAGGGTGTGCTACAACAATGCATACAGGCAACTTATGCAACTACTGAGGTTCTGCAGCGCCTCCACGATGTTCACCGAAGGGAGGGTGCACTCATTCCCAGCCTTACTTCGCCACCGACTAGCCAGCTTCTGGAGCAGGACACGGAAATCAACCAACATCATTGTCGTGGCTGCATCCGAGTGGCTCAGTTCCCCACTAAATGAGCGATGGATGCAGATGATGAGGCGACCTCCCTAATGGACGATAAAAAAAATTATATTTTTATTTTAATTTCTGTTTAATTTAATTTTATTTTTAATTTTATGGTTATTTTTTTGTTATTTATGTTCAAGTTTTATTTTCATTAGGTACCTACCTAATAATATGATTTTTATTTACTCCATACGTAATATGGCAGACTGGGATTGCACTACCCTCCCAGTCCTGCTGGAATAAAAACTTAAATAAAATAAATTATATATACCTACTCTTCTATTAATTTAACTCTTGACATGGCCAGACTCAAGTATCTGGTTCACTTTGTGGTGCCATGTCTACCTCGGGCGTACCCGACTTCTTCTACCATTCACATTTGCGTTTAATATTCTCCTTACACTCCTTTCCTCAAATAGACTCTACGGCAGTGGTTCTTAACCTTGTTGAAGGTACTGACCCCCACCAGTTTCATATGCACATTCACCGAACCATTCTTAATTGGAAAGCGGGGTGTGTATTGACCTCCACCCAACCCGCGAGACTGACTCATCGAACCCCTGGGGTTCGATCGAATCCAGGGTTTGTCCCCTGAAAGGAACATTGTGTAGGTTGTAAGAAATTGATATACGCTGGCAACATTAAAAGTATTTTCTAGTCGATAAGGTCAATATCTATGGAATTGGAAACGTCAAACATCAAGCGGCTACGGCACGGCTACTCAGGGTTGCCAACTTAGGGGTTTTCCCTCCAGATTTAGGGGGAAAATAAGTGGGATGGGATTTTTTTAGGGGTTTAATTTGTTTAGGGGTATTTTTGGGGGTTTTGTAATTCCATATTTTTTTTAAATTTTATAACATCGTATACACGGAGCACTCACACACTTCACAATTTTATTTGTTGACTT
This sequence comes from Limnephilus lunatus, assembly GCA_917563855.2. NCBI lineage: Eukaryota > Metazoa > Arthropoda > Insecta > Trichoptera > Limnephilidae > Limnephilus > Limnephilus lunatus. The sequence goes on from OU830596.1 coordinate 29,638,041, forward strand.
AGAGCGATATCTAGTGCAATTATTATATTCTAACTACTCTGTGGTCAGGCTTCACATTGAATCGAAATGGTGGATTTTGCACTACATTTAATCCAACTCCTGAAATATTAAGCTTATTCAATGTTAACATGTATGATTAAAAAAAACTGATTCTTCTCAAGAAAATGATTCAATATTTGATTTATTAAATCATTTAAAAATAAAGATTATTAAAAAACATAATAGCATATCATTTATTAATTATTATTCATTATTTTTACAAAAAAAATTTTTTAGGGGTATTTTCAAGTAATTTGCCGGTTTCTAGGGGTTTTTGAGTTTAGTTTAGGGATAAATATTTTTGAGAGTTGGCAACACTGCGGCTACTAGCGAAAACAAACAGTCTTAACAGTGTTCGAAAATCATCAAAAATCATCAATACATCAATTGACAATGTCGAATTCAAAAGAAGTCGTGTAAGTTATTTATCTGTATTTTGTATATAGGAGACTTTCCATTATTATCACTAAACTTATCTTACAATTGTTATTGTGCTGAAATTTTGTATTGCATTGAATTATTTTATTGCGATACCCGATATTTCTATCAAACACAAACTTATTGACATTCAGAATTCTGATATTATAATTTCAGTAAGAAAGTTCGATCGTCAGTGAATCAAATAATTTATTTGACGGATTACATGGCGAAGCACCCTGAATTTGCTGCTGGCAGATTCGTTGGACCGCACGGTGCCCAAAATAACCGTGACAAGTGGCAGAAGTTGGCCGAACGCCTTGCTGAGATAGGTCCTAATAAATCAGCTGAGCAGTGGAAAACAGTGAGTATTTGTACCTTCCTATACAAACTGGCTTATTTGCTTCTTATTACGAAAATGCTGACCTTCTAATCTATTATGGAGACACTTGATATAAGCCCGTATAAATCACTTTTAACCCTAGAAAGATAATCTTATTTTGACCTACGTTAAAAAGATAATGATACATCTTAAAGACTTACCAAATTTTAAAAGTGTATAAGTATTTAACATATTATCATACTTAAACAGTTTAAAGGTAGCTGAATAACTAGTTTAGGGTTTTTTTTACTTCAAATAAAACCAAAATAATTGTAAAAAAATATATACTGTAAACTATTAAGTCTTTTTGTAATGAAAATTAATGTTTTATTTTATATCTTAATCGTAGCATTATTAGAAATCCGAAAGTTACGCAAAAGATAATCAATCATGCGTCTTTCGAACGTATGGTGTATGTATTTCTCCGTAATTATTGTACTTATCGTGGTGACACAGCTGCCCCTCGCAAACTCTGCACGGCAACTGAGCTAACTGAGAGATAGTCAGCGCGCTACGTTGCGAAAAAAAAAAAAACAGACATTCTTCATTTCGTTTATGTCGCAAAGATGTAGATTATCTTTCTAGGGGTAACCTGGCATTATTTTTGCCTTTTTCAGACATGGCGAGACTTAAAATGCAAATCGCGGGCTAAGAGGAATGCGGATGCCAGACGAGCTGTCCTCAGCACTGGTAACACTGCAAAAATACCGGTGTTGACTGACCTCAAGCCAGAGGTCATCATTGGCAGGGCCGGTTCTGAGGGCAGTGTAGGAGAGAAACCAGAAGAAGTTGTGCTGGATATTGAGGTCACTATTGCCTTAGAATGTTAATATAATGTATTCTATCAAAATGTAGTTAGTCCTTTATCACCAATGCAAATTATTTGTGTGTTTTATAGTATTCCAATGAGCAGCTAATGAATACACCTGTTGTCACACAGGCGGAAACTGAGCTCCGAAGCCAACCGAAGAAGAGAAAGTTAGTTGCCACGCCGGATGAGGGGGGGCAAATGGCGAAGGCACAAGCCAGTAACGACTCCTTCAAAGAGCTGGTGGGAGCTGTCAACCGGTTCACAGATGTTTATCAGGTATTTCCTACTTCTCTTTGAATCACTCCCCAAGTACATGTTTAGAAAGTACGTAACCATAATGGGCTGTAGTCTTTTTTGTTTTTTGAGGGTTTGCAACACTGAGTGGTAGAGGGGAATCTCCTGACCAAACTGAGCATCGTAGGAATACGGTAGTACGTAAATTCACGTTGTAGTGTCCAGTTGCGTGAAAGATGTCTATAAGACATCCCGCCAATTGATGTAATCCACTTCTTACTCGCGGAAGGAATAACAACTACAAGAATAAAAGGTGAGGATTTTCTGAGCTCTCTTGTGACTGGAGATGATAAGTGGGTGGCTCATTACACGCCTGAGAAAAAAAGTGGCGTCATACCAATTTCACAAAAAATTCAAAACTACAATTTAGGGCAAAAAAATCATGGCCTCAGTGTTTTGGGACCGAAAAGGCATAATTTTTGTCAAACTTCTGCCTCAGGGAAGACTATCAATGCACAACAATATTGGGCGACCCTAAAAAACTCAACAGCAGGGGAATAATGATGAGAGGAGTGTGCTTGTTGCACGACAACGCCTGTTCTCACACGCTCTTGGCCTCTTTTGGTTGGGATGTTTTCAACCACCCGCCCTATTCCCGTGACTTGGCATCTTCAGATTATCATCATTTCACTTCCCTGAAGGCACATATGAATGAAATTAAATTTTCGACCAATGAGCAGGAGCAGAAAGAGGTTCTGAAGTGGGGGAAGGAGCTGGCGGGAGAGTTCTTGGAAGAGGGTATAAAGAAGCTTGTGCTATGGCTCACCACATGCATTGACCGGGACAGTGGCGTGCACAGAGTTTTTGATCAGGGTAGGCAGTAGGAAAACTGCCGAAATAAATAAATAAATAAAAACCTTACCACAGATAACTCCATTCTTACACCTTTTCGTTTAGTGTGCTTGCTGCTGGTTGCAGATTATGTATGTAGGTTTGGATTATCTAAGCCACATCAAATATCCAAATAATCGCTTCATTTATGCCTATTATCACAAGCCAATTATTAAATGTCAAATCGATACGTCTAGGCGTACTTCTTCCCACACAGATTATTCGTTTTTTTTTTCGTTAAAAGATAACCGAGAAAACCCATTGTTTTTTAATTACTTAAACACACATTATTTCCTTCACGACAACAAGTTTCACGGGTTAAAATTTCCATATTTTCCCGGAAAATTCACAATTAAAGTACGAGAAACATTTTTGAACTGACAATTCGCATTTGTGAAAGACAACTGCATGACAACTGGTTGGTATAAATAGAAAACTACAGATGTCACTGTCGTCACTAATTGCCATTTGTTAATTTTGTTCTAGAAGGCACTGCTTCATACTAACAAAAAAACTTCTACAAACAAATTCAAAACGACAGTTCGTAAACATTGATATTATAATCTTGTATGAAATTAGCTCCATGCAGACATAATTCCTGCTTACGGCCGCATTTTAGTGGACCAGTCTGAGGGCGCTAGTGTAGTTTCTAGTTACAGATTATGCCACGTTTTGTAGTTTTACGTTTAATGTGGCGCTCCCGTAGTTTCGGTTGCAGAGCTTTTTCCGCGCTTATTTTTGAAAGTGTGTATTTGTTTTTAGCAATAATTTAATAAATTATAATATTATTTACATGCTTATGTTTTACAAATACGATAGGGTAGGCAGTGCTTATGTGCCTATATGGAGTGCACGCCCCTGGACCGGGATGGCGATTATGTGGAAGAAAACTCAACATGTGTATAAACAATATGCTGTAATTTTTTATTCACTTTTCTAAAAAAATTAAAAAATCTAGTACACTTACTATTTGAATATTCTCGTACTTTCAAATTTATAAACTTTCCGTTTTTAGTAAGTCAACTATGTATATGTTATTTTAAGTTAAATTAATGAATTGTTATTTGTCATTTCAGAGTAAAGCAGCAACCTTCCAGAATTCGATAAATCGAATTGGGGACATTTTTGAGGTATTTTCTGTTCCTTTTTGTAATTATTTTATGCCGGCTGTACACATTAATAGAGGCTCCGTGTACATGCACGCTGTGCATGTACATATTTGCTCCTTTAGTTGCCTGTCAACTGTGTTTTTATGATGACGTACCCGATGATAAGTGGTCTAACAAATTTGAGTTTTTGAAATTTTATTAAAAATAATCAGTATTATGGGACCCAAATCAACAAACGTGAAATAGTAGCAAATCACTAGTAATTATAGCAGTAATGGCACAAGGAGCAGCAGGCAGCACTAGTCATGTTAGAACATGAGAGTATCTACACTTAAAATGTTTCAATGTTTGTTTAAAGCTGGCATTTATAACTAATTTATTATAGAAGGTAAATTAATGAATTATCCTCTCTTGTTTCAGAGGTATACCGCAGCGTTTGAAGGAAAGGTTGAAATTCTTCGACAGCAGACATTGAGGTATCACATTATTTCATATTATTAGAAAGTTACTTGAAAGATTGGGTGTTTTTTTTTTGTTTGCATTAGCTCCACACAGGAGGCCCTGAGGAAAATAATTTCCCTCGGAGCCTATGTCATCTTAGATGATGCTGTGTGGAGGGTTTTTTAAGAAGAGGAAGTTCTGGGAAGGAAACAGGTATGAGAGGGGTAGGAATCTGGGGGTCAGTGTGTCCAGGGTGTGACGGATGTATGAATCCACCTCTCCAACTGGGGTGGAAGGCGATTGGCAGAGATTCTGGCTGGAAAGGTTAAAATACCTCCCTCAACCAGTCTCTCTCGATCCTGCCCACCACGCGGCAGGTGGGCAGACGCATCCACCACCAAGACCTGGACCCCATGAGCCCGGGCACCCCTGCCAAGTCACCACATGTAGCGCACCACTTGGGGTGACCGATTGGCAGAGGTGTTGGTTATCCAATAAATGGTTACTGAGGCGGCAGTACTCATACCCGCCTTCCAAATTGTAAATGTAGTTAAAATATGTTCACAAGAGATGGAAAGGTTGAATACAATAATTAAAAGTTGCACAAAAAAGGAGTCCACAGTGGAGTGGTGATTTGGTGACTAACTTTGATATACATGAGTCAACAAGGCATGGGAATGGTAGAGGAACGAATAAAGTAGAATGAACAAGTTTTATTATACATTTGATGTCTATAATAAAGCACTTTTCTTTCTTATTCTAGACCAGCATCTGATCCACTACCATCAACTTGCAGCACATTACCATCAACGTCCCAGACTATTTTACCAAACTATTCGTTGCAGTTGAAGTCAGAGTCGCAAGATGAGGAATATTAATTTTTGCATTTCTGTGAAATATGATGATACGTCATACGCCTCTCCCTCCATGAGTGGTATCTTTCCCACTTCGCAGTCAACAACCCGAACAAGCCGGGGAAGATAAGGGTTGGGTTCGACGCCGCCAGCCAATGTAGAGGGACATCATTGAATGACCAGCTTCTCACCGGCCCCGACCTGCTGGGGAACATCCTCAGATTCCGAGAAGGCAGTATAGCCATTGCTGCCGACATCCAGGAGATGATCCAGATCAGGAAAGAGGACCACCCCTTTCAGCTCTACCTGTGGAGGTCGCCGGAACCGGACACCTACCAGTTGGCGTCCACGATATCTGGGGCGACCTCCTCGCTAAGCAGTGCCCAGTACGTGCGGGACAGGGTGACCGACCCGAACGGCCTTGCTGGTCGACATCACCGCCAAGATTCCGTGCACCCTGAGGATGGCTTCGCTGCTGGAGCTGCGTCAACTGGGCCAGACGACCCAGTCCACGATCCTGCAGCTGGCAGCGTTCCTGTGTGGTGTCGCCGGCGTGATCCCGGTCAGTGGGATAGTCGATCCGTTGCGGTCCAGCAGACGGCGCCGGGATCACGTGCTGGCCAGTGCCGCGGACGTGCTATCAGATGGAGCGGTCAACCGCCCACCGCCACCGATGGGAAAGAATAGTGCGAAAGTGAACAAAAGCAGTAGGTGCGCTCAGTGCGATGAGCCCAATAAGACCCGCGAGTTTATCGCAAAGTCACTTTCCCTCCGGTGGGAAACGGTGCGCGCGGGAAACCTGTGCCGCAAGTGCCTGTACCCGCACCACTGCAAGGACTCCAAAGAAAAAGTGTGGTGCGGTGTGGGTGAATGCCGTCACCCGCATTATCGTCTGCTCCACCGGTGTGCTGTTGAAAATAGTGCCGATTGTGTTGCGGGGCCCCACCGGTGTAAAAGTGTCAACTTTCGCCTTGCTGGATGAGGGTTCTACCATTACCCTCATCGAAGCTCACACCGCGTCGCAGACCGGTCCACCACCTGCGACTGCACGGAGCGAAGGGGTTGTGCACCTCCGATGCCCGCTCCCAATGCGTGACCTGCTCCTTACCGGCCCCGACCTGCTGTCCTCTCTCCTGGGAAACATCCTCCGACTCCGGGAAGGCAGCATAGCTATTGCTGCCGACATCCAGGGGAGATGTTCCTTCGGATCCAAATCCTGAGAGAGGACCAGCCCTCCCAGCTCTTCCTATGGAGGCCGCCCAACCAGAGGGAACCACACACCTACCAGCTGGCGTCCATGATGTTTGGGGCGACCTGCTCGCCCAGCAGTGCCCAGTACGTGCGGGACAGGGTGGCCGGCCATTCGTTCACGGTTCTACATGGACGATCACCTGGACGCGGTGGAAAACCCTGACGAAGCTGCTGCCCTAGTCCGCGACGTAAGGTCCCTCCTTGCAAAGGGAGGGTTCCACCTTACAAACTGGGCCTCAAACTGCCAGGACGCGCTAGCTGGAGTACCCCCTGATGACCGCCCCACCTCCACGATAGCCATAAACAGCAGGTGAAGCGAGACTGAGAGTGTCCTAGGGCTGGTGTGGGACCCATCCACTGACCGCTTCATCTACACCTTCCTTGAAGCGGTCAGCCCCAAAGAAGCCACGCGGCCCACAAAGCGGCAGCTCCTCTCCATTGTGATGAAGATCTTCGACCCGGTGGGCTTCCTCGCCTGCCTCACTATACGATCGAAGATCCTGCTGCAAGCCGTGTGGCTCTCAACCGTTGGATGGGATGACCTAATCACTCCGGAGCACGCCGAACGTTGGAGGGACTGGATGAGCCTGCTCCAGGAGAGCAGCGTGACCCTGCATCTCTTCTGCGACGCCTCGGAGCAAGCCTGCTGTGCCGTCGCCTACTTCGTGGAGGAGGTGCAGGGCGCTCTACAAGCCACCTTCATTTCAAGTAAATGCAAGGTGGAGCCTCTGAAACCACTATCTATACCCCGCCTTGAGCTGCAATTCGCACTTATGGCGGCTAGATTGGCCAGAACCATCCGGTTGGAGAGCCAAGCGAGGATAGCCGCAACCATTTTCTGGACGGACTCAACCACAGTGCTGTACTGGTTGCGCATGGACCCGCGCACCTACTCTGCGTTCGTGTCCAACAGGTTGGGCAAGATTGACAGACTCACCTCCATAGCCAATTGGAGGTGGGTCCCTACCAAGCAGAACCCGGCCGACATCGGCACCTGGGAATTGGAACTGCCCGACCTGTCTCTCCAGGGAAGATGGTTTTGTGGCCCCGCTTTCCTCACCACACCAGAGAGCGACTGGCCTAAGGAGCGGACCCTCACCAAGCCAGACGACCAGACTTCAGCACTACGTTGGCCACATCACCACGGCCGGAGAGGCGCTGTCTCTGGTCGAGAGATTCTCTTCATGGCACCGGCTGACACGCGCCACAGCGTGGAACTGCAGTCTGTCAGGCGCTGTTGGATGGGCCCGAACCGACTCACCGAGTTCACGTTACGTGCGGAGGAGCTGAGGGAGGCCGAGCGCAGATGGGTGAGGAGATCCCAAGAAGACGCCTTCTCCACCGACATGCACGCCATTAGGCTCGGCCAGACGCTACCTGCCGCCAGTCGCCTTCAGTCTGGCCCCCTTCCTCGGACCTGATGACGTTTTGCGGATGGGCTCGCGGTTAAAGAATCTCACCGGAACAACAAGCTAGGCAAAGACCCCCGTGATCCTGGATGGCGCTGACCCATGCGCCCGGCTGCTGATCCGCCACTACCATGAGAAGGCGGACCATCCAAGCATGGAGAAAACAGTGGCCGAGATCCGGTGCAGCTTCTTCATCACCATTCACCGTCAGCAGGAAGATAAGCCATGACTGCCCCACCTGCCACCTAAGACGGAGCAAGCCCTCTCCACCATTGGTGGGGACACTGCCGCCGTCCCCCCTGTCACACCACGTCCGCTCCTTCACACATTGCGGGCTAGACTACTTCGGGCCGATGGAGGTCACAGTCGGCAGACATTGAGAGAAGCACTATGGACCACTTTTCACCTGCCTCTCCACCCACGCCATCCACCTAGAGCTGGCGGCCTCACTGTCTGCCGATTCAGCCATCATGACTGTTCAACGAATGACCGCCCCAAGAGGTCAACCCGCGGTGCTATACTCGGACAACAAGACGAACTTCCGTGGTGCCGTCACGGAAATATGGAATGCCGTGGCATCCCTGCAGCAGGATGCCAGGATGTCAGACGCCATGGCCACCAGGGCATCGAGTGGCGCTTCATAACCCCCCTCAGTCCCTACATGGGGGGAGCTTGGGAAAGGTTGGTCCACTCAGTCAAATGAGCCCTGAGCGCCACCTTAAGGGAAAGGGCACCAAGGGAGGTAACAATTTAAAAAAAAAGCTTACCAAAGCCTTCTCCCAAATAGGCGTTCTATGTAACATCTTGTATCTGTATTCTGCACTCTCCCTGGCTGCATCCAATATTGGGGTCATGAGATAAGGTTCCAAAGTGTATCCAGAGTAACCTGATTCAAACATAAACACCCGTTATAATAGGTACATATATGTAACTACTAAATTGTCATTTTTCTCAAAAGTGGAGTGTTGAAATACATACCTGGCAAAAAATATATCCCAATTCTCTCATTATATAGTCTGATCATTTCCATGTGTACTATTGTTCCAAATAAATTGGTCGTGATCAGTAACGGGGAAGGGCTCATTGATACTCAATATTGTTAACGTAGCATCACAGACCTGTTTATGAAACATATAAAACCTTAAATAAAATATGAAAAACCGCTAACTGCCTGTTTTATTTATGTCATTTTTGTGAAAAAAAATATTTACCATTTTAACATTCAGCAAATAAAATCCTTGTGGTGTTTTAGACCGGTTGGTAGCGTTGTAGTTATTGGTTCCACTCAGCCGTTGCTGGTTCGATCTTCTAGTTTAGTTATATTAGAAGATATGTGGAAGATCTTCAGTTTCTCATGTCTAGGATGAACAAAGTATGTATGTATGAAGAATGAGCTAATGATGAATGTAGGTAAGTCTAAAGTAATGGTTAGCAGGCGGCTGGCGTAGGCGAAACAATAATTCCAGAGCCGCTCATTATTAAAGGCAAAACATTTAAATTATAGTTATTATTAAATTATAGTAATTGCAGGCAACTCTATTAATGGAGTACTGAACGCCGTTGGCGCCAATAAAAAACTGTCCAAAGGAGCGAAGTTAGCCATCCATAATGGAGTGCTGGTACCTACCCTGATGTATGGCAGTGAGGCATGGAACTGGCAGAGGAAGGATGAAAGTAGACTGAATGCTGTAGAAATGAGATCCCTGAGGCGCCTGTGTGGTAAAACCATGTATTATCGTGTGAGAAATGTGGAGATTCACAAAGAATGCAAGGCTAGTAAGTGTAATAAGTAAGATTAAGAAAGGGACCTTCAGATGTTGTGAACATGTAGAGCGATTGAACAAAGAAAGTAGTGTAAGGAGAGTATATGACGCAAATGAGAATGGTAGAAGAAGTCGGGGACGATCAAGTGAATCAGATACTTGAGTCGGGCCATGTCAAGAGTCATTATAATAGAAGAGTATGCATGAGATGATGTATGAATGTGAATGAGGCAAAGAGAGAGTGCCAAGACCGAGTTATTTGGCGATGCGTCCTCTCTGTCTACCCCTGCAGAAAGCGGCGTGATAGTTAGTTAAATATAAACGTAAAACAATACACTCAATGTTGTTTTTCAGTCAACGCCATCGAAAATGCCGCAAGGTGGCTGTCGTCCATGGTGCATGTGTGCAATAAGACTCTGGGCTCTCCCTACAACAAGTGCATGCGCTTCTTCGGCGTGATGACGGCTGACTGCCAGAGCAAGATGGGCCCCACCTTCCTATATCGCTGCAGCAAGGAGTACTTGGCTAAGATGATCTGCTACGTGGTAAAGCCTCTACCCTATCTATGCGAGCGGATCAAATATGCCGAGACTGATGCGTCGGCAAAGATACGATATAGTAAGGGACATCACAATTAATTATAATTTGGGAGGTGGGTATGGCCCATTTATTAACTAACACCTCTGCCAAAGGTCATCCCAAGTGGTTCATTACGTTTGGTTACTTAGGGTTCATGGGGTTAGGTTTATCTAAGTCTTGGTGGCGGATGAGTCTGACCACCTACTGCATGGTGAGTGAACTAGAGATTCTGGTAGAGGGAGACCTTTGACCTCTCCAACCGGACTCTTCACCCAACGCCTTGCACCGCGTGGGAGGGATGAATGCATACGTCCATCACTCCCGACTCCACATTCCTACCCATCCCTGTTACCTTTTGCCTTCCCTGAACATCCACCCTTTCCTTAAAAAGACCTTCCATGCAGCATCCCCAAAGATGACACATGTGGAGCTAATTAAAAAAGAAAAAAATCTGGGTATCTTTCACGGCCGATAGGTAAAACCCTATAACAATACTATATTGACTAAATCCATCATCTATGGCGATATTTGCGAGCAAGGTCGACATATAATTCTTATAGTCGGTAGATAAAACCTTCACTAATGTGTCAGATAAATTTCAATTAACCACTGCGATACGTAAGCGGATATACAGTGAAACCCTCTTAAGAAGTTCTCTCTTAAGACGTTTTGTGACTTAAGAAGTTTGGTTTTTTCGGTCCCTCGGCTCAATATTGGCCCAATTTTTCCCAAATATAAGGTTTTCCTGCTTAAGAAGTTTGTTTTTCCAGTCCCTTGGAATACTTCTTAAGAGGGTTTCACTGTACATGATAATATAACGATAGCAGTCAAGTACAATAAGCGTGTTTTCACATCAACGCGTGTGTTTCCACAGAAATCGTTATAACTCCGTTATTGTTCTAGTGAGATCCCTAAAACAAAAAATAGAAGCTCCATAATAAATCAAGCATCACTATTCAAGTTGTCCATAGAAATACATAAAAAGACCTATTCTGTCAGATACATGGTAGACTGCAAAATCGCCTACCCGCCGTTAGACATTGTTATTCTTTTAATTAAATATTCTTATATGAAATGATAAAAAATTGAGGTGATTAAATTGTTTATTATACATTTATACGATAGAATAAGTATTGTTTTTTACATAATCCGTGTTTTTAGTACCGTTTTTTCATAAAAACATCACGTGAGTCATTTTTACATTTTTTTTATGTTTGCATTCTAAATTTTAATATTTCCAAATGATAATATTTATTTATAACATAATAATTTGAAAGCTTATTTCTAACCTTTCAAAAACAATTTTTAGAATTTGGCTACGTTCAGAAATGTTTAAATAATTTATAGAGCTTTAATTGTAAAGTGGAAATAACACAAAGTTTTTGTAAATATGACATTTCGTTTAAGACAAATAAAAATTTGCATATTCGCAATAGATCGGAGTGGTTAACTGTTAATATGTATATATAACTTTTGGAATAATTTTGCTCGTTATGCAAAATTACTGACTTATTTATAATGAATGGAGGTGAACTACTGACTTATTAATAATGAATGGAGGTGAACTAACGAAGCTCTTTGAATTGAGAGGAGTCGTATATGCGATCAATTGAATCCGTTCAAGCTTGTAGAAATGAAACTTGTTCAAATTTCACAAGTTATGGCTAAAGACCTCATTAACTAATTAACTCTCTTTTTAGTGTCAAAAGTACATACGGACTGAAAATGTAGTATATTAAAGTTAGATTTTCAAGTTGACATTATCGATTTATTCATATTTTTATGTAGCCAATTGACGCATAGGAAAGTCAATCGATAAACAGATCCGTCAGTGTTGCCATTGTAAATCGATATAAAATCATTGAAGTCAAACTCATTAATCTGATATTGTTAACTTATCGATTTGATCGTGCTTGACCTCCGTATATGTCATTAGAGGTCGCGCAGCGAACGTTGATGTGAACACAGTATTCACGCAGATTCATTTGCAGATGCATTAAAAATGATAGATAGCATAGGCATAAGCCAGACACAAGGCTTAAAATCAGCTTGTAATATTCTCTCATCTTCGTGTTTTCATATCGCCAGAGCTCAGGGAGTGCTCCGCCAAGATCCGTGACGCGTTATTCGTGGATGTGCAGTTCTACCACCAATTCACATTGGTCACCAACTCTTCTCTCGATCCGGAGGACGTCAAGGCCCAGATCCTCAAGGATCTGCACGCGAAGATCGAACGGTTTGAGTTCTTACTTCACTTTTTCGGATCCATTTCCTGCATCGTCCTCGTCATCTTGCTCTTCCGGTAAGTGCGATGATTACTTCTGGTATTCTGAAAATTACTATCATTATTCCAAAAGGTATGCAGTGCAATGCAATACATGAAAAATATTAAATGGCTATGAAGGAGAGCTCCATCGAGGCGACCATGGCAGTAGTGTTAATATTCTTGGATTGGCGTTGTCTGCGCTAAAAGCTTCCACAGTGTCAGAACTGCTCTGAAAGAGTGGACTGATCCCTCTAGGAACATTTCCGTAGTGCTACAGTATCTCGGTAGGCAGAATTACTTAAATTTATCATTGACACTTTTGGCTGCAGTAAGAAAGGATCTGTTGCATTCTCCGTAAATGTAGTCGCTTTCCCCAGATATCATTCAGCTGTATTTGAGGTTAGTTACAGCTATTTCTCAACAAAACTTACGAATGAAATACCGTGTATTCGAATATCGACATTGTTGCGTTGATAATAATAGTATTGTCAAAGGAGTACCATTTATCGCCGTTTGTGTCTCAGGCACGAACAGTTATGATGAGGGCCGAAGGCTCCAGTAGATGGAGCGAGCTTGCGCTCTCAGTCCGTGGCAACACCAGAAGTAATTAGTAAATAGACTAGTAAAGACGTCTGTCCAGTATAATATATAATAAAGTAATTCACAATAACCAATAAACAAACTAGTAACCAATCGAACCTTTAACTTATTGGAAGAAACCCAACACTTCTCAAGTTGTCTGATGTAAGAAATAAGAGACATCAGTATGTAAGTAAAATCTTTTATTATTTTGAGCGGTTGATTCAAAACTGTAAAGAAAATCTGAAGTTTTCCGCTTAACCCTTAAGCAAACCACAGAAACCTTTGAATATTTACTGGAATTTTTTTGATATTTTATTTAGCCAGGTGAGAAATTCAAAAAGGCTTTCGGGCCACACGAAACGGGCTCGCGGGCCACGGGATGCTGGTCACTGTAAAAGAGCCACTGCTGAAAACCTACCACATTCCAGGTCCGGAATGTACACTTGAGCAATGACCGTTTTGTCAATTTTTACGAGGATTGTTTGAGTTTAGATAGATTGTAGTTTAGATGTTAACATTTCAAACATTTTTTAGAGTTTGGTGGTACCGCCGGAAATGGATGAGCACGAAGAGCTACGACAATCACTACATCAATTCCTTCTTCAGGGAGATCGATCTGCAGCGCGCCAAGATGTCGCTGGTCACCATTCTGCCGCTCTCGGAGCGAGAAAGGCCTTATTATATATCGGTAAAACTCATAATTTATTATAATTATAATAACAACATTGAAAATGTGTGCATTTTAATATTATATGTATGATTTTTGGTTTTTTGCCTTATGAAAATTTCATCCAATCATCCGAATTTCACTGCACGTATAAAACCTCACGTACTACTCCACTTGCTATGATGGTTGATGGGTTTAAGAGGAATACACTCAGAAATGTTTAAATGCATTCAGAAGTACATACTATATGACCACTAATATAGAGAATAGGCTTAAAAATCTCTAGGCAAACTGAGTCTAGAAACGGTTGATTTTAGTACAAAGTGATTAATATTTCTTTTGTGAAAAATTTTATAAGAATTCTGCCTAGAGACTGATATAAAACCAATTAATATTACCGAAAAGCTGATTCTTAAAGTTATGTTTAAAAAAGTAAAATTTATATTAAAAATAAGGAATGAAAAACAGTTTTATATCACACAAACGCTTAGATTTTTTAAATAACATGAATATTGCAGAAAAAACACAGCAAATTCGTACTACTAGAATTGGCTCTACTCTAAACTTTGAGGCAATTCAAACTAAATTTTTCTTTGGGCAAAGAAATTATTTGTATCATGTACCTTTTTACCTGAAGTGGTGTATATGTAAGTCATGTAGTTTCAACATCATTCAACAGATGTCGTTGGTAAAGTTTGTTGTACGTAGTTTTGTGGTATCTCAACAGATGTCAGTCAAGTAATATTTTAAAAGAGTATCATCTTTCGTCGTTTGTGTCTAATGTACAAACGGTTACGATAATAGGCAAAGGCAGATGGTAGATGGCTAGACTACATCAGCCGCAGCCGCAGAATAACTTAGAGCCTCTTCTAGAAAGGACAAGTCTGGTCCAATTGAATATTCATTGTAAACATTACGATAAATGTAAATAAAGTAACTTGTAATCTCAACGAACCTTGATCTTATTTGATAGATTCTTAACACAATTATTGTATTTAAAAAAAATTATAAATAAATAATAACATTGTGTTTCAGATCCGATCATACAAACTCCTGCAGAGTGAGAGTATCGAATTAATTCAGTCTTGCATCTTTCTCTTCCTGACTTCAGTGAAGATAGGAGTTCATATTGCTACTGATTATTGCTTTTACTGGATCCTAGATAAAGCTTACTTCTATGGTTTGATGGCGACTAATCCTCCAAGTATGAAATATAATTGATCATTAGCCACTGGAGCGATTAAGGTCGAAAAATGGACCACTTTTTTTTTTTTTGCGATTGATAGCGGTCCAAAATTGGACCAGATTTTCCTACCATGGGTAAAACATTTATTGCAATTATTTAAAACATTTCTCCCGTCTGCCATTTATTTTAAAACGAAGCTATTGAAATGCTCTATCTATTATGACCACAGATGTCGCAAATCCGAACTTCGTAGACTATTTTAGAACACAGTTAAAAATAATTTTTTTAAATATTTTGTCCCGTCAAATTTTCCATCAGCTTTTACAGTTAAAATTAAGTCCTTTTTACATAGATATGCACCTTTCATTATTAAGTATACCACAGACAACATACAGAAATCGAAAATATCCTATGTTGACTCGAATAAGTACCTCACGGCAGTTTCAAAGTTAAAAAATATGCAGGATTTGCGCGGTTGTAAACTTTACGATTTTTTTATAAATGCTACAAATATGAGATAAATGGTAAAATAAAGGTTAATTCATTGGCTATACAGCAATATAATAAGTTTTTATGTCTCCATGTTAAAATTCGAAAGCATGATATTTTTAATGTTGGCGAAAAATTAAAAAAATGATCTGGGAAATCTCGAGCAATCGAGGCAAATTTATTAATTTCGCGTGGTCGCTCCAGTGATTAAGGTATTCAACCCGATTTAATAGGTAACACTTCTTTAAACAACTGAAGGGTATTTCACCATCCACTTCATAGCTTATCCATAGGTTAATGTATATTTTCGATTTTATTTATTTATTAAGTCAGAGTTTACTATTCGGTACTCCAACCTATAAATAGTGAGTATATATTGGATAAGTTGGCAGAGTTTTCTAACTATTGCGAGTATTTTACTTTCATTAATATTTGTTATAGTATGGATAAGCTATCAGGAGGATGTTGAAATACCCCTTGATTAAATTTGTTTACAAAACGGCGGACTGGATGACACTTGCATGCAATGCAATTTGGGAGGCGGGAATGGGTACCGCCACCCCGGGAACCTTTATTGGATAACCAACACCTCTGCCATAGGTCACCCCAAGTGGTTCGCTACGTTTGGTGATTTAGCAGGGGTGCCCGGGTTCATGGGGTGAGGTTTGTCTAGGTCTTGGAGGCGGATGACCAAGACACACTGAACCCCAGATTCCTACCCATCCCTTAAACCCTTTTCCTTCCCAGAACTGTCCTCTCCTTCCTTTCCTTAAAAAAATTCCCCCCACAAAGCACCCCCAAAGATGACATGGACCCTGAGGAAAATTATTTTCTTCATGGCCTCCTGTGTGGAGCTCATGTAAAAAAAAAATGCAAACCACGGAATTGTTTCGGTAGTCGATAGCAATGAGTTCTCGGAGTTCCTTGAATTCATTTTATTACTTGTTTGAATTTACAATGAATTAGCATAAAAATTTGTTTATTTAGTAGCGCTTATTTCATTTACTGTGCAAAACAGTGCATATTTTTCTTGATGTTAAAACAGCTTTTAGGTAGTTAATTGAAATTTAATTTTAAACATTTTAAGACTATTTTTTTTTTTAAATTGAATTTTTTTTAATTTTAATTTTAACACGTGTAAAACCTCAAATTTTAATATTTAATCACTGAAGACAATATTAGCAACTCTCAATCAAATATATGAAACAAAAAGAAAAAACAAAAAAAAGATATGGTTGTATCTAGGAATTGAACCCAGGACCTTAGCCTTATGTCGCGCTGCTCTACGACTGAGCTAATGGGACCCTATCCCCTTTGGTCATATTTAACTGTATCATAATTCGATTTAGAACTACCAACATTCTCTTCATATTCTTTACACAGAAAAGTCAATAGATGGTGTAAGAGACGTCCTCGTCTTCTCCCACAGACTGTAGATAGGGGCGCCGGGTAGTCCTTCGTGGCCGCTAGATGTCGGGATGAAGCTAGTGAACTGCCAGGGTGGAGGCCTTTAGAGGGGAAGAGGCAGGGTCCAAGGGGGCAGAAATGAAATCCAGTTTTCAAGTTCAGTCCAGAGAGAGGTCCAAGGGTCAGACAGAAGAGGCGGAGAAGTGTTGATACCAATTTCGATTTGTAAGATGCGTGCCGATTGCAATCGGTACCCCGGTAGACCAACCCCCCCACCCTCGCTCCCGGCACCTTTCTACCTCTTTTTCCCGGCAGTCCGATCTTTCGCGGGTCATGTCCTCTGCTGTGTTGCACACAGCAAGGTGTGCTATATACTCAACTCTTCCCCTTCTCCTGCTCTTTCGTCTGACCCCTATTACCCCTCTCCTTCTAATTTATTCGATTTTTCAGGGGCACATAAGTAAATTTCTCGGGGGTCCCTGAACCCTCATTTTTCCAGGGAAACTTTCATAACATTCTTATTACATATTATATTTTTGGTTTAAGCATAATCTTACATAAAGGAGAGTCCGATCTATCTATCCATATAATTTATTTTGTGATAGGATAGACCGGACTCTTGACAATTGATCTTAAACAATTAAGTAATCAATTTCATCACCTGAAAATACCTACTGCTCCAGAAGGAGCGTTCTTATTGGTCCGCCCGGAGCGAGGGTGCGGGGAAGGATAGGGAAGCGGGGCCCGCAGAAATGTAAAAAAAATCAAACACTTACTGAATAATAAGTCAATAACACTGAAGCCAAGATTTTTTTCGAAGACTTCTCACAAGTCAACACAGTAAAATTTTTAACATGTACTGATACTAGCGGCCGCCCTTTTGATAAAAAAAAACATTTATGTGTTGCCACACTAATGACAGTTTTGCCAGATATAGTGGCTAATCATTAAATTAAAAAACAATAACATTTTTCCAATGATAAATTAATTATAGCCACCACTTTCACAAATAGCGACGATTTTTTTTGTTTGAGTATAATAATTTGGCCACCCACTATATATAGCAATTAGTTCGAAGGAGAATCTTGCAATCTTTAAAGATAGCAGCCAATAAAAATATGCGTTAAGAAAATGAAGAGAATGTTGGTAGTTGTCGAAGAATGATACAGTTAAGGTGACAGGTCCCATTAGCCCAGTGGTAGAGCAGCACTCCAGCAAGACTAAGGTTTTAATTCCGACATTGTCGAAGAATGATACAGTTAAGGGGACAGGTCCCATTAGCCCAGTGGTAGAGAAGCGCTCCAGCAAGACTAAGGTTTTAATTCCGACATTGTCGAAGAATGATACAGTTAAGGGGACAGGTCCCATTAGCCCAGTGGTAGAGAAGCGCTCCAGCAAGACTAAGGTTTTAATTCCGACATTGTCGAAGAATGATACAGTTAAGGGGACAGGTCCCATTAGCCCAGTGGTAGAGCAGCACTCCAGCAAGACTAAGGTTTTAATTCCGACATTGTCGAAGAATGATACAGTTAAGGGGACAGGTCCCATTAGCCCAGTGGTAGAGAAGCGCTCCAGCAAGACTAAGGTTTAAATTCCGACATACCCCAGCAAGAAACACGATCACAAAATCAAATACACTTATCGTCATCTACTCACACGACTAAATTTGGAATTAACTCCTTACAATATGTAGCACATGCGCAATACAACGCATTACCAAATAATCTAAAAATACCCCAGCAAGAAACACGATCACAAAATCAAATACACTTATCGTCATCTACTCACACGACTAAATTTGGAATTAACTCCTTACAATATGTAGCACATGCGCAATACAACGCATTACCAAATAATCTAAAACTTTCAGCATCAATTATTATAAGCAATAATTATTAGCCTGAAACACACATCAACATTGAAAAAAATCTCCCGAGAAAAGATAAATGCCGCCGACGGGACTTGAACCCGCGTTCTTCTGATATCCGGTCAACTGCTCTACCAATTGAGCTACGTCGGCTTATCTCCCACCCGCCAAATAATTCAATATATACTAGTGTTTCATTCAACAATTACCGCTTATTACATTTTTCAGCATCAAACAAAAAAACTTTAGCAAAAGCTCTAAAAGGATATTTTCTCAGCAGCTTTATTAGCCAGTGACTTATTTTTAGCAATCTTTCTTTGTAACTCTTGTACATATATGTTTCTAAATGTAATTATGAAATATTCTTCAACAAACTGTATCAAGTGTGTCTAGTCTGTTTTAAATCTACTTACTTCTCATTAAACTCCCCTTTAAATTCGTGTTCTTGTGTAAAAAAATATATTTTTTAATTGTATAATGTCGCCCTTCCCAAAATGAGTTTTATTAAACTAATTTTGTATTATAAATATTATGTTATGATTTTGTAATATTATCACTAAATAAAAAAAAAGTCCTGGGTTCAATTTACGCCTGTCTCAACACAGGTATATATATCCTAGTGAGACAGGCATAAAAAAACCCAATGTATGTAAACTTTATATGCATAGTGAAAGTCGCTAATATTGTCTTAATGATTAAAAATTTAATTTTTTACACAATTTGTGGTGCGGGCTCAAAGGCTACAGCCTTGGTAGCCTGCTCTTAAATGCGGCTCTGGTGTTGTCCCTTAGTTTCAAGCTACGCCACCGGGGAAATGATGGTGGTGGGCGCCGGCTTCATGGCCCCCATCTTGGTGGCAATCACCCACATGATGTCGGATCACCACTTCATGGCGGACGATGACTCCATGTCGAGCTGCTTCTCGAAGCCCAGCATTCCGGACTATAATTGCTACATTCATATTGGTACATTAAAAAATTAAATCTCATTCTGTCGCTATTTGATACGATTCCTGCTCAATCTGGAGCCAGTTAAACTATGGACAATAGATCCAATTTGGGAGGCAGTATTTATTGGATAATCAACACCTCTGCCTTAGGTCACCCGGTGAATATTTTAAAAATTATTTACTTATCACTCGCAGAATCAACTTTATGGCATGGATTGACCACTTGGGGACACTCTTGCAAAACTAATTTAAACCACCTACAATCAGTAGAAAATGCTATGATTATATTATTAGTTCAAAAACATATTTTTTCACAGAGACAAAACATGTCATTATTGTATCAGAATTTAACAATATTACCGGTGGAAGCCTTACTATGGTACAAAATATTGATTCAGCATATATCTGAGTCTGATTATAAGAGGAAAGTTGAACATGAACATAATACAAGGTTCACAAAGAATGAAGAAATGCTTGTTCCAAAATATAATAATAACTACGGACGGCGAACCCTGGAATATAACGTGCCAAAAATATTTAACATGTTACCAAGTAATTTAAAATTTTTTGATTCTACAAATAGATTGAGATATATGCTGAAACAATTTATTGTTACTTTTTTTTTTTTTTACAGTGAATACCGCACAAGAATCTCAACTGCTCCCGTCTGGAGCCAGTGAGACTATGGCATCCCCAATTGGGGTATGTTGTGAGGCTGAAGGTAGTGGGGAGGGGAAGGAGGTGGGGAAGAGGAAGGTTGGGAAGTACCTGGCTATTCAGATCTGGTCACCAAACACGGCTAAAGCCATTTTCAAGCAATGTTTCAATTCTGAATGGTGGTCTTACACCAGGGCGATACTGATAGTATCTTCCATTCTGGAACGTGCCGCAAATATACTATATATTATTTTAAATGAATTAATTGTGAAATAACACAAATTAATCAAATAAAATTTATTTGCGCACGCCGGGTTCGAACCCGCGACCTCCGGATTGTGAGTCAAGAGTCTTAGCTACTGGACTACGGAGGTAGTCTCGTTACTAAATAGATATGGCTTATATTAATTTATGTGTGTTAATTTTGACAATCTGTAAATGTAGTTATTGTAATAATATTATGTATGTATGTTTAAATTATAATTGAAAATTAACATCCTTGATTGTACTTTGAAAAAAAAAAAAAATTAAAAAAAAAAAAAACCCAAGTTGTTCGCTGCGTTTGGTGGGGTGTCCGGGCTCATGGGGGTGAGGTTTATCTAAATCTTGGGGGGAATGCGTTTGCACACCTACTGCGTTGCTCACCTAGATCGGGAAAGATTGGTTGAGAGAGACTTAACCTAGACTTTCAATTCAATTTATTCATTTTAAAAACATTCAAAAATTAAAATTTCAAAGCGTTTTTAATAGAGATAAAATATTAAGATTCAAGCAGATTTAAGCAATTTAAACATCAATAAAGCACAATCAGACTAACGGCAACAAAGCTTGTGTCTAAATTGTGCTTCATCGATGTTAAAAATATCAATTTTCGAAGTGATTCTATTTAACAAGACTGCTCTCCCAATTGGCATGACCATCGGCAAGTTAGTTCTGCAAGCCGGGAGATAAAACAGTCTTTGCTGTCGGTGACGGAGATAACCATCGGGAACATTGAAACTAATGCTCTGCATGATCGTCGAGTTTTTGAACCATCCACGAATCAGACTTCTCCAGCCTGATTCTCTCGACATCGCCTTGCACCTAAGTTGAAGGGATGGATTCATACGACTGTCACTCTTGGACACACTGAACCCCAGATTCCTTCCTACCCCTCATATCTTTTTCCTTCCCAGAACTTTCTTTCCTTCCTTTCCTAAAAACACCCTTCACACAGCTTCCCCAAAGATGTTATAGACCCTGAGAGGAATTATTTTCCTCAGGGCCTCCTGTGTGAATGGAAAAAAATTCTTGAATACTGTTCTACGAAATTATTATAAACATATATCACATTTTTGTAAAAGCCCACATGGGCGCTTAATAATTCAGGTACGCCTCATATGTCATCACATATGTTTGGTAATGTTATAGGTAGCTTGAAAACAAGCTTATGGGTCCGATTATTTAATAAATAAAATGGTACAAGAACAAAGTTTTTATTTTTTTTATTTTTTTTTATTGATCTATATACGTGATGTTTACAATATATTATTCGATGCCTGTCTCGCTAGGGTATACCTGTGTTGAGACAGGCGTAGAGGTACATAATTACATATCATATACATATAAGAGTAATACAATTAACAATTAAACATAAAGATGATTGAAAGTGTGGGTAAATCACATAAAGACAGTTTTCTTATAAATGAGGGAAGAGATACAGTACAGTAGTAAATCCCGTCAAATCTATTCATGGATGTAGATTATTTAGGATTTTATAATTTTAATTTGTTTTATATGGGTAAGGACGTATGTAGATGGATATTTCTGTCTATTTGTAGTTTATTTTACAGATGTTTGCGATAGTGTGACGACCAGTACTTATAATCCATTTCTTTATAACTTGTTTGAATTTGGTCATTGATTCGATTTGTCTAATCGTAGCTGGTAGTGTATTGTGTAGTTTGCAAGCTATGTATTTAAAGTGTCTTTGTCCAAAGGTAGTTTTAGAAAAGGGAGTTTGGAGGAGTTCTTTGTTTTTGGCTCGGGTATTGTGTATCGTTTGTGTTGCTTTGTATAGGGTTATGTTGTTTTTATGTAAATTAACTAAGATGGATCTTGCGTAGAGCTGTTTAATGTCCATAACGTTGAAGGTGTTGAAGATCGTATCCGTGCTGGTAGTAAGAGGAAGTTTAAGGATTATTTTTATTATTAGTTTTTGTGCTTTAATGATGGGGTCGAGGGCACAAGAATAAGTGTTACCCCAAGCTAAAATTCCGTATTCGATGTGTGATTGGCACAGTGAGTAATACACTGTTTTTAAAAGGTGTAGGTTGAGGAAATTACGTGTTTGTTTGAAAAAGTATATGGATTTGCGGATTTTGTTTGTAGTGTTAAGTATATGTTGCTTCCAATTGTTAGGGTACCCCGATGTCGGCTACCAAACCAACACCAGGCCCAACACGTCCCAGGCTAGCTCTCAGCGGGACAATGGTACTCTCTATTCAGGGGGTGAGCCGCTCAAAGCTATGGAATTTCTCTCTACCTTCCGGCGTCCCACGGGATACACACTGGTCAACAATCCTCCTGCCGTAGCAGAATAATAACAAAGTTAAATCATTAAGACATGTATTGTAAACTCAAACACAGTACATAGGTTTCTACAGTACAATTCAATACAAGAAATGCAAATTACACAAACCTAGCTAAAGTGTTTAACTCTCACTGTCTCTCTCTCAAAACGAAACTCTCCGAGTGGTGATTTTCGCGGGGCCCTACATTTCACTGATTACGGACACATTTAAAAGAGGAAATCAAGATACAGCTTACATGTGGATTAGCAGGATCCTCGTCTCATGTGGTAGTTCCATCAGGCACTTTCGTAGTCTAAATAGACCGAACTATTAGCGCGGCCAAGGCCGACTCTACTCGTAGGTATTTCAATAATACATCGCGGCCACATTGAATTTGGACTGCTCGCCCGAAAGCGGGCCGCGTACGTCCGTTCGCAAGGGCGCTCAAATCTTCTCTCTGGCGAGTGCAGCGGACTGCGCGAGTGGCAGGGCAAGCGGGGAGAGAAGCGGGAAACAGGAAACGGGGGGGAGAGAGGGGATTTGTTGTGTGGACTTGCTGCGTTCTGTGCTCTAGGTATCTACTCGCTTCAGGGGCGTATCGTAACACAATTTAGGTGTGTATCAAAGGTGTAGTGGCTACGTCACAGGCACCCCCACCTCAACATTGTCGCAATACATTTTACCGCTGGGACTAACCAGCCAGTCATTAAACGCACTAGCTCTGAAGTAGACGTGTTATTCTTTTAACTCCCAATGTGTTTCCTCCCACACACACAACCAACATAGAGGTACCTACTGTACACCTCCAAAGTGGTGACCCCGACGTGATCTACAAGTGTGTGTGTGGGAACAATAGAGTGATAAGAAAGTGCAATATTATCTCGTGAACATTAAACAACAAGTGAGTCAGAGACATCTAAACAATGGCTTTCAGCCCAAGTAGTGTGTCCAGGGCTGCCCCCGAACCCGAGTTGAATGTGGTTAATGTGAATGTTGTTAAGTTGAATGTGGTGAAGCAAACATCTTCAGCCATCGAGACGTTGACTCGGACCGTTGAAAAGTTACAATTGGAAATAGCGAGCTTACGCAGAGTTCAACGGCAACGTTCGACTTCCAGGGGCTGCCGGACAACTTCTCTAAATCGTTTCCGTGCACCACAGCCTGGGGATTCCAACTACCTGTGCTGGTACCATTATAAATTTGGTGCTAAGGCTCAGAAGTGTCAAGATCAATGTACTTACAAGGCAAAAAACGAACATTGACGCCCACGATCGAGATAGTTGGCGTTGATAATACATCTCGATTATGTGTTACCGACCGCAAAAGTGGTATCAGATACTTAATTGATACAGGCGCCGATATTTCCGTCCTTTCTTCTCGAAAATTTCACTCATCAATACCTACCGATTACAAACTATATGCAGCAAATGGAACCCAAATAAATACGTATGGTGAAAAATCTCTCGTTCTCGATCTAGGACTACGCAGACCTTTCCGGTGGACGTTCATCGTTGCTGATGTCAAACAATCTATCATCGGAGCAGATTTTCTACGGGCAAAGCAGCTACTCGTAGATCTTCATGGAAGGAAATTGGTAGACAAGGTGACAACCCTAACCACCAATACATCCATTACAAAGGATTCAAATGAAAATATTTACGCAGTAGACATAACAAACCCATATCACAAGTTATTATTGAAGTATCCCGAGTTAACAAGACCGGAATCTTTGAAAAATGCACCGAAACATGATATTTGTCATCATATTGTGACTACAGGCCCACCCATTCACGTTAAGGTACGTCCACTAAATCCTATCAAGTACAAAGCAGCCAAACAAGAATTCGAACACATGCTCGAGCTTGGAATCTGTCAACAATCCAACAGTCCGTGGGCGAATCCCTTACACATTGTAGATAAGGCAGACGGCGCGATTCGACCTTGTGGTGATTATCGCTTATTGAATGCCAAGACAGTCCCGGACCGATATCCGATTCCTCGCATATTAGATTTCACTTACGCATTGCACAAGCGACAAATATTTACAAAATTGGACCTATGCAGGGCATATCATCAAATTCCAATTGCAACCGAAGACATTCCTAAAACAGCAATTTTAACTCCTTTCGGTTTATACGAGTTCACTAAAATGAATTTTGGTCTCCGCAATGCGGGTCAGACTTTTCAAAGGTTCATAGACATGATATTTCGTGGACTGGACTTCGTTTTTGCTTATTTGGATGACATACTAATAGCGTCAGAAAACGAAGAACAACATTTACAACACCTTCAACAGGTATTATCCCGTTTGGACGAATTTGGTTTAACAATTAACGCAAGCAAATGTGAATTCGGAAAAAAGGAGATTAATTTCCTTGGTTACTGCGTGACAAGTGATGGAGTTACCCCTAATGAAGAAAAAGTTAAGGCTATTGTCAACTTCCCTCAACCCAGCACTATCGAAGAACTACGTCGATTCCTGGGAATGGTGAACTTCTACCGTAGTTCTATCCCTAAAGCTGCACAAATGCAAGGCCCGCTCAACGCATTCTTGCACAACTCCAAAAAGAAAGACAAAACACGAATTGAATGGACAGCATCTGCAAATGAGGCATTCCAACAGTGCAAAGATAGTCTAAAAAGCACTGCTACACTGTTTCACCCTGCTCTCGACGCAGGTTTAGCCCTAATGACGGACGCTTCTGAGACATGTGTCGGAGCTGTATTACAACAACTAGTCAAAAACAGCTGGCAACCACTGGGTTTTTTCTCGAAGAAATTGAGTGAAACCCAACAGAAATACAGCACCTATGATCGCGAGCTGTTGGCCATTTACATGGCAATCAAACACTTTCGCAGCATGACGGAAGGAAGAGAGCTGACGATATATACAGATCATAAACCTCTTACTTTTGCTCTTACAAAGAAAATTTCAACATCCGACACACCTCGAAGAATCAGGCAACTAGATTTCATTTCACAGTTTTGTTCTCAAATTAAATATGTTCCAGGTGGTGACAACCCTGTCGCAGATGCCCTTTCACGAATTCAAGAAATCACCTTACCTAGCTTGTTTGACAGCAAAGAACTAGCAGACGAGCAAAGTAAAGATAAAGAATTACAACAGCTAAAAAAGCAGAGTAATGTTCAATTTAAACTGATTACTTTGCCAAATTCAAATTGTCCAATAACTTGTGAAGTTTCAACAGCACGTGTAAGGCCATATCTACCAATGAAATTCCGCGAAAAAGCAATGGCCTCCGTTCATAACATGAGTCATGCGGGCATCAAAGCAACTCGACGTTTGATTACGCAGCGTTATTTCTGGTCTTTAATGAACAAAGATATAGCAGTGTGGGTAAAAAAATGCTTACTTTGTCAAAAAGCAAAAGTCAGTAGGCATACCATATCACCGCTTGGAGAATTCCATGATGTATCTCGATTCGAACATTTGCATATCGACATCATAGGACCGCTTCCAATTTCACAAGAAAACCGATATTGTGTAACGATGGTAGACAGAGAAACATCATGGCCAGAAACGATTCCAGTTAAAAACATTTACGCCGAAACGATAGCGGACGTTCTGATTGTTCATTGGATTTCAAGATTTGGTTGTCCGACCTTTATCACGACTGATCAGGGCCGGCAGTTTGAGTCTGACTTATTTAATCAACTGGTGAAGAGACTCGGCATCGAAAAGATTCATACTACCGCTTATAACCCAAAAGCCAACGGGAAAGTAGAACGCTATCATCGTACTCTCAAAGCTGCTATCATGGCAAAATGTGAAGGTAACGCACATTGGGTACAGGAATTACCAATCATACTATTGGGCCTCCGATCAGCCGTCAAGGATGATAAAGGCTACAGCCCAGCGCAAATGGTGTATGGTACATCTTTAGCGATTCCTGGAGATATTTTCGTGCCTTCTAAGCCGAAAATAAATGACACAGAATTCAACAAAAGACTGATGGACCATTTCCGAAACGTATCATGGCCAGAGGGAAGAGTCGCTACAGACCAAAGACACATTTTTATTCACCCTGATTTAACAACTTGCTCCCATGTTTTCCTCAGAAACGAAGTAAAGAAAGCTCTCACTCCACCGTACAAGGGTCCGTATGAGGTTTTCGAAAGAAAGGAAAAGTATTTTAGCTTAATAATAAATTCAAAAAAGGTAAACGTGTCTATCGATAGACTTAAACCGGCAATATATCAACCTATTAATGTTTCCGAAAAAAATAAACCAGCTGACCAAACATTATTCAGGGCAACTACTGAGTCAGCTGTAGACAGGGCAGGACGATCAACCGAAGTGGAAAGTGAACCGGTACTCTTAACCCCGTCAGCAAAATACGCTACACGTGCCGGACGAACCATCAAAAAACCAGTACGCTTCTCCTGAAAATGTTCATTTCTAATTTCAACGATCACAAGATAGCATCATGAGTGCCCAGTCAACGAAAGAAGAAGTTATCATCGCCCAGGCCGGTGGAGGGTCCTTCAGCCAGACAACACATCACATATCATTGGTCTCATTGTTATTAGTGTGCACCATCATCTTTATCGCCCTTGCCTTTATGGGGTGGAAGTTTTGCCGCAACAGGATAACGACCAGCATCATGGACAGGATATCAGGCCGAGTTGGAGCAGGGGACATTCCTGCTAACTTTCCCCGTCAACATCCCGTACATTTATAGTTTAAAAGGCGAATGCGCTCAGTGTAAAAAAGTGTACAATTAAAATTTTTCGTGCTATTTTGTGAATTATTTTTTCCTTTTTGTGTGTGTAATCATTCTTATGTTTTATAATGACACTTTATTTATTGCTTGTGGTTTTATGGCATATGATTTATCTTCGACAATTTTAATGCACCATTACAAACATTTTGTACGATGTATCCTTTACGATATTTAAATGTATTATGTATTTTTCGCAAATTTTGAATACTTTTTGTGTTTGTTTTACAATCCTTGACAATGTTGTTTTAATTCTATTTTGTTCGTGTAATATGTGACCATCTCACTTGGAGGGGAGGCATGTAGTGGCTACGTCACAGGCACCCCCACCTCAACATTGTCGCAATACATTTTACCGCTGGGACTAACCAGCCAGTCATTAAACGCACTAGCTCTGAAGTAGACGTGTTATTCTTTTAACTCCCAATGTGTTTCCTCCCACACACACAACCAACATAGAGGTACCTACTGTACACCTCCAAAAAGGTTATTCCTAAATATTTTATAATGTTTACTTGTTCAAGGCATGGGCAGTTACAATTCAGGTTCGGAGATGAGTTTTTACATTCGTGTATTTTTAATTGGGGGTGGAGGTTTGGTTTTGTGATATTGGTGAGACTAAACAGTAAGTATTTTGTTTTCTGTACATTGAGAGTTAGTGTGTTTGAGTCAAGCCAGTATTTAACCTTTTGAATGCCTTCCTCCGCTTGCGAATAAACGGTAGGCCAGTCTTTCGCTTGGAATAGCAGGACAGTGTCGTCAGCGAAGCTGACAATAGTGGCATCGATATCTAGGTTACACAACTCGTTAATGTATATTAGGAAGAGCGTTGGACCTATAACACTGCCTTGTGGGACACCGTAACTAATGGGCAAATTCTGACTCTTTGTAGCTCTGAGTTTAACGCATTGGGATCTGTCAGATAAGAAGCTGGAGAGTAGGCTTAATTCATTATTCCTAATACCTATATTGAACATTTTGCGTTCTAATTTGGCGTGTGATATTGTATCAAACGCTTTACATAGGTCAAGAAATACCGATAGACATTTTGAGCCCTTATCGAGGTGGCCAGAGATATAGTCAGAGACGGTGGCTATGGCATCGTTTGTGCTTTTATGGTTTCTGAAGCCAAATTGCCGCGGCGAAAGTAGGTTGTTGGTTTCCAGGTATTCCATAAGACTATTGTTGACGATCTTTTCAAATACTTTGGACAGGGAATTGAGTAGCTTAATAGGACGATAATTACTAATGTCAAGTTTGGAGCCTGTTTTGAAAATAGGGATAATAAGACCTTGTTTTAGAATGGTTGGAAATAATCCTTGACGGATGCTAATGTTCAGCAGATGAGTTAATGGTTGAAATATAACAGGGGCAATTTTTTTAAGAACACTGTTGGATATTTCATCAATGCCGGTGGATGAAGAGTTTTTTAAAGAGTTTATTACCATAGAAACATCTTTCTCTGTAACCGTTTTAAGAACAAAGCGGGATGTGAATTCATTATTGGGGGGGGTGGTCGCTAGGGCCTAGCATATGGTTATTTGGATGGATTTTTTTTGCTAGTTCTAGACCTATATTTGCAAAATAACTGTTTATATAATTGACAATTGTGTTGGGGTTCGATGTAAAGTCTACAGTGGTATCATTGATATTGAGAGAGTTTAAAGAGTCGGTGGCTTTATTTGAATTGGTAGCTTCCTTGAGGACTTTCCATATTTTTTTAGGGTCATTGTTGCACTCGGAATTTTTTTTATTGTAGTATAGATTTTTGGCCTTCCAAATGACCTGTGTGCAAATATTTCTGTATCTTTTGTAGAAATTATGGAGTGTGATATCATACGGATTCGTGGCACATTTTTTATGTATAGAGTTGCGTTTCCGAATGCAGTTGATGATAGTATGGTTTATCCATGGTTTGATAGCTCTAGGAATGGTTTTTGAGGTGATTTTTGTGTTTTGTACAAGGGTGTCTTGTAGGTAGGTAGAAAAGTAGTTCCAGGCCTCCTCTACGTTAATTATATTGTATAGTCTGTCCCAGGATTTAGAACTAATCGTTTTGTTGAGGTGGTCATAGTTAATTGTTTTCTTTGTTATTTCGGTTGGTGTTTGGCTTTATCATTCACAGAGCTGTCACAGTTTTAAAAGAATGGAGGTGACCGACATTAAAGTAGTACCCTTATGACTGTACCCGAGAAGCATACGGATGCAAGTCCAAAAAGGTAAAAAATGTTCAGGAGTGCCAAAAAAACTATTTTTTCTATAACTACGGTCTCGTAACTTCTTTGGATATTCATGCTGATAGATAACAAAAAAAGTAATTATTAAATCAATCAGTTTTGTTTTAAAAACGAACAAATAAAACGAAATATTTTATATGTAAAGCCTTTAAAAATATTGTTTAAAAAAAACGCTGACTAGAGTCAAACGAAAACACGGAATTGAGTCCTTCTGCTTCAAAATGAAATGGAATATTTTCTTATGACAAGTGGTGTATTTTGAAAGGATCAATGTTTGAAAACTGTTTACTTCCATAGAAAGCGTAGTAATATTAGAGGCAGAATGATGCAAATGGATTTGAGTCATAATACTCAAAATGCAACTGAATCATAAAGATGCAAGTCAATGTACATCTTTCTGCTTCTAAGATAGTTGTTGCATCAAAGCTAGATGCATCCGTATACATTTTAGAAAATCCTATAATTTTGAACTTGCATCCGTATGCATCTCGGGTACAGGATTATTTCTTGTCGTATTGTTTCTAAAAGGAATGCCAGATCAGGTGCAGGTATTCAAGTAGTTTAAGAAGTAGTATCACTGTTCCAGCCTGCATTCTGCTATACTGCTGGGTGACTGTTCTGGTCGAGCCATACATTCTGCGCCTGAGGAACCACGTCATGGGCGTCACCTATCCCGGACGAGCTAGGCAGAGAGCGCTGTGGCTCTACAGGGACATCCTAAGACATAGAGGTAGGTATAGGTATTATTATTTTAATTACTGTACAGTTACAATTTTTGTAAACGGAAGCGGCGCCCTCTGTTATTTTCAAAAAGAAGCGTTGAAGCAACCCCAATAGAAAATGTCATAAAGAAAATTAACAAAACTTGGAATTGGTCAGTTTCTAAAACTTTAATATTACTTTCAGACCCATTTTCCGGCCAAACTTCCGACCATTTTTTCCCAATATCCAATTTTTCCTGAAGAAATTTTTGAAATGTTAAACCATGAAAAATTTGCACTAATGACAAAATCCAGAGAGTTAGGGGAATACTTTGTATGGACAAAATGCCGCGCACATTCTCTTTCATGCAGCAGCAGTTCTAGAGTGATATTTTCATCACTATTTAAACTATGTTTTTAGGTTTTATTTTTCTTTAACCTCTTATGTGCCTTAAGCTTGTTTATATGCCGTACTCAGGATGCCGGCCATACAAAATTAGCATGTTAACAAGCTCTTTTAAATGACGATTTTTCGAGTCAAACTCAACTATTTAGAAAAATCGAAAAGCGATATAAACGATATACTATATACAATATATATTTGGTAAGTCTTCAATATATGTTTTTAATATATTTCAGAAAAAGATTTTTTATTAATTTGTTTTTTTTTTGCTAAAAAATTCGTGGCCTGCCGGTACCTCCACACCAAATACCTTACGGCATTTAAAGGATTAAAAAAATAATATCATATTCTACATATATTTATATAAATATCTTATTATTTTCGAACGCTGCCTAAGGATATCTCTAACTTCTCTTTCCCAGCCGAGGACCAACCGACGATACTCTGATTCCAACGTCACGATTCTGACTGATTCCGGTCACAGTGTGCCACATGCCATCATCGGTTTAATCACCAAGCAGTTATAATATTATGTACTAGCGAGTTCCCGGCATGCGTTGCAATGCCACTTAATAAAGAAATTGTTTCTCCCTGCGTATCCTTTCCCATTCGTCCCGTCCCCCTTCCGCCACCCCTTCCCTCTCCACCGTCCCGCCAATCCCCCTCCCGCTTTCCCCTCCCCTCTCCCGCGTTCCATATATTCAGTCCCGGTACATTAAGTTTTCAAACAGCTCGCGTGCCACCTAATGCAATTTTTTTTTATACAAATAAAAAAAAATTATACATTACAAACATTCATTTTTGTATACTATAAGAACATAAAATATAAAGCCGACTACAGACTGCTGTAACGTAACATGCAATGTAACATGAAATGACCATTTCATAAGTGTGGACGCAGCGCGCGCACGAATCGAGCACGCACCTACTCGCATCTGTTTCCGGGATGCGCGCGGTGAACATAGCTCAGTCCGCCGAAAACAGAAAAATATTCATTTTGTGGATTCCACAAAATTTCTCTTGTTCTGTACGCCTCAATTAACTGCATTACTTTTTCTTCATCAGCCTCTGCCGTAGCTGTTGCTGTGTCTTTTTTCTCCATTGTTCGCGCGCGTTCTACAGTATAGACACACACAACCCGTCCACACTGGCACTCCGTGCACACTGCGCGGGGCGCGCCCCTTTGTGTTCGGCGAAATAACCGACACTGGCGGATCTAGTATGCACGGTTCGTGCGCGCAAGGCGTCCACACTATGGGAATTCTGTTACATTTATTTATTTATTTAAAATTTACTGCACAAAGTGCCATTTACAAATATGTTTTTATTAAAAAAAAATTTAACAGTCGTAGTCTTCGACCAAGTATACCTTAGACAAGCCCTCTCATAGTAAGAATCAGAATAAAATAACGCCAGTAACAGTAATTTCGCAATAAAACTCTCCTTCCAATTCCGCCGTCTTGCATACAGAGTTCCCGGCAATATACAACTGACCACCAAGTTATCCTATTGTGTAATTTGTCGCACTAATACATCAATAGTTGTTCACGGATTGGCCGCATGAACAATATCCACAAGCTGTGTTGAATACAGTGGTTTTCAAAGTGGGGGTCACGAGACATTCATAAATTTAATTGGAAAAAAATATTTTTTTACTTCATTATGACAAGCGATTCAATTTCGGAGGCCAGTATGGGTACCGCCGCCTCGGGAACCATTTATTGGATAACCAACGCCTCTGCCGTAGGTCACCCCAAGTGGTTCGCTACGTTTGGTGACTAAGCAGGGGTGCCCGGGTTAATGGATTGATGTTTGTCCAGGTCTTGGCGGCAGATGAAAAACATCTTTTTACCGCCCATGCACCGTGGGTTGCCCAAGTTGGTTGCTCATTATTAACACAGTGATGAGCAACCAGCGGTCCGCAAGCCCATTTACTGCTTTTCGGACTGACTACAAAAAAATATCAAAAATTGCGCTAAAAAATATTCAAAAGCTTCTGTTCTGTTTTGCAAAAGGTATTAGCCAAAAACTATAATTTCTTTTTAAAGTTTTGAATCAGCTACTTAAAACATTACGTTTTTTTGCGTATAATAAATAAAAAAACATTACTGAAATTAGTGGTTACTTAAAGCTCAGTAGTAAGCGCTCAAAAATAAGAGGAAGGGGAGATACGTAAATACGAATGTTAGAGGGAGCGCGCTAATCTTAAAAACGATAATATTTAAGCGAAAATTGTGAAAATGTTCACATGACTCGTAAAATAGAACAAAAATCTCACGGAAAATGTCTTAAAAATGATTTTAAAAAACAATGAATTACGAAATTTTTCATATACCTATATGCTTCATATGCTTGTAAAATATCAGAAATATAGTGTTTATAATATTTTTTGGAGTATATCCTACGATTTTTATCTATCGGGGGGAATTTCATACAATTACATTATAAGTGTTAATTATAAGTGTTTAACTTGCGACCTTAATTGAAAAATTGTGCAACGGTTTTTTGTTGAAATCTGTGTTTTATGTATTTTAAAGGTTTCCGTTTTACAAAATAACAAAAATTATCTTGACGAAATATTGTAATTCCAAACGAAAATAAACCAACACCATTTACTGGTTTGACCTTGAACGTAGTAAAAATTTTGTCTGACAATTTTTGCCCTTTTTGAATCAACCGCCAAAATTTAACATTTTCAAATGAAAAAAATCGATATCTTTCATTGTTTTGGCATTGCGGATATAAAATTTTCAGCTGCGGCTTTTTTTTTACCCTCTTTGATAGTTTTATTAAACAAATATTGTTTTACAATATGGAAAGTAGGTTTGCGACTCCACCGACAACAAAGTTAACCAGGTTATCTTGTACATACCCTCCCACCAAGGTCCGCATAGGTACATAATAATAATGGATACATTAATGATACTTCGACCAAAAAGGTTGATCATTCCTAAAAAAACAGCTGGTGGTGAATTTATGTAATTATAATTATAATTTATGGAAATAATATAATTTATTTTATTATTAAAAGCGGGTCGCGCTTTAAAAAAGTTTTAAAACTCTTCCAAATTGAGATACTAGCCCTTCTTGTATGTATTAGTAGTAGAACTTTCGTGACTTCACAAGCAGTGCGGTGATTTGATGATGTAGGAAACATTGATGGCAACAAAAGTAATTCTGTAACATTATTACGTTTATGAAAACGCTGTCTAAAAAACATATGTAAGGTGTATTTTTTTGTTGTAGTCAGATAGCTGACTACATTTTCAAAAATAAAGTCCGCGGCGTGTACTTTGTACAACATTCGGAAGTTAGATATTTTTGTGTTTGAAAAAATTAACTCCGGTGCGGACGGCTGGAACACAAATTAGTTTCGGTATAGACCTTGTAGACCGATAAAAGGTACAACACAAAGCACTATGTGATCTAAACGGTGCAAAACAATGCAGGCACTTTTTCATAAATGGGCCTTGAGTCTGCTTTTGCTGGCTTCTGGGGTCATTTTGCATTTCAAAGGGCGCATCTAGATATCATACGTCAATGGTCGTAGTACATTGAAGAAAGATTTTTTTTGTTTTTAAATTACTCATAACAATAGAAAAAAGAATATTTTATTTATTTGTTTTTGTTACAAAGAATACATCAGTACAAAGAAGCTTTGACTGTCCAACTAGGAGTCTCCCGTTCTAGGACAGTCAAATTGACAGAAATATTTTGATAGGCGTAAATTTAATTTACAGATGACCGATTTACATTGGGACACAAATCAAAAAATCATCGCCAAATAACTTTATCTTTCTTACTGAAACTCAGGCAAAAAATATTTAATAATTTATAATTAACAGCACAGTGTCCTTTACGTATATGTTTTTTTTCAATATAGAAAGAAGAAAGAAATGTAAAATTTTAAGACTACTTCCAAATAAACCAAAGAAAAGAAAAATAGTACATACATAATACATAAATAAACCAAAAGATTACTTGTAAATAAACCAAAAGAATAATACATATTAGTACAAACTTAGTGAAAGCAGTGAAGAAGAAACAAACAGAAAATACCTGTTGTACAGTGACCTTGTTAAAATATGTACTGCTAAATTGTTTAATTAGTACAGCTTTATACTTCAGTAGAGGCATACCAAAAATATCAGAATCATAAGCATAAAAGGTTTTCAAAAATGTTTAAAGTGTTTTCCAATCGTACTTTAAAGAACTAATCAGCCACTACAATAAAAACTTTGGTTTGATTTTTTGATAAAGATGGCGGTGTTTTTACAAATGTTACGAAGAGAACCCCGTACAATTAATTATTGCTATTCGTGTGGAAAACATTCTTTTTTTTTTAAATGATTTTCGGTTATGTAATTATCGTTTTTTCGCGCCCATAAAATTATGTCCCGTCTTTCCGGTTTATAAAAAATGGTCTGATTTTTCGGAATGAAATTTTCAAAAAATCGCCAGGGTTTCAAATATACGATCAAAAAAAAAAAAAAAACAGAATGTTTTAGAATATTTGCCTAAACCAGATTTTTTTTTTAAATGTGATGCAAGTGGCCTATTTCAAGTCTAAAATTAATACCTACATCTCAAAAATTTGCATTGGACTCTTTCAATGATATTAATGTGATTATTAGACAGGTGACCAAATTGTAGAATTATTTTCTAGAATGCTTCTAACGAGAGATGTGAACAGAATTTTTAAGATGTGAATATTTTTAAATCTTTGGAAATCCTTAATATAAAACCTAACATTTTCATAGCCCTATTGCATATTATTGCATGATACATTGCGACAATGTGGACGGCAAACTCTTTCATTGCTAGTTACATTGCATGTTACATTTCGTAAGTCTGTACCCGGCTTAAAGAACAAACAATCAAATTACCTAACATAGGTACCTATTTAAAATACCTACAATTCTTGCTTAGAATCAAAGTATTTGATTTTCATTATAATAGGCAAAGAGGATTATCATAGGCAAAGATATTCAAATATAAGAGATATGCTATGATGTGGGAATAGTTTAAACACAGAAAGTAGTTGGTTTTTTTAAGGTTTGCAGAAGTATTGGTTAACAATATCGGCGAAACCAGGAAAGGTATAGATTAATAACAATGACTATTATGTGACTTTTAGACACTACGGCAAAAATCATGAGAAGACAACTCCGCAGTGTATTCGTCAAAGACCAGAGCAAGGTAGAACGCATCACGGTTCGGGAATACATGATCGATTTCATCCCGTGAGTATTCACTTATCCCTTCAAACTTCACGCTTCACACTTGATGCTTCATACTTCACATCTCACACTCGTTTTTTTTGCATGAGTAAGACGGTATAAAATGAATAATAATGAAGCCCTTTGATTTTTTCAGGTGTTTGTGGTTGAGAAGAAAGCTCACCGCTGAGCCGGAACCAAGTTGCCTGATGTGTGCCCAGGTTGAAGAAAACTTAATCAAGTTAGGCCAAATTAATATCAGATTTTATCGTAACTCGCAAAGAATTATAGAAACAATTATTATAAGAAATAATTATTAGCCTGAAACACTCAACTACATTGAAAAAATCTCCCGAGAAAAGATACATGCTACATAATAATTGTTACCATTTGTGCTATGCATAAAAATCTTGCCTTAAACATTAGTTTATCAATTAAAAAATAATAATTAATTAAAGAAACTTTTAACCGCTTCTGTGCCAAGAGCGAGATATCTCGCATTCTTGGCCGTGCCCAGCAGGCCGGCCATAGAAAAATAGCGAGTATTCTCGCTCATTTTGAGCCTCTGTATCATACATATGTCCCATTTTTTATTAATTTAAAATATGGAACATACAGAGAGATCTATTGGGATGATTTTTAATTTTTTTTATTTTGGTTTTTTTTTTAAAATAAGATTTGAAAATGATTTATTTTGATTAAAAGTTCACGGCCTGCAGTGCACAGCTACACTTCTACCTACTGGCATTTAAAAGGTTAAATCCCTCTTATGTTTGTTATCAGATGTCCCACCAAGAATTGTATAGGGTTATTCTGCTCCAATTGCTGGACCGAGTTGGGCCAAGTATGCTCCATCTGTAAAACGCCCAAAGAATATGGAGACCAAAGTGACATTAGCGAAGAAGTGTGAGTTTCTTTGTATTAAAATTTGTTATTTTTTAGCGGGAAACGCAGACCCAGAACCAGCGCCTTGAATCATTTAAAAATTACCCATAATGTGAGATAATTATTTAAAAACTAGCTGGTACCCAGCATGCGTTGCTATGCCATTTAATAAAGAAATGTTTTCTCCCTGCTTATCCTTTCCCATTTGTCCCGTTCCCGTTCCGTTTTTACACAGATTTCATAATGCCAGAGCTCACAAGCAGTTCTATAAAAACCCTGTCCTGACAATAACGAACATAAAAAAAAGAATTATCCAATTTGTTGCAGTCGTTCGGAAGTTATGCGAGTACATACATTTCGGCGATTCATTTTTATTTATATAGAAGATAATGCTGATAATGATAATTGAGAAATTAATCAATCGTTTTTAATCGTTATGTTTTAAATTAACATGTTGCCAACACAACTTATTATTCCCCACTCCACGGTAAAGGTTCAATTGATGCTTGTTTTCCTTTTGTGTGGTTGATAGGGAAATAAATATAAATAATTACTACACAATAGCGTGGCCATGGTTACTGGCCATCCATGGTTTGGTCCAAATGAGTAAGCTCGTGGATAATGATTATCACTAATTATTGCAATCCACAATTGGTAAACTTTGGCAACTAAAATAACTCAAGGAAATTAAACACATACATTTAATTTGAACGTAAGGTTAACGATAAAATCGCATATGTTTTTTTTTTTTTTTTACTTGAGCTCCACACGGGAGGCCCTGAGGAAAATAGTTTCTTTCAGGGCCTATGTCATCTTTGGGTATGCTGTGTGGAGGGGTTTTTTTTTTCAAGG
The DNA here is from genome assembly GCA_917563855.2 of Limnephilus lunatus. Taxonomy (NCBI): domain Eukaryota; kingdom Metazoa; phylum Arthropoda; class Insecta; order Trichoptera; family Limnephilidae; genus Limnephilus; species Limnephilus lunatus. Next base: position 29,675,882 of record OU830596.1, read on the forward strand.
AAAGGAAGGAGAGGAGAGTTCTGGAAAGGAAAAAGGTTTAAGGGGTGGGTAGGAATTTGGGTTTCAGTGTGTCCTGGTCATCCGCTTCCAAGACCTAGACAAACCTCACCCCATGAACCCGGGCACCCCTGCTAAATCACCAAACGTAGCGAACCAGTTGGGGTGACCTATGGCAGAGGTGTTGGTTATCCAATAAAGATTCCCGGGGCGGCGGTACCCATTCCCGCCTCCCAAATTGTTGTGATTGTACTTGATTCTAAAGGAAAGGTGCAATTTTCTTTCCTTACTTTCCTTAAAAAGGCCCTCCACACAGCTTTCTAAAGATGACATAGGCCCTGAGGGATTTTTTTTTCCTCAGGGCCCCCTGTGTGAAGTTAATGTAAAAAAAAAAAAAATTATAATAGCCTAAGTTAGCTTGTTTTATTGCAGAGATTCATCAGACGAAGAAATACAAAATCCTCCAACAAAGAGTCCCAAAACCTCGGTCGGTGGTCCTAATTTAAAACCTGGTAAGAAACATTGATTCGCTTCACCCCGTTCCGTACTGTCTTCCTTTACAATACAGATTTGTTGTATTAGAAAGTTACCAATTTGACTCCATCAGCATAAAGAGAGATAGGTAGACTTTGTAGTACGTTATGTACGTTAAGTAAGGTTTTTCTAACAAACAAGGACAAACGAAAATTTCGACTTCGGTCAGGTGTCACCCCGCCATCAGGTGGCACCCGGGGCGAGCCACCGTTACGAGTAACCGTTGTATCTGTAATAATTATTGGAATGTGTTCATAATAAAATAATTGTCTTAAATCAGAGAATTATTACTATAATCACCATTAAATTTATAACAAGATTTATAAATATAAAAAGGTTAAATTTTTTTTCATTATTCAACATGGGACAAGTGGTTCCCAACTAATGATCTAAAATGATGTCCACGAAACATTTACTGCCTTACTGCAAAAACTAAATCGAAAGATATTCAAAAGCTGATTTGTAATCCTTTTGGTATTAATGGTGGAGAGGTAGCTGAAGAAGTCCAAAAAGAGCACATTGAATTGAAAAATGATAGTAATTGCAAGGACAGCTTATCATTATCTTGTGGTCGCTGTGAGAACAAATAAATGTAATAGTGGTCCCTGATTAAAAAAATATTGGGAACCACTGCTGAATAGAGACCAAAGACAAAGTTTTTCGCTTTACACGATCGCTATTTTCATCTCTATTTTTATATCTACGATTTCAGTTGGCATCACTGAAAACAACATGGTTCATGTGTTGTTTGCAGTGACGCCTACTGAAATCATAGATATGAAAATCGAAAAAAAAATTCTTTGGACTCCATGCGGGAATCGGGCTGAAAAAATAGATGGTGTAAAACAGCTATAAGACTCATGTTCACTTCTTCCATTCATTCAAAACAGCACAGTTTAACAAAAATGGTGATCACATATGTCTGGAACATGGGCGCCCACAGAAAATTTTCTAAGGGGGGCAAAATATTTTTAGTAATTTTTTAATGTAGTTTTAATTTACTGTACCGTATTTGTATGGTGAACGAACGGACAGGACACTGTAGTAATGAAGGGCACACTTTCTTTATGCTAACACAAAGTGATTAAAAATAAAACTAACATTATTTGACTATTTTTAATCAATCTAGGGCAAGTGCCCCCCTTGCCCCCCCCTAGCGTCTATGGTCTGGGACGAGTTAATTGAATCGTTTTTTATATCATTCTCTTCTGCTCTTTCTTAGTCGACGTAATCTATTATTTTCTTGTTATTTATCTCACAAAATAATCCTTTTGACACGTTTTTTATGACGTATTTGTCTTAGAGATGATCACAAATTAAATAATAATTAATGAGAGGTATTTTTTGCAGGTGTTAGTGAGCCAGGCCCAAGCGGTTTGGGATCCAAAGTTGAGCCAGGTAACAAATAGTCATCAATGGTGACTGGTGGTCATCATCTTAAAGAAACTGAGATTCTTGGGAGAACTCAGAACTGAGTTAATATATAGGATTGCTTTTACCAAATATTTTCAAAGTGTCTCAACTTACGCCTACCTGAAATAAAGAAGATTAAAAGTGTGTTCGTGTTTAAATTTAATAATTGAGTTTAGTGGAGATTGAGATACTTGTTTCTGCACCACCTTTGATATATTATTACAAGTTATTGACTGATTTTTTTAAAAAAATTTTTTTTTTAATTATTTACATTAACTCGACACAGAAGGCCCTGTGGAAAATACTTTCCCTCTTATCTTAGGGAATGCTCTGTGGAGGTCTTTTTATGGAAAGGAAGGAGAGGAAGTTCTGGGAAGGCAAAATATACGAGGGGTTCAGGAGTGGCAGACGTAAGAATCCATCATCCGCGGTGCAAGGCGATTGGTCAAGAGAGTCCGATTAGAGAGGCCAAAAGGCATCCCTCAAGCAGTCTCTCTCAATCCGGCCCGCCACGCAATATGTGAGCAAATGCATCCGCCGCCTTAGCACCTCTGCTAAGTCGAACCATTTGGGGTGATCTACGGCAAAGGTGTTGGTTATATGGTTCCAGAGGCAGCGGTACCGGGCTGATAAGATTACCGCTGCTTCTGGTGTATTATTGTATATACCAATTTATCTTTATTATGAAGGGTGTTAAGGTTCGAACTTGACTTATTTTAACTAGTGATTCCGGACATTATTTGGAGTAATAAATGTAAAAGAAATTTTGGTCTCCGATGACTTTCACCGGATACAAAAGACCAAGCTATCAAGTTTGTAACGGATTTAGCTGTATTGAATAGACTGTTAGTTCCCAAACTCCGTCTTCTTGAATACTCGGATAGATAAATATTACCACTAAAAAGGTAATCCGATAGAAGTGTCTCAAGTGTCGTCTTTCTGAGGACATGGATAGATAAATATTACCACTGAAGTGATAAACCAATATAAGTGTCGTCTTTCTGAGCACACGGATAGATAAATATTACCCCTGAAGCGACAAACCGATAGAAGTGTCGTCTTTCTGAGCACATGGATAGATAAATACGGGGTCCGCCAAATAACTTTTTTTTTTTGAAAATGCTATAAAAAAAAAACTACTGAATATTTTCTCAAATTTCTTTTTTTATTTATAAGTACAATCCTTCCGGTTAATAATGGAAAATAATTTCATTCAAATGGCTGCCTCGGCTGGCCATGCAGTAGCCTACACGATCGGTCCAATTTTTAAGCACATTATCGATTGTGTGCAGCTGTATTTCACCAATGGCTTCACGAATATTGTCCTTTAAAGCGTCAATTGTCTCTGGCTTGTCGGCGTAACATTTATCTTTGAGGGCACCCCACAAATAATAGTCCAACGGTGTCAAATCGCAGCTCCGAGGTGGCCAAACGACATCAGCTCTGCGGCTGATAATGCGATCTTCAAAAACAGGGCGCAAAACATTGAGTGTAGCTTCGGCTGTGTGGCACGTAGCGCCGTCCTGTTGAAACCAAATGTTGCCAATATCCTCCTCTTCAATTTTTGTGAACAAAAATTCGTTCAACATGGCCCGATAACGATCGCCATTGACTGTAACGGCCACTCCTTGCTCATTTTCAAAGAAAAATGGCCCAATTATGCCTCTGGACCAAAATCCGCACCAAACAGTGACTCGTTTTGGGTGTACCGGCTTTTCAATGTATGCGTGCGGGTTTTCTGTGCCCCAAATACGACAATTTTGCTTGTTTACATACCCGCCAAGATCAAAATGAGCTTCATCCGAAAAGATGATTTTTTTGGCAAAATCGGCAAAAGTAATGTCGCAATATTTCCCAGCGTTGTTCAAGCGTATACACAACCATATTCGCTCAGCGGAAGGATAAAACTAATTATCTGTCAAATCAGACATGAGCTAAGTGTTACCATTCACGAAATAAGCACTAGTTGAAAAAAAAAACTTTAGATGGCGGACCCTTTATTACCCCTGAAGAGATAAACTGATAGTCTTCCTGAGGAGATGGAAAGATAAATATTTATTACCAAAGAATAGAAAGTGTATTTCTGGGCGTATCTTATTGCCATAAATTCAATTTTGTTGATCTAACTAAGTCCACTTACTGACCACTGAAAATGTCAGCTTTATTTTCAGTGGACACGAAAAACATCAGATTGGTTTTTTATTGTGTTCCAAGGGTGTTACCACGGGCGTAGCCAGGTTTTAGTATCGGGGGGGGGGGGTTCAAGAAAATAAAACTACTGAAAGTGCGCGCATGGGTTTACTGTACAGAGCCTGCAGATACTTTAATAGTACACAACTGCTAACCCTGTACAAATCACAAGTGCGCCCCACGGTTGATTTTGGCAGCCACCTCTGGTCTGGAGCTCCAAAATACCTGAAAAATACCCTCGACTCTGTGCACAAACGGGCAGTCTGTTTGATAGATTCTCCCATCTTTACAGACGGATTGCAATCTTTAGAGCACAGGCGTCGGGTGAGAATACTATCCTTGTGCTACCGGTATTACAATGGAAGATGCTCCGAGGAACTAGCGCCATTGATCCCTTCGGCACCGGTGCATAGTTGGCAAACACGCCAAACGCGTGCCCAACATATGTACATGGTTGACATTCGTCACATGAGAACGGGTCGCTTCTTCGACTCGTTCTTGTGTTCAACAGCTCGGCTGTGTAACGATTTGCCGGTTTCTGTGTTTCCTCCTTTCTACATTATGGGTCTTTTAAAGACCAATGTTCATTCCTTCCTCTCCTTAAAAAGGCCCCATCACTCTGCATCTCAGATGACGAGGCCCTGAGGGAATTTTTTTTACTTCAGGGCCTCCTGTGTGGAATTAAAGTAAATTACATATGCACCACAGAATTAATCTTCTGTTTTTCTTTTTAAATAACTCATTGTGTTCCGCATGTAGTTTTTAAGTCTCCGTAGGCTTCAAAAAGTCATTTCTGGTGTAACAGTTGAAACAGGTATGGTTGCCAATATTTGTAAAAATGTGTAAATATTTGGATATAATTTTTTATTGCACTTATCTAAGCATTCCAAAGCAGATTTTGGAGTAGGGGAGGTGATAGTCATAGCTGCTTTCCACACTTCAAGTTCTGTTTTGATGACAGATGTACTTCTTTCGGGTAGCACTACCGAATACATAAAAATTGCATCTTCAATTTCAGAACTGGCTGCAAAATTTGAAGGTAACACACCAGATAATGCCAATACTACTTTACGGTGTTTCGCAAACCTCTCGATTAATTGTTGAATTGTGTGCTCTAAAAATGGGATGAATAAATTTATTTTGTAATAGGTGCATATATCTGACGCAGGAGTATTAGAGCGATTCAGTTGCCTTCCAACGATACGTGGCATTTGCAGAATACCACCATTTTCTTCGAGCATCACCTTTGCTTCTTCATACTACTGAAGGTACTCTTCGTCAACTTTATTTCTCAAAAGTTGCAAAACATTAATAACATCATCCACGTGGCAGAATGCTGTAATGAGGCCGGTGTTAACTGCTTGCAGTTGTTTTGATAGCGACAATGTATAGCTCATTACTTTTTGAAGAATCACTAGGCACATAACAAAATTCGAAGATCGAAGTGTTTTGAGCAGTTGGACAGCTTGCTGCGATATTTATTTATTGTGGCTGGATTGGAGTTAAAATACATTATTAGTGTAATAATTAGTAATAAAATAAGTTATGCCGATCGCTTCTCCTTATTTTAATATTATTGATGTTGATATCTTAACTTTTCGGGGGGGGGGGGGGGGGAATAATTATTTTATTATTATAATAATTTTATTTAAAAGACTTGGTAATAAAAGTACATCTCAATGAGTTCAATCTTATAAATCTATTTTTATTACGGCTAATGTGGACTTCGCTGTGTAATTACTTCATATTAAGCGGTTGATCAATAAAGGCGGAGTCATAATAAATGGATTCTACTTGTACCGGACGTATTTTTAAGATTAATTATAGCATAATTTATTTTTAATTTTATGTAATATTTTATGACAGAATAAACATATTCACGGGGTCAAGCAGTCAGCCTAAGACAAAAAATAAAGCTTGACCCCAACCCTCTGTGTACATACCTACACACTACCTTATTTAAATTGACTTTTTCCTTTGCACAAATTCGATCTGTGCGAAGCCGTTCCTATACAAACCTTCGCACGGGTCCAATTTGTGCAAATCTCTATTATTTACACTTGTACAAATTCAAATTTGTGCAACCTATGTATTTGTATCTTTATAACACTTGCACAAATTTGAATTTGTGCAACCTATGTATTCGTATCAGTATAACAGTTTTGCACAAATATAAAATCATTCCAATTTGTGCAGACTGTTCATACCCTATGTAAAATGTAAAATGTAAAATGTGCAAACTCACATAATAAACGAATGATCGGAGAGGCATCGAGAGTGGGTCGAGATAAAACTCTGTGGCGTTCTCAGCTTCGTTGCGCAATAGCGAAACGAACGCGGTGGCGTTTTACAACTCTAACAGTCAAAATTCTAAGAATTTCATCTCAGTTCGTAGAATTGAGATGAACAAAGGACTGAGATGGGCAGACTCCCGTCTCTGGACCCTTTAAATACGGCTGTTAGACCGCCAGATCGGCAGAGTTCCAGATCTCATCGCCACAACAGCATCTCGCCTTCTCTTCTGCCTTCTCCGATCGACTCACTGGACAACTTGGACTTCTTCTTGGCCCTGGCCGAACCGCCCTCCCTGAAGAATTCAACGCATACAATTGGTCGATCGCCTTTTTCAAGGCGAAGGTTTCACCTCTACTACCCTCTACCTCCCTACCTCCCCTCGCCTGCGCATACAATTAGTCGAACGCCTTTTTCAAGGCGAAGGTTTCACCTCTACTCCCCTCTACCTCTACACCCCTCCCGCCCCCTTGCCTTCTACCTTACTCCCTACATTTACCCAATTTTCCTGAAATCCCCACTTTTCCCTCTCCCTACCCTTTTTCCTCACTTTCTCCCTAGGCGTCGAAACGGCCAGCCGGTCCCCATTCCCACTACATCGTTTGTGCGGCGAGCGATTACAGTGCCCGTCCCGTACACTACTGTATATAAAAAAAACAACATAAAAAAATTGTGTAATTTTGATGACAAAAAGAACAACATTTTTGGTTGACTTCAAATTAAATGACAAATCGAACGATGTTAATATTATGTAGGACGCAGAAGTAAAAATGTAAAAGTTCGCACTCTTAAAAACTAATTTTCGTTCAAAACCCTAAAAAGTTAAATTTATTTTTATTAAAGTGAGCATTCTCCATCTCCGAGTAAAATGGCGTTTAGAGCTACTCGTCAAGTATCGTACATTAACTATTTCACCACCGTTAAGTAACGCTACCCGCCGAGTAATTGTAAATTTTTATAGCCATGTTATTCTAAAGTGCTAAACAAGTTTAATCGAAGGTTTAGGTTTAACTCAACGATTTACTGAGAGGTTTCATAAATTGTTATTTTCATAATCGTGTATTGCTCTTATCTTTATGCTGTGGCTAGTTACATAATTTAAACATTATAATCACAAATAGACTTACATACGAAATATTGTTTTTCAATGATCTAGACAAGATATTTCAATCGTCCAGTTGATTAGTTAGACGTCTCCAAATACAAAGTTTTAATGAGGAAAGCAATATTCGAATGCTCACCATAAATCAAATATTATTTACATATGTCTGTGTTTTACATACTATAAAATAACACCGGGAGGCATAACGGTCCAGTAGTATGACATTTTGAAATGTGACTAGTGACCCAGCAAACATCAGAATTTTGTTTAATTCACTACAAGTTTTGTGCATTATAATTGATTTGGTGGTGTTTATGAGTTACCTGAGTATTGTACCAGATAAAGGGTACACTTTTACCTATAACTATCCCGCAAATTACTCAACAATCAACTCACACTAACATCAAGCCACTTTACAATCAAGACATCCACACTCACAATACTCGAAATAGCAATAAAATCCGCGTACTTCAAACACGCACTACAAAATAAGGGATAAAATCTCTGAACTATAATGCCTATACACTATATAATTCGCTTCCAGATATATAAGGTACAAGGGAATCCAGCAAAATAAAAAATTAGAGTAATGCTTTAAAAAAAAAAATTTAATTACCTTTAAGGATTGAAATTTTCTTGTCATGTTCAATTGTCTTGTTTCTTTCCTCTTCTTTCATTTAGTTGTAATCATCCATTGTAGTAGACATCCGATGTACCTAACAATGATTCTAGAGTTATTGATTGTAATAAAAGTATAATAATGTAATAAAACGGTAATAACAAAAACTTGCATAGCACAAAGGGTAACAATTATTATAAGCAATAATTATATCAGCCTGAAATACTTCATCTACATTGAAAAAATCTTCCGAGAAAAGATACTGGCCGCCAACGGGACTCAAACCGGAGACTCGAACGGGACGTGTCCCTCGGATTGCCGGTCAGTATTGTATTTTACGGCCATTAGAGTGGAAGATATCTCAGTATCGCCCTGATATAAGACCACCATTAAGAATTGAAACGTTGCTTGAAATGGCTTTAGCCGTGTTTAGTGACCAGATCTGAATAGCCAGGTACTTACCCACCTTCCTCTTCCCTATATCCTTCCCCTCCCCACTACCTTCAGTCTTACAACATACCCCAATTGGGGATACCATAGTCCCACTGGCTCCAGACGGGAGCAGTTGGCATTCTTGTGCGGTATTAATGAAAAAAAAAGAGTAATATTCAGTTGGATTGTAAAAAATGTCTCATTTTGAAATATTTATTCGTGTGCATAATTTTTTATTTTATATTTATGTGAATACCGCACAAGAGACCCAAATGCTCTCATCTGGAGCCGGTGAGACTATGACGTGACTATGGGGTATATTATGAGGCTGAAATTTTGTAATCTTCTACGTGATGATTTGGTGTATAACTGTTTTATGGAGAATATACTGTGTTGAGCTTCTTGATAAATAATATATCTTTATAAACAATTATTGATAATAATTTATTTATGTTTAATGATACATTGATAAAATTGTTCTATATATATATTTATTTCCTAGGCTTCAGACCGATCCAAAAACCATCGCGTGCGTGCATGTTGAAAGTGTCAATCTTGAGCTGGAGAGGATCCTGGGTGCGCGGGATCTTCACAAAGTCAAAGTTGCGGAGGAGGTGGTAAATCACGGACTTGGCTTCCATCAGGGCGAAACGGGAACCTGGAAAATATAAATAAAAAATTAACTTAATTTCGGATTTGAGTCCAAAATAACTCCGTGGAGGGTTTTTTTGAGGAGAGGAAGGAGTGAACATGGGTACATATTAACCTCTTATGTTCCTTAAGCTTGTATACACGCTCTAAGTAGCCGTGCTCAAAAGGCCGGCCATACAAAATTAGCGTGTTAACAAGCTATTCTAAATGACGATTTTTCGTGTCAAACTCAACTATTTAGAAAATCGAAAAGCGACACAATACGATGTATTTGATAAGTCTTCAATATATATTTTTAATATATTTCAAAAATTTTTTTTAATAATATTTTTTTTTGCTAGAAAATTCGCGGCCTGCCGGTACCTCCACACCAAATACCTTACGGCATTTAAATCATTCCACAGCCGAGCTATTGAACTCAAGAACGAGTCGAAAAAGCGACCAATTCTCATGTGACAAATGTCAACCGCGTACACATGTTGGGTCCCCAATTAGGGTGCCTATGTATGGTATCCCAAAGAACCCATGTGGTATGGGTGAAGGGATGGAATAATTTTTTTCCAGGTTAGAGGGCAAACCAATAAATATTTTCGATTTTTATTTTTCGAAAAGTCAATTCCTATCTCAACTATATTTAGATAGATTCCCACCCGGACATCGCAAGTTAAATCTAATGCTAGCTAAGTCCTCCATCACTGTGCAAGCAGCATTTCCGAGGTTGTATCTTAATAATGATCGGATGATTTGTGTAACGCCGTTTTCTTGACAAAATCGCTTTAAATATTCGGTATAGGGTCCCAGGTCAAGTCTGACGATTTGTACTACCCACAAAACCTGCCGGCCCTGTTTATGAGTCTATGAGGCTAGGGTCCCTGCAGACCGGGACTTCTGGGATTGTGCTGCCCGAACTACAAGGGGCCCAATCAGCATTTGCTGAAGTGCTGACCGTTAGATCCGCCCCTGGAAATGTTCAACGTACCGATGCAATTTCTAGGGCCTATTCCAAATGGCACGAATGAATGAGGTTTGATGTCTCCCTTGTTCTCTTCGGAGAATCTCTCCGGGTCGAAGGTTTCCGGGTCCTTGAAGTAGAGCGGGTCGTGATGGATGCCGTAGATTGGGAACAGAATGCCCTCACCATATTGCAGCTACAAATAGAAAGTACATTATTACAATTTTGAAGATTTTATACTAATAGGAGAGGTTCAGGTTTCGATTTAACTAATAGAATTGGAACCCCAAAACATATCACACCAAACAGACAGCAAAAGCTTACAGATTTTCACAGCCAAAAGTATTATTGTGTTTTATTTTTGGGGTATTACGTTGTCTTGTGCTACCTCCTTCTTCAGACAACGTTTTAGACAGTGTTAATGAACACATCATCAGGGCATATGTGTAAATACATGGTGGATACTGTCAGGGCCGGATTAACCATGTCGGGGCCCCTAGGCAATGCACGTCTCGGGGCCCCTTTACCAATGGTGGACTAACGGGGGGGGGAGGGGTGGCCCGCCCCGGGCCTCTGGTCCTCGGGGGCCTTCAAACGCCTCCATGTCCCCTTTATCAAATCCTTAACAAGGCTTTAAGGCCATTTTTATTTAAATATTTATAATGTATTACAAAAACATGGTCAGTAACACATTATTCCCAATGAGTTGAGAAAAAAACTCATTACGGAAAGCTCATTAACTCATTACATTACATTTAATCAGCGGCCGAGAATTCAAATTTCGTCGAACGATGATCTTGCGATCGTACCCTTGCTACTGTACAGGGCGGTTCCGATGAGTAAGATTAATTATTCTCCATACCAGCATTTTAACATAATAGCTCAATATCGATATTATTTCATTCACAATATTTGCTGTGATAAATTCCTAAATTCAAAAATGCTCAAACTCGTGATGATAAAACTATTCAAATTATGTACTTTTTCTAATTATTTTTTGTTCATACGTATTTATAATTTTTCAAAAATGTCTAAGCAAAATAAAAATGCAATTTTTTAAAAATATATGTGCGGATCTTTTTTTTAATGATTTTATTTAAACTAAAATTAAAATTCTGAAACATATATTTCCCGGATAATTTATTGATTTATTTTACTCCATGATTATATAATTTGATATGTGTGTTGTATAATACAAAATTTTATTTGAAAATTTAACAAATCTGCCAACCAGCTACGGTAATACCTTAATAAACATATTTTCTCAAAATTTAAGAACAGTCTTTCGAAATCAATTTATAATTTTGTGGTGAAAAAGAGTCAATACGTCTAAAATTTGATTTAAAAACGACATATTTCCGGTTTTGTCTGGTGATTCCCACTTAAGGCGGACACGCAAAAAAATTTTTTTTGTAATTTAATTTTTTTATTTCATTTTCTGAAAGACGCATTTGTTAAAAATGCTCTCTACAAATGTTTTAAAGATATTCGAAAAAATGACGGAGATACAGCATTTTATGTGAAACAATAACTTAGTAAACACCACTTTTATTATACATTCTTTTGCCGACCGGGTTTCGCCACAACCGTAGGTTTTTCAGGGCAGTTTGTATGTTGAATTATCCTTCAGCAAAACTTTGACTGTGATTTTCTCTAAACTTTGTTAACACATTTTTTAACCTCCATCCATCCGATTTGCAGGTCTTAAACTGTTTGAAAATCTAGTGTCTATCTCACCACATAGGTGAATTTTGTTTAAAAATAAGGAAAAATGACGGACCAACGAATTTTAATTACGATTTTTATGGAAAATTTTCATTGTTCATAAAAAAAAATAGAAGGGGCCCATTATAAAAAAATCTCTAAGTGGTGCCATACTGACTGGATTTACTAACAGTTTAAGATTTAGTACTTGCAAATCAGACGTATATTTTTTTTAGTACGTTGTCAACCGTGTTGAAAAAAGCAGTTTTGAGAAAAACGCGTTTAAAGTTTTGCTGAACGTTAATTCAACATACAAACTGTTTAAAATGGTTTCATATAATATGCTGTAGGTATCTCCGTCAATTTTGCGAATTTCCTTAAAACATTTGGTGAGAGCATTATTAACAAATTCATCTTCAGAAAATTAATTTTTAAAAATGACAATTTTTTTACAGTAGCCTGGTGCCTTAAAGCCTTGTTTAGGATTTGTTCAAAGGAACATGGAGGCGTTTGGAGGCCCCCCAGAGTCAGAGGCCCGTGTGAACTGAAGAAAATGCTTGTAAAATAACATCAACTTCTTAAATTCGGGGGGGGGGGGGGGGAGCGGTTCATCCAGCCACTGCACTTTACCCTTTTCTAACTTCCAACCTTTTTTTTCTACCACATCGTAATTTTATTCATAATTAATCTGTTTTTTACTACATTTCGAAGGTATGCCTTCACCCCCATTCAATAAAAAAATTAAACGAATACAATAGTACAATGAGCGGTTTTATCACTAAAGTGATCTCTTCCAGACAACCTTGGTATGAAGAGAAACAAAGAGTTTTAGCAAGCAGATAGGTAGTGCACACTAAAGCTTGTACAACATTTATATTTTAAACATTAAAAATAAAAGCAAAAAAAAAACAAAACAAATGCCAATATAAACCACACACGGCACCTATAATCATATCCCCATTGATACGATGGAAAATAAAGTAAAATACAACTATGTTTAATTATTTGTTTTAATTATTGACTTTTTATTTATTATTTGTGCGTGGTGTGAACAGTTATTGGGTTATAACCTAATTATTATAATTTGTTGTTTTGTTTAATGCATGTAATGTTATTAACCTTTAAATGTTCGTAATAAAAAATGAATATATTTAAAACATCTTGAAAGCTGACTTTTTCCAAAAGTGTGCCGGAGTTGCTCACTAATTGTGACTCGAACCGTTGGCGACAGTTATTTTTTCTTGGGGCGCGGGGCCCCCAGCCGATGCGGGGCCCCTAGGCAGTTGCCTAATCTGCCTTAGGGACAATCCGGTACTGGATACTGTAACCCTGACCGAAACGATGGCCAAAGAACAAGTTAGCACAACACGGCACAATGCCCCAAAAATAAATCACAATAAAGCGAAAGCTTAATATATATGTAGTTTCAAAAAATATTGTAACCTATTGATTGAAAGAGCCTTAATTGATAAACAACCATTAATGTAGGATAAATGGTTGTTTAACAGTTGTGCAAAATTTAAAACATGTTTATTAATAAGGAATTAGTAATGTGTATCAGAAGTAAAATCACCTGGAAGGTTTGGGTACTCTCCTTATTGGGTGGTGGTAGGGTGTAAGGTTTCACACACCTCCTGTCTATAGACACTGCAGGCGGCCAGTAGCGGAGGGTTTCTGGAAGAAGAGCATTTGAAATATGAAATGGGAAAACGCAATGTCCTCCAATACATTATGTTGGTATTTTACTATCTTTGTATGTTAAAATACAAGGTTCCCATTTGAGAATAAGTTGGAATTCTGGATAACAGTATATTTCCTGTTGATCAAATATCCTAGATTTACCCCAATCTCATAGGAATATTACCTTTGCAATATTTAGTTGCAAATGAAAGGGAATGAGATTACTGGACCAGTGTAGCCTGTCTATGGCAGAGAAATTTGGGCTTTTATGAAATGATTATCACCCTTCGTGCAGTAGAGAGAAAGGAGTTAAAGGTCTTTCCTCTCCCCAAAAAAGAAAACAAGCGATTGATTTTGTTACAACTAATTAACAAAACAATATAATAAATATAATTAATTTTGCAAAAAGAATGACAGGCAGGCCAGGCTCGTGCTGTAAAAACAAACAAAAAATGTCCCGTTATACTGGATCTCAGAAGAAAAAAAGTCTCATGGAAAACTACAGCAGAGAGGTAGGACGACAATTAAAAATATGCGGATTGCTAAAATAGGAATCTCAGGCTCAAAACAGGCAACGTTGAAAATACTGGAAGGGTACTGATGTTCAGCAATAGATATAGCATAAGATTCTAAGACATTCCAAGCTTCATAACAACAATACAATTGTACAATAATTTTGTTAGTCTTTTGTATCTTATTATCCAAATGTGAAAACATCAAGCGATAGTAACACGCACTAGCTCACAAAACTGACCTGATATGACCATGTCCATGTATTTCATCCCCTGCAGGTCATTGTAGTTGATCTTTCCCTTGCTGTTGCTGGATACCTCGTCGATTTCCTCCTGCAGCCTCTGCTGGATTTCTGGGTGCAGCGTCAGTTCATGTGCCAAGAAGCACAGGAGAGTTGAAGAAGTGTCAAAGCCAGCGATGAAGAACAACACGGCTTGTGCAGTCAGCTCGTCATCAGTCCACCCTGGAAGTGATATGTTAATCAATGTTAGTGTTCGTTATTATAAAACAGTGTAGCAAGAAATGACGAAATGCGTGTAATATTTTCAATTGAGAGAGAACCTGCCCAAGTCCTGGTTGATAAAAAGCTGGCGATATTGAAGCAAAATATATAGGTTATTAGTGTTATTACTATTTCGAATGGCTCTAATCATGGGATTGACTTAATCTTTTTTTTTAAAGAAAGACAAACATTCCCGGATTACGAATAACCTGACAATATTTGAAAATCTCCTACTACCACCACAGTAAGTGGAAAATGTTGCTTGTGTCGTGATGGAGGACTTAGTCAACTGAGGAATCGAATACGCAACGCCTAGGTGGAACCCAGACGCGATGCCAACTCTGCCACTGACCGGACGAATGTTTGTTAACCCTTGAAGAGTCTCATTATTTGAGATTAGAAGAGATTGAAATGGAAACATCCTTTGTAGTGATTTTAATCGACTGTAAAATTTTTGTTTGGTAAGAAGGGACCCAGCTTGTTGCACGACTACCGTGTTTTTCATGACATTCGTAGAGAATTTATGTTTGGAGCCAAACATGAGTTTTGGTTTTTGATAGTACGCATTTATTGTAAACTCTTGTTTGAAAGTGAACCTATGCACATTTATATAGGTATTTCTGTGTCACTAAACCTGATGCAGATGAAATAAAAAAGATTTTCTTACTCCTCTTGACTGTCTCCTTTCCTACAGCAGATTCCTCCACAGTGGCAAATCCAGCTTCCTTGATTTCTTCACCATTCGCATCTTCGTGTTTCAGCACACCCTTCTTGGCATCCATAAGGATCTGAATCATGTCATTTCTGACTATGTTGTTCTTTTCCCTTCCTGCCATTGTGTCGGCCACCAAACTTCTGAAGAATTTTTGGACGCTCTCCTTGAAGAGAGAGATTTTGAAGAACTGAAAGAAAAACATTAATTACTTCAATGTAAAACGCTAGCGCTGTTTGACTGTCACTGATTTAAATGTTCCAATGAGCCAGGCACATTAGGCGTCACGCGATAATGGGATCTATAGTAAGCTAATTTAGAGTTCATTATCGCATGACGTTACCACAACAGATGGAACCTTGTTATTCCAAAGGGTCGATTTGTGAGCATAAATTCCTAATTTCTCTCTACCCATCTTCTTCCTTATTATTTTTATTACTTTTATATTCATTAGTTGAGATTAAGAACCGTTTACATCCCAGGCGAAATTACTAAGATATTGTATGGACAATACGTAATAGGTATGTAACCATGTATAATTTAACTATATTTGTCCAAATAACAAACAAATGAACGAAAAACTAAATAAACATAAATTCTATTGACTTGTTCGTGTGTCTAAGCATTTGCATAATATAGCAGACTAATTTGTATACAAATGTGAATACTCAATATTTGAATATTCAAAAGACACTTGAGAATTGTTGGTAAATCCATGTTTGAATCGGTGTGCACCATAGACCAAGTATTATATTTGTAGAGTGTCAGCGCAATTATTATTGGTAACATAAAAATCCATTATAGTTTAAAAAACATGTTTGTAAGCATTCAGCTGATACTTAACTATGCACCACCAATGAAGACCATTAAGCTATTTTTGATATCTTCAAATTCTTTGGTTACACTTCATATGTAATAAGATTTACCTTCATCAATTTAGGGGCTGAAAACAGTAAGAAGAACTTGATCAGCTGCCCCCCCGAGAAGTCGGTGGCTTGTTTGCCCATCTTGTAGAACTCGTTGTCCCTGTCCTTGAGCGAGTCGACTCGCAGTCCGAAGGCTGTAGTGGCGATGACGTCATTGGTGTACCGGGTGAAAGCATCCTTCATTTCTACCTCCACTAAACCCCTTTCTGAAATAAAACCATTCAATTTAATTTATCTTCAAACCATCTTTTGGTATACTTTATATGTATATTTGGACATCCGTAATGATATACTTCTTGCATAATAAAGTCCCAACATCAAATTTAAATTAATTGAATCGTATGTTACTAAAAATCTTTTTTAAATATTAATAAAATTAATTCAATTTATTTTTCTGTCTGAAAATCTGGATAGCTAAAATTTGACACCTCAGAGTTATATTTAAAAAAAAACTAGAAATTGTTTATCACACAAATCACATTAAAAACAATAATATGAAAACGTTAGGTTTTTTGTTGATAAATAATCATTCAAAACATTCTTTTATACTCCCTGTCATGAATATTTATTTTGTCTCATTAGTTCGTAGCTAATTAGAGTATAAGAATGCATAACACCCGAGGATCGAAGATAGATGATTCTTTTTAAATTGTAAAATCAGTACTCGTATATTGCAAGCTCCTGTGTATAGTCAACACAAGAGTACTTACTCAACACATTAGGCCAAGGGTGGGCAGACTTTCAATAATGAAGAACTAAGATTTGTCAAGGAAACCGGATAACAAATGTACCAGAAAGACATGTAAGCCATGTATTTCAACAAAACAAAAATTTCAGCGCAGAAATAGCCTAAAGTTTTTCAATCTGCAAAAAAATATTTAACTGTCACTATCAGCAATAAAGCCTTCAGAAGGTGAAATAGCTGCCACGCATAATAATCACACAGCAGAACATGTTTATAAATAATAAAAAAATGTATAAGTTTAATATAATATAAAAACAAATTAAGATTCTTCAGTTCTACAAATTAAACTTGATAACAATTAACAGAAATAACCGGTTCCTTATAGAAATCACTTTAAAATTATAATTTTATTTTACGTGAATGAATAAAATACAGCTGCAGAATAATTGAAAAGGGTAGCGAAGAAGCTAAACCTTCTTTTATAGAAATGATGACTGAAATCTAGTTCTAAAAAAAAACTGAATTGGCAACACCGATCTTGTTCGAGCCAGTTTGTTCTACGGTTCTGGTGGTTCTAACTCGTAAAGCTGGTGGAAATTGAAGTTTTTTAAAGTTTTTATTTATTTATTTTACACACTTTACAAATATAAGAAAAAAAAGTCCCGATAAACTACTCTTTAGCAGTTTGTCTAACGGTTTCTTTACAAAAGATCTTATTGTAGTGAGTCACAAAATAAAAATTAAAAATTTTACAGAAATATAGAGAAAAGAAAAATTATGAAAACATAAATAATAACAATTTTAAAATCTGTAGAATAATGTGTCATTGTAAACTAATACAAATTAATTTTTTCAGTAAGCCAAGTCTTCAGTAAATTCACCAATTGTTTGTTTTAGGCAGTCTTTAATTTCAGCAGGTAACATATTTAAACAACTGGGAATCATGTAATTTTTCTTTGTCCATATTTATTTGTATGCTCAGATACAATTAGTCCTTGATTAAAGTTAAAACTAGTATTATGGTTGTGTTCCAGTCTGTTTATATATAAAGGGTTTTTTAAGTGCTGAAATATAATTTTGTACCACAAAATTGCTCTCACTGAAAGAATTTTGAGACTCTGATAAAAGTATGGAATATTATGCCTTTCTTTGTATACATTTCAGCTAATAATTTAACCAATGAATTTGATGAAGTTGATGTGTGAAGAGCCGCAGCCACCAACGGTCTGCCGACCCCTGCACTAGGCAATAGGCAATAGGACCTATTTCACTATCACCATTCTCAAACAAATTCTCAAGTAAATTCTCCCATTCCTCGCCTACATAGATTAGTGTTGACTAACATACAAATGATTTGTACATTTTTTATACATATAACTATTTCGATGTTTAAAACACGCCTTAACAAAATTTTCATATCAAAATATTATTTCTCATTATTTTTAATTATCTTTCTTTTAAAGTAAATAATTTAAGATAGACCCCTGAGGCGTATGAGTCGTAAAACCATGTACGATCCGATCGTGTGAGAAATGTGGAGATCCGCGAATAATACAAAGCTGAGTAAGCGTAATGAGTAAGATTAAGAAAGGGACGCTCAGATGGTTTGGGCATGTAGAGCGAATGAACGAGGAAATGAGTGCAGTAAGGAGAATATATGACGCAAATTTGAATGGATGAAGAAGTCAGGGACGCCCGAGGAAGACATGGCACGACCAAGTGAATCAGATACTTGAGTCGGGCCACGTGAAGAGTCGGAATAATAGAAGAGCATGTATGAGACGATGTATGAATGTGAACGCGGCAAGGAGTGTGTGCCAAGATCGAGCTGTTTGGCGGTCCGTCCTCTCTGCCTACCCCTGTGGCGAAACGGCGTGATGGTCAGTTAGTTAGTTGCCTACATCGTGGTTTTATATTAACACTTATTTAAATTAAATAAAATTGTAAACTATCATGAATACAATAAAAACCCAACGGGCGAATAAAATAGTAAAATAAATTAAATATTGTATCATTAAAAGGAAACCGGGCGGAGTTTTGTTCCTCGTTTTAGTTTTCCCCAAATATTTAAAAAAATAATACCTACAGATATCGACCACTAGTGTGCCGGTAGGTATGTCTTGGTTTTTTTTTTTACAATTTACTTCTTATAGGAGTTAGGACCCTCCGAAAATCGTTAAAATTGCCTGGTTTGCACGCCATCATCAGACGTTCAGTATACAAACTAGACGATGTATTAAAAAAAAATCAAAACTTACAGACATAGAGTATTTTCTTTTAATACAGTAAGAAAAAACATCTTAAAAATCGGCCCAGTTTTGAAGGAGAAAAGTGGGGAATACAAAACCTCGATTTTGATGATTTGTATTATCAGCCTGAGGTGCTGATGTCCCTTTCGCTCAATATTCGAGGGGAATAAGAGCGACAGTTATTGCAACAGTTTGATAAAATACCTATTAAAAATTCTTGTCAACAGGGTTTCATCTCAAGAATAACCATGGGACACACGGCGCCATTGAATCAACAATATAAGTTGACGTAGCATGATGGGGTCAGTCAGCGGTTAAATGAATGGATCCGTTTTAAATTGGACAAATGGTCCGGCAACTCACATAGTCTTAGAGTTAGAGTAATCATTTTGATCTAAAAATTTAAGAAATAATTTGATGACTCATCTCATGAGAGATACGTGAAAAGCACGACCTGAACTCTTCAGTGGTCATATACGAGAAAAACTATAACCCTGAAGAGATGAGGATTTTGCTATGAAGAAGTACCTACTTCCAATAAAACCAAAAGAATCCACAGATCAATGAGATTTTGTTTAAAAGAAAGACACAGTCAAAGCAAAACAACCGAAAACCCGTATAATCACCCATAATAACACAGGAGACCAAATTTGTAAGTGTTTTCGAATCACATAGTTTATTACTTTTAAATCGTTGTATCTAATCTAAACGATGTTAGAAAGAGAAAACTCCAGGATTTATATTAAAATCTAGAATTTCCTTTTAGAAAAATTTTAATGTGCATCTCTATGAAACCAAAGCATCCGATAGCAATTTGAGAAAATGTATAAAATTAAGCGAATTTTGTAATCATTATTTTTTTATAAAATGACAAAGATGTGAGATGATAATAACGTTTATAACACATTTGTCTAATAAAACATGTGTGTGTTTTTATCTTTTTCGTTATCAGTAATTTTAGATAAAAGAAAAGTATGGTAAGCCATTTCTTAAACTTTTTATGTTTGTGTTAAAAATTTTAATATTTCAAAAATTTAATTTGTATTTCTAATAAAAGCATTTGTAAACGTATTTCATCACCTTTCGAAAACAGTTTTTAGTTTTCCGTTATGTTCAGAAATATTCCATTTATTTGGATTTTATTGGAAAACGGAAATATTTTCACATTCTAACAAAATGCGACTGATTTCTGAGGTGGACCCCTTGGTCGTACAGATCACAGATCACAGATCGGAATCGGTTATTGTCTGCATCATACATATAAAACCATATCCATTATCTCTGGATATATGATAATTCTGTGAGGCGAACAGAAGTGTTTAACTACCAGTACAGTCTTTCTTGTTTCTTGGTTGCTATAACGCTGATATGTGTAGGATTATTTCATGTATTGTTTTTAACTAATCTGTGGAACTAATCTCCTGCTGAGAAGCTACTTGCAGTAGCTTAGCGGGTATAAATTCCCATTGTATGTCATTTGTATACAATAATAAAAAAATTACAATGTTAAGCTTGTAGGTACTATATGAACATAGTATTTAGATGGGTAATATCAATTATCGTGGAGACCTTGATATCAGGAAAAGAAACAGAATCCAGGAATTCAAAAGAAAAAGATGTTTAGAATAACAAAATTATTTTACAAATGTGCCTACTTTTGTGGTCTGGCTTCTTCAACTGTTCCAGGTAGAAGTCGGAAATGGACTGTCCGCACTCCGCCACGAAGTCGAACATTCCCCTCATCTTGGCGCTGGTGAAGGCTGGGCTCATGGTGGCTCTCATGTCGCGCCACTTCTGACCTGCAAATGGAAAGCACAACGTGTCACATCATAGTTCACGTGGTCGTCTTAGGGTTGTGATTGCTTGATGCGGAAAATGTCTGTTGGATTAGTAAAGGTTAACAGTATTTGAGTGAGACGAAAATAATTCATTGTATATATTATGTAAGTAGTTCCGTTTGTTAAAGTTGTCTCTCTATCCCTGATCTCAGCTAGAATAGACGCTAATCATAATCAGTGGCATCCATAATTATTATATCGCGTAATTAATTAAGTATTTGCGAACCTAAAGAGTATCATTATAAATCATCCGCCATCTCGTCAGAAAATACTAATAACACACCTATTCTGTAATGACAATAACAATAATCTGGCCTAGAGTCCAGATCCTCTAAATATCCTAAATTGAACCGCAGGGGTCTTTTAGGCGCCTTTCAGTTACATTACATCATCGAGGTATATATCAATGCATTACATAGCCAGAAAATGTCGGTAGCTCTACAAGAAAGCAAAATTAATATTTTTAAGAATTTCGAGAAGAGGGTGTTAAAATCTACAGAAAAAAATGTGTTGTTTTTTTAAGGTTCTGAGTCTCGCTTTGATTTTATCGTTTCGCATAGTCAAAACAAATAATTAATTAATATAAATAAAAAGTCAGCAGATAAGTAAATTATTTAATTGTTTACATGAATCACGTTTTATGCAGTGTAAAAAGAGATAAAGTTCTTTGTGTAAAATATTATTATAAACAATGTTATCTTCTCTAATTTTGAAAACAATGAGACTCAAGTGTAATCTTCATTACACCCGACAATTAAACACCTTATCACTACATACAAATAAGTTTTATCATAGTAAAGCGAGATACCGATCCTACCATCCTGATTATTATCAAATTATAATATACTTAAAAAAAATCGTTTTCAATTTTGATGCATTTTTTAAATTTGCCAGATTTCAGGTAGGTAGGTAGGTATTTATAAATAAAACGTTTTGGTTCCTATCATAACAAGGCCATGGAAAGAATTTTGACAGGTTTCATTGCCAAATTTTTATTAAATACTCCTTCCCTCCCTGCCGCTAAAATATATGAAATACACACATTTTCAAACCACTCGCGCACCAACTATAGATTTTTTTTAAATACAAATTGCACAACGCCAGAGCTTACCATTATAAATATAGAAACACTATTATACTAAAATGAAATGTTCTGTAAAAAAAAATAATTTTGATTTCAATCCATCGATTACTTTCAGAGATTTGTGGACACAAACATACGAAATCTAAATTTTGATATATATAGATGTTGAAATTTTAAAAAACGTTAAAAGCAGTGTCACAACTTTTAATTTTTTTTTTAAAAGTTGTGATTTCTAATGAAAATGGACTGATAAGAACGACAAAAAGGTAGTTTTTGTCTGCTTTCCGACAATCACTTATTTGACTTAACGTATAAATCAAATAGCTAATTACATTTTTTAAATTTAATTTCTGTATACATAGAATCCTTTCACAATGGCTTGACTTTACTTTGGATTCATGAATTTTTAAAGCTAAAAATTATAATTTTTTTGGTCTCAATTTTTCTTTAATATTTGTATCCTGATTAAAGTGGAAATTTACCGACGTTTTCCATAGCATATGACAACAATAGTTATGAAAAAAGTGCAATTTATGACTATCAATGAATGGAAAAAGGTGTTTTGAGTTTTGTGAGTACATAGTACCCCTAAAGCAAGAATCACAGTTTCAGTCCAATGGTACAATAAGATCAAAAATCGAGTCCCAGCATGGTACAGCCAATAAGGAAGGAAGCCAGGAAGAGGAGGCGTAAGGAAAAAAAATAGATTAACAGAGACAGACGAGAGATTGTAGAAATAAACAAACCTTTAAGTGCGAAGAGATTGTTCGCAAACAGAGGGTCGTTAGTCTCATCGACTATTCCCAAATGGTCGGTGAAGTGATCGAAGTCTTTGATGGCGATTTGCTTTATGAGGTCAAGGTCTCTGATCATCACCAGCGGGGTTAGGAATTGACGAACTCCAATGTAGCTGTAATTTAAAAAATCCGTTAAATGATTATTTAGATTTTTTAAGGTATTCAGGGAATTGGTAAAGACAGGATTAGAAAAAGTAAACTAAGAGGAAGTTTAACGGAATCACGGGGAAAACAATTAGATTGCTCTTACCTGTCTCCAGGGCTAAAGTTATACATTCTGACTATCCAGTCCCTGAAGTGCTCCTTCCTACGGAGGATATCCATCATGTGGCCTACGAAGGGCACGTAGGTTGGAGGGCTCTTCACTCCTCGCGCAGTAAAGTGGTTATCCTCCCATTTCAAGTATAGGTAGAGGACGCTCAGCAGGCCGACCACGACCAGAAGGAGATCGAACAACATTTTCTGGAAGTTGTAAGAAGGATTGTTAAAACACCACAGAAGAGGCAACACCAAATAAGTTTTACGACATCGAATGACCCCGCTCACTCACAAACAGAGTTTAATAAATGACAAAATTCGTGCATCCATGAAATTTTGACAATATAAATAAAGATTTGCTGAGACAGCCCAAAATAAATTGGTGGAACACCCTCCTGGGTGATTGGAAGGGGGAACATAAAAATGTTGGTTTGTAATTAAATAGACTCAATTGCAAGGTAAAGATGTATTTTATTGTCAGGTAAACAATACTCAAGTTACTCAATTTATCTCTCGACTAATTCGGGAGTGAAAGACTGTTCATACACATCATTCGCGTGTTCACACACATCATTCGCGTCACGTGATGTTAATTCCGGTTGCAAGTGAAAAGTGCAGTGATGGATGCACACCCTCCAAAGAACAGTCTTTCGAAATCAATTAATATTTTTTTGTGGAAAAGCGTCAATACGTCTAAAATTTGATTTAAAATGACATATTTTAAGTTTTGTTAAGTCGTGAACCTTCTCATGTTTCTTTGCCTGTACATTTTTTGACTGACTATGGACTTTGACCGTTCATTTAGTTCCTGTTTGACTTTAACAGATGGTAATCTAAAAAGGTAAGTAAAAAAAATATGGGGGCACTAGACATTTCAAAGTGGGTGGTGGTCGAAATGAGTTTCAGAACCTATCCAGAGTGATCTAAACGGTGCGGTGTTAGAAAGAGTAACCACGCTTTGTATTTAAATCTAAAAGTAAACCATACATGTACGGGACAGGCACTGTAGTCGCCAGCCGCACAGACGATGAAGTGGGAAGTTGCCGGCTGGCCGCTTCGACACCTAGGGAGAAAGTGAGGAAAAAATGTAGGGAGAGGGAAAAGTGGGGAGATTTCAGGAAAATTGGGTAAATGTAGGGAGAAAGGTAGAAGGCAAGGGGGGCGGAAGGGGGGTAGAGGTAGAGGGGAAGTAGAGGGGAAGAAGGGAGGTAGAGGGGAAATTTGCGCGATCGACCAATTTATTGTAATGCTTTCTTCTTGGAGGGCGGTCCAACCAGGGCGGAGAAGAAGAAGTCCAAGTTTTCCAGGGGTAGATCGGAGAAGGCAGAAGAGAAGGCGAGATGTTGCTGAAGCGGTGAGATCTGGAACTCTGCCGATCTGGCGGTCTAACAGCCGTATTTAAAGGGTCCAGAGACGGGAGTCTGCCCATCTCAGTCCTTTGTTCATCTCAATTCTACGAACTGAGATGAAATTCTTAGAATTTTGGCTGCTAGAGTTGTAAACGCCACCGCGTTCGTTTCGCTATTGCGCAACGAAGCTGAGAACGCCACAGAGTTTTATCTCGACCTACTCTCGCTGCCTCTCCGATCATTCGTTTATTTTGTGAGTTTGCACATTTTACATTTATTTACATAGGGTATGAACAGTCTGCACAAATTGGAATTATTTTATATTTGTGCAAAACTGTTATACTGATACAAACACATAGGTTGCACAAATTCGAATTTGTGCAAGTGTTATACAGATACAAATACATAGGTTGCACAAATTTGAATTTGTGCAAGTGTAAATAATAGAGATTTGCACAAATTGGACCCGTGCGAAGGTTTGTATAGGAACGGCTTCGCACAGATCGAATTTGTGCAAAGGAAAAAGTTAATTTAATTAAGGTAGTGTGTAGGTATGTACACAGAGGGTGGGGTCAAGCTTTATTTTTTGTCTTAGGCTGACTGCCTGACCCCGTGAATATGTTTATTTTGTCATAAAATATTACATAAAATTACACATAAATTATGCCAAAATTAATCTTAAAAATACGTCCGGTACAATACACGTATTATTAAAATGTACTATTATTAAAATGTACAATTTTATAAAACCAAAGTTTTCAAAGGCCGCAATTTGGAAAAAAAACGATACTTTGCAAATTTTATAAATATTTTTGCCTAATAAAATAAATAAAATACGTGTGGTTATATATTTTTTTCGTCATCAGTAATTTTAGTTTAAAAAAAAGTAAAGTGAGCCAATATTTAAACTTTTGCATTAATGCATTAAAAAATTTGATATGATTATTTCGAATTATTAAATTGTAAAACGTATTTCATCACCTTTTAAAAACTGTTAATAGTTTTCTAAATGCCTGTATTATGTAAGTGGTGCAGGTCTCTGGCGGAAACGTATATTTATGTAAACTAATCAACGAGCACAAATCAAGGCGTGGCTTTATTTAAAGGTTTGTTTGTTTTGCCAACATAGCATAAAATTAATTTTCAACGCATCAATATAATTTTCTCAATGTCATCGGCTACTAATGATATCATCCTCATTGTTACTTTTGTCACCAAGGTATAACCACTTAGTCAGGCTTTGAATAATAAGTACGACCTTAGATTCTTAATCATAAAATAGACAATCTGAGACAGTCCCACTAAAAACTCTCGATGGGATTAGTCGGCACAGATTTTTCTACAACTCAATTATTTTCTGCTCATAAAGTTAATTCTAAGACCGTGAACATGAACATTTGCTTGAACATTATTAAAAACATTGGCAATGGGGGCGTGGCCTTCCACATTTTTTTAAGCGTCTGCAGTAAGACCACGCCCCCATTGCCAATGTTTTTTTAAAATATTTTTTTTATATGAATACCGCACAAGAGTCACCAACTGCTCCCGTCTGGAGCCAGTGAGACTATGGCATCCCCAATTGGGGTATGTTGTGAGGCTGAAGGTAGTGGGTAGAGGAAGAAGATGGGGAATTACCTAAATATTCAGATCTGGTCACCAAACACGGCTAAAGCCATTTCAAGCAACGTTTCAATTCTGAACGGTGGTCTTACACCAGGACGACACTGAGAGTATCTTCCACTCTGGAACGTGCCGAAAATGTATGTACTATGTATTATTTTAAATACTTTAGTTGAAATAACACAATTTTTTTTTTTAAATATTTGTGCACGCCGGGTTCGAACCCGCGAACTTCGGTTTGTGAATCAAGAGTGTTACTTTGGGTCAAACATCATGTTTACAGTAAAGTTCAAGCAAATTTTGAAGCAAATGTTCATCTTCACGGTCGGAGGAGATTCTGATTTACAGCTTGGATTTTTCAAGTATTCCACCTGAAAATTAATCAGATTGGAAAGAGGTGGTTGGAAATTTCGGACAAAGCCGGGTAGTACTGTACCAGAACCTAATAGTATCTACCTAATTCAAAACCATTTAATAATTCTATTACTTAAGTAATTAGAAGCAATAATAAATTAATTAGCTGTCTCCAATCACAACCATCGATAGATTTCCGCATCAGACAGAGCGATTAACGCAATGATACTTATTATTTAATATCAGGTATATTGTTGTGGCCCACTAAAGTACCTAGTAAGTACGTACAAATAATACATTAAAAGATTAACTTATGAGAGTCAATTAGCTGTGTAATAGTGACAGGTAGATTTCAACTACTGGAGACTGTGATAATAACTTATCTATTTGGTAGCAGAATTATTAATCTATAAGATATAGCAAAACAAAAGATCTCATTATAAAACTATACTATGCTAGTACCTACCTGCATTTGGGAGTTGATGTAATATGTGATTATTATATATGACACAGAGATAAATTTTCCAATATTCCAATGATGTGCTATGGAGGAGCAGAGAACCGAACGCAGGGGGAACTCGACGTATTTGTCCACTCGTCTACTAACCCCTTTTAAAATATTAATATTATATAGGCCCATCCTCAAATAAAAGTAGACAGAAAATAAGTAACCTAATGTCCAAAATGTATAAATTGTACTACGAGTAGCTATACAAATAAGATAAAGCCAAAATCTTGGCCAATTCTCATTTGATAAATCAAGGGTAAACAAGAACAATAATCAATTTTTCATTAAAACAACTCTCTTTTTATAACTTTTGAAGGTTATTCCCAAAAATGTAATATCATTGAAGAAGAAGAACTTAACACTAATAAATAATCTAAACGAATATATGAAAGAGAACAAAACACTGAAAAATAAAAAAAAGATAATGATCGCAATTGGGACTTCAACCCGGGACCTCTCGTCTTACCGAGATAAACGCCTTACCAATTCGGCTACCATTACCTCTTATTTGAACGTCATATTTGTCAATGTCAGATTTGAAGTCCGTTACACTCTCCCCGGTACAGCGTTGTCTGTGCCCTATTCAGCTAGGACGGGTTATCGGCGCCGCAGTCCCCGGCTTCCAGATTCTCTGGGGCGTATGTGCGGGGCAGGGCGTGGTCCACGATGAGGACCAGGTCATCCTTCTGTGGTTGTCGGCTGGGCCGGCGGTGTGCAGCCGGACGTCGGGTCGGGTACTGCATCTTCAGGGTTGTGCAGCCGGACGAATCGGCGTCGGGTACTGCAGCATCAGGTTTCAGGTGCTGACTGGGCCAGCGTTGTGCAGCCGGACGCTTCGGCGTCGGGTACTGCAACATCAGGGGCGATCCACCTCTCTGGCATTCGGCGAGAGCGAGATCGATGCAATCCACCTCTCTCACATTCGGTGAGAGCGGGATCGCATGCGATCCACCTCTCTCGCGTGCGGCGTAAGCGGGATCGGTCGGCCGCCTCCTCTCTCGGGCTGGCCTTTGGTTTGCGAGCAGCGCTCGGTCTCGAATGCTGCTCCCTCTCTGCGTCGGGATTCTCGGTTGGGGAGAAGATACTTTGAGACCGCACCCTCCGGGCTGCGGTCTTTCTTCTTCCAATTGAGCTGCATAATGTTCGTGAACAGCGCTCGGTTGCGAAGCGCGTTCTAATGCTGCTCCCTCTCTGCGTCAGGACTCGGCTGGGGAGAAGATACATTGAGACCGCACCCTCCGGGCTGCGGTCTTTCTTCTTCCAATTGAGCTGCATAATGTTCGTGAACAGCGCTCGGTTGCGAAGCGCGTTCTAATGCTGCTCCCTCTCTGCGTCAGGACTCGGCTGGGGAGAAGATACATCGAGACCGCACCCTCCGGGCTGCGGTCTTTCTTCTTCCAATTGAGCTGCATAATGTTCGTGAACAGCGCTCGGTTGCGAAGCGCGTTCTAATGCTGCTCCCTCTCTGCCTATTTTTTCATATGGGCCTGCCTAAAGCAAGGCTGTGTGCAGCACCGGACACTTTGGGGTCGGATGCTGCGAGACCGCGCACTCCGGGCAGCGGTCGTTGATAGTGTTGGATGTGGCCCGCCTAAAGCACGGACCGAGGCTGGCTGGGCCAGCGTTGGTACGCGCACGTCCTGCGCGCGTTCCCTTGATGCAAGTCGCGCATCTTGCGGCTGAAGCCGCTTCGTGGGACACGCTCGGTCTCGAGGCGCGCTCTCCCCATCGGGGCTGTCCGCTGGGAAAAATGGTCGCCCGGCGGCAGATGTTCCGGGCTGTACGTAGCGGGAAGCTCCTTCCCTTCGTCATTAGGTAGGTAGGTAGGTGCACTCGTTCCAATTTCTGTGGACACGCACACCGGCGTGTAAAGCTGCTTGATTGCCGTCATAGATGGCGCTGTCATTGTGCGCCCTTCATCATCTGCAAAGACGGCCAGAGAGGGACGCTGCATCCTTTCGTCGGTAGATGGCGCCGCTCGGGTTCCGTTCTCCGCTGACACGGCTGGCGAGGGACGCTTCATCCCTTCGTCGGTAGGTGGGGCTGTCATCGTGCGCCCTCCATCTTCTGTAAACTCGGCCGGAGAGGGATGCTTCATCCTTTCGTCGGTAGATGGCGCTGTCATCGTGCGCCCTCCCTCCCCTGTAAACTCGGCCGGAGAAGGGTGCTTCATCCTTTCGTCGGCAGATGGCGCTGTCATCGTGCGCCCTCCCTCCTCGGTAAACTCGGCCGGAGAAGGGTGCTTCATCCCTTCGTCGGTAGGTGGCGGTGAGCGCGATCCGGTTTCCGTGGGCACGCACATCGGTGCGAAAAGCTGCGTGTGTGCAGCCATAGATGACGCTGTCATCGTGCGCCATCCATCCCCTGTAAACACAGCCGGAGAGGGATGCTTCGTCCTTTCGTCGGCAGATGGCGACGCTCGGGTTCCGTTCTCCGCTGAGTTGGCTGACGTGGGCAGCGGCTCGTCCACAGGTGATGGAGCGAAGGGTGGGGGGCCACGGTCTACGTGCGGGTGGCCGATGTCATCTCTTTCGGGCTCGTGGGGTACGCTGTCATTCTGTCCGAGCTCTCGGGGGCCAGGCGCAGCCCGGTTGCGTACTTCGGTGCAGCGGCCGGCTTTCAATGTCACCGTATGCTTTCCATTGTGTGAGGGAGAGCAACATATATTCTTCTCATCTGCAGTGGTTGAGAAGGAGCTGCGCTCTAGCAAGCGGCGGCCAACATCTTTTTGTTCGGGGCCGTGCCTGTCCAAACTGGCGGGGTTCGTGCCAGGTACTGCAGGGGGTACGGGGGGCAAGCGGCCGCTCACTACCAGCCCGACATCATTTCGGTCGGGCACGTGGGAAGCGCTCTCCCCGTGGTTTCGGCCGGGCTCGTGGGCAGAACTTCCCCCTTCATTTCGGCCGGCGTGTATCGGGCCGGGCGCTGAGGGTACGGTCGTGAGCCGCCGCGATGGATCGAGCGGCGGTACAGCCTCGAGCGACCGTGTCATGTTGAGGGGCTGCGCTGGCTTCGTTTGTGGTGCATCGGGCAGCCTTCGGGGCTCGGGCGGTGGCCGTGAGACTCCCAGCATGGTCATCAACTGTTCGATCTGCCGGGCGGAGTCTCTCTCTTGTTGCTCGTTGCGCTTTCTTATTTCGCGCAGCTCTTGTCGTAGCTGGCGAATGGTGTCCTCGGTAACCTGCTGAGGCTGGTGAGGGGCGGTGGCTAGAGCCGCTGCCGGGGCAGCTCGTGCTCTAGGTTCATGTGGGTCCGCAGCTGGTCCGGCAAGATACGGGCCGGGGGCTGCGGGCGGTGCGGTGACTAGAGCCGCTGCAGGGGCAGCTCGTGCTCTAGCTTCATGTGGGTCCGCAGCTGGTCCGGCAAGATACGGGCCGGGGGCTGCGGGCGGTGCGGTGACTAGAGCTGCTGCAGGGGCAGCTCGTGCTCTAGTTTCATGTGGGTCCGCAGCTGGTCCGGCAAGATACGGGCCGGGGGCTGCGGGCGGTGCGGGGCCGGGCGCTGCTGAGCCACGGCCAGTGACATCCAGTACCGCATCCTCTTCTTCTGTGTGCGCGCCCTTGCCAGGGCGTTGTGATGGGGACACTGCAGCGGCTGGTGACTGGATCCTGGGTTGTAAAGCCATGGTCCTTCGAGCCGGATCAAGTCTGACAGGATCCAGTCTCAGACAATGGCTTTACAACCCAGGATCCAGTCACCAGCCGCTGCAGTGTCCCCATCACAACGCCCTGGCAAGGGCGCGCACACAGAAGAAGAGGATGCGGTACTGGATGTCACTGGCCGTGGCTCAGCAGCGCCCGGCCCCGCACCGCCCGCAGCCCCCGGCCCGTATCTTGCCGGACCAGCTGCGGACCCACATGAAACTAGAGCACGAGCTGCCCCTGCAGCAGCTCTAGTCACCGCACCGCCCGCAGCCCCCGGCCCGTATCTTGCCGGACCAGCTGCGGACCCACATGAAGCTAGAGCACGAGCTGCCCCTGCAGCGGCTCTAGTCACCGCACCGCCCGCAGCCCCCGGCCCGTATCTTGCCGGACCAGCTGCGGACCCACATGAAGCTAGAGCACGAGCTGCCCCAGCAGCGGCTCTAGCCACCGCATCGCCTGCAGCCCCCGGCCCGTACCTTGCCGGACGACCAGCTGCGGACCATCATGAACCTAGAGCACGAGCTGCCCCGGCAGCGGCTCTAGCCACCGCCCCTCACCAGCCTCAGCAGGTTACCGAGGACACCATTCGCCAGCTACGACAAGAGCTGCGCGAAATAAGAAAGCGCAACGAGCAACAAGAGAGAGACTCCGCCCGGCAGATCGAACAGTTGATGACCATGCTGGGAGTCTCACGGCCACCGCCCGAGCCCCGAAGGCTGCCCGATGCACCACAAACGAAGCCAGCGCAGCCCCTCAACATGACACGGTCGCTCGAGGCTGTACCGCCGCTCGATCCATCGCGGCGGCTCACGACCGTACCCTCAGCGCCCGGCCCGATACACGCCGGCCGAAATGAAGGGGGAAGTTCTGCCCACGAGCCCGGCCGAAACCACGGGGAGAGCGCTTCCCACGTGCCCGACCGAAATGATGTCGGGCTGGTAGTGAGCGGCCGCTTGCCCCCCGTACCCCCTGCAGTACCTGGCACGAACCCCGCCAGTTTGGACAGGCACGGCCCCGAACAAAAAGATGTTGGCCGCCGCTTGCTAGAGCGCAGCTCCTTCTCAACCACTGCAGATGAGAAGAATATATGTTGCTCTCCCTCACACAATGGAAAGCATACGGTGACATTGAAAGCCGGCCGCTGCACCGAAGTACGCAACCGGGCTGCGCCTGGCCCCCGAGAGCTCGGACAGAATGACAGCGTACCCCACGAGCCCGAAAGAGATGACATCGGCCACCCGCACGTAGACCGTGGCCCCCCACCCTTCGCCCGTTTGGTGGCGTACGGGCCCGAACGAAAAGACAGCGGCCCCTGCTTCATAGAGCGCGGCCCCCCACCCCCCGCTCCATCACCTGTGGACGAGCCGCTGCCCACGTCAGCCAACTCAGCGGAGAACGGAACCCGAGCGTCGCCATCTGCCGACGAAAGGACGAAGCATCCCTCTCCGGCTGTGTTTACAGGGGATGGATGGCGCACGATGACAGCGTCATCTATGGCTGCACACACGCAGCTTTTCGCACCGATGTGCGTGCCCACGGAAACCGGATCGCGCTCACCGCCACCTACCGACGAAGGGATGAAGCACCCTTCTCCGGCCGAGTTTACCGAGGAGGGAGGGCGCACGATGACAGCGCCATCTGCCGACGAAAGGATGAAGCACCCTTCTCCGGCCGAGTTTACAGGGGAGGGAGGGCGCACGATGACAGCGCCATCTACCGACGAAAGGATGAAGCATCCCTCTCCGGCCGAGTTTACAGAAGATGGAGGGCGCACGATGACAGCCCCACCTACCGACGAAGGGATGAAGCGTCCCTCGCCAGCCGTGTCAGCGGAGAACGGAACCCGAGCGGCGCCATCTACCGACGAAAGGATGCAGCGTCCCTCTCTGGCCGTCTTTGCAGATGATGAAGGGCGCACAATGACAGCGCCATCTATGACGGCAATCAAGCAGCTTTACACACCGGTGTGCGTGTCCACAGAAATTGGAACGAGTGCACCTACCTACCTACCTAATGACGAAGGGAAGGAGCTTCCCGCTACGTACAGCCCGGAACATCTGCCGCCGGGCGACCATTTTTCCCAGCGGACAGCCCCGATGGGGAGAGCGCGCCTCGAGACCGAGCGTGTCCCACGAAGCGGCTTCAGCCGCAAGATGCGCGACTTGCATCAAGGGAACGCGCGCAGGACGTGCGCGTACCAACGCTGGCCCAGCCAGCCTCGGTCCGTGCTTTAGGCGGGCCACATCCAACACTATCAACGACCGCTGCCCGGAGTGCGCGGTCTCGCAGCATCCGACCCCAAAGTGTCCGGTGCTGCACACAGCCTTGCTTTAGGCAGGCCCATATGAAAAAATAGGCAGAGAGGGAGCAGCATTAGAACGCGCTTCGCAACCGAGCGCTGTTCACGAACATTATGCAGCTCAATTGGAAGAAGAAAGACCGCAGCCCGGAGGGTGCGGTCTCGATGTATCTTCTCCCCAGCCGAGTCCTGACGCAGAGAGGGAGCAGCATTAGAACGCGCTTCGCAACCGAGCGCTGTTCACGAACATTATGCAGCTCAATTGGAAGAAGAAAGACCGCAGCCCGGAGGGTGCGGTCTCAATGTATCTTCTCCCCAGCCGAGTCCTGACGCAGAGAGGGAGCAGCATTAGAACGCGCTTCGCAACCGAGCGCTGTTCACGAACATTATGCAGCTCAATTGGAAGAAGAAAGACCGCAGCCCGGAGGGTGCGGTCTCAAAGTATCTTCTCCCCAACCGAGAATCCCGACGCAGAGAGGGAGCAGCATTCGAGACCGAGCGCTGCTCGCAAACCAAAGGCCAGCCCGAGAGAGGAGGCGGCCGACCGATCCCGCTTACGCCGCACGCGAGAGAGGTGGATCGCATGCGATCCCGCTCTCACCGAATGTGAGAGAGGTGGATTGCATCGATCTCGCTCTCGCCGAATGCCAGAGAGGTGGATCGCCCCTGATGTTGCAGTACCCGACGCCGAAGCGTCCGGCTGCACAACGCTGGCCCAGTCAGCACCTGAAACCTGATGCTGCAGTACCCGACGCCGATTCGTCCGGCTGCACAACCCTGAAGATGCAGTACCCGACCCGACGTCCGGCTGCACACCGCCGGCCCAGCCGACAACCACAGAAGGATGACCTGGTCCTCATCGTGGACCACGCCCTGCCCCGCACATACGCCCCAGAGAATCTGGAAGCCGGGGACTGCGGCGCCGATAACCCGTCCTAGCTGAATAGGGCACAGACAACGCTGTACCGGGGAGAGTGTAACGGACGTGTTATCGGGGAATTAGAAGACGAGGAGTGTTTGTTAAACTTCCTCGTTTTCTAATTTCTCGTTGCTCGGTGAGCACCCTCCCCTGTCAGCCCGCATTAGTTGTATGGTAGCGGGAGCGGGGGGGGGCCTGGCTATATACGCTAGACTGCCGTACCGTTCCCCCTCCGCTTCCCGCTACTCCCCGTTGCTACCGCATAGCCGACCAATCAGAGCGCCGATTATCATTGGTCGGATCTGTGCGATAGTTTGAATTGTATGTTTGAATTGAGTAAATGTTTATGTTTGAATTACAGGAGTTCGGCCTATTATTTGGACTAATAAATGATAATGGAAGATAGGCCGAACTCCACTTTGCATAATTACTTAATAAGATATATTGTAAATCTAGTTATAAGTTGCATATGTTGAATTCCCCTGAACATTGTAGGGCCGGGGACCCACGATCATTTTTTGTATTTTATGTTCTTTTATTAATAAACATGCTTGAGAGAGATGGTTTTGGTCGGCAGAGAGAACACGGAAAAGAGGGTAGTTCCAGAGGTCCTAGCGCCCGTCACGCCAATGGTGGCGGAGGTTATGACCTACACATTTGATTGCCTAGGGTCGCGCCGAATCCTTCACTCGGTTGAGGTAGGATTTGGTATAAATAGAGGTGCGACCCGGGAACGAACGCATTCCAGCACCAACACGACAGCTACCCTTTTCTCTCTGCAAACCGGACCCATTTCTCGACGGAAATTAATTGCAATTTGGCTTTTATTTCACGAGACACAGCGGCTGACATAGACTACCCGGCGCCCTATCTTGCAGTCTGTGTGAGTGACGGAAACGTCGCTTACAATTAACATCATTATCCTCTACTAATTTTTTCCATGTTATCGGCAACTACTTTTTTCATTCGAAGCAAGTATTTTAAGAACTGGTTTGTAACCCGATAGTGGCTCGGATAAATATATCCGATTTTATTTGTATAAGATTGACGAATATGACGTTCAAATAAGAGGTGGCAGTGGCCGTATTGTCAAGGCGTTTTTAAGTTTAGAGGTTATCTTCTTCTTCTTCTTCAACAAAATAATAGTAATCTTTGGACGATATGTATAGCGCCGTTTTTATGAAAACAGAGCACAAATGGATTGATACGTAAGTTCGTGACTTTGAAATATACGAGTTGTTCCTGATTGCAGCCTGAAGCGGGTAAATTTCCCTGATGATAGCTAACCTCCGATAGGAGAGAGCACCAGAAGAAATAAAAATCTGTTTTCAGCCTTCATACACTTCATTTCGTCGCTTCAGTTCTTAATTGTCCAAACGACCATTTTAGTTTTTTATTCAATATCGAGTTTAAAACTAAAAATAAAGCATAAAAAATGATAGTTTATCACTTAACTAATAATTATTTAAACTAATGAGACCTTTACCTTTACGGAAATAGCTTTATCTTAAACACCTATCATAATGTTTCATTGAAATAATGAAAGAAAACCTTCTCCTCCTGCATAATTTTCAAATGGTCGTTTGGACAATTAAGAACTGAGGCGACGATTTATTAGAATTTAAAAAAAAAAACTGTTTATTTCGATACGATTAGATTCCTATGTTTTCTATAAAAAAATCTTCAATACATACCAATAACATAATATTATAATAATAATATAATGAGTATAATGGTTGTTCTACCCGAACTGATGAAAAGAGTGACTACAAATATAACATTCAGATGAAAATAGTCACACATTTTGTATGATTTGCTGCTGTTTATGTTTTAACCTTTTTAAATATATACACATATTATTAATATTATACCTGTAAAAAAATGTATATTTAAAAAATACATTTTTTTTCAGATGGATATGGATTGACCGTTCTAACTAACAGTATCGGATGTGCAAAGTAATAACTTTGCATTACAGCTATCAGCAACATCAAAATAACGCTATGCGATCATTTTTCTTGCTGTCAAAAATGATTAAAAAAGTAAAAACGAGATTTTTAATAACTCTTATGCCGAGTTAGAAATTAATAAAACCGACATTATTTGTTGGAACCATAAACAGAACAGTTGGTACAGCCGAAATATTTATAAGTTGACTAAAGTTAATGTGAATGGCTATCCAAGTCTACATCTGCTGGAACAATTTCAATCTTTATTTTAATTTTATTTATTTATTTTAGAGAAAGTTGACAGAAAATCAGATATTACATAATAATAAGATGTTAATTATGACAATTATGAACTTTCCACTGATGATAGTGTGTGACATTGTAAGGGTGTTTTCTCAATTAATTTATTGTTTAGTTATAATATATGAAAAAAAGGAGGGGGGGGGGGGGGGGGAGGGGGAGAAGGAACATAGGAATAGGATTAAGAGACAAAGGACGGGAAAATATGGGGATATAACATTGAGTCATGTTGCTTAGTGAGTTTTCGTTTTATGTCACGTAAAGTCGAGTTAAAAATGTCAATGTGGTAATAATTTAAATTAAATGAGTGAGTTCATCTGTAGATAAATGAGTTATGTTTGAGTTGGTCTTGCAAAGAGGGAGATTGAAGGTAAGCGACTACTGTCTGCTGTTGCGATTTCGAACACGGAATGAAAGACATTGAAGAAGATCAGGACAATCGATTAAGTTATGTATAATTGTGAATAAAATTACCGAATTTGCTATATTTCTTCGACAAGTGAACGTCTGTATTTTGAAGAACTTTGCAGAGTCTTCATTACTAACATGAGAACGAAAAGAGCGAAAACTGAGGTAGGTTTACAGGTAAAATAATTTATTACCTAAATATTTGTTTTATAAGTGATAGCATTAAAACATTAAACAATATCAGGTAAGTGCGCTATGCTTTATAGTTTGATACCCAAGTTATCAAAGTTCCAAAGTGCTCCCAATAAAAGCAATTCGTTTTGTAAAAGCATATTATTTACAAAAGATAAGAGAAAATTGCAACAAATCGAGCCTGCTCGCTCGATCAATTTGCGGAAAGTATTATTTTATTCAAAAGACAAATAACTTAATACACATAATTTCATTTTTTATACACACAAACGTGCATTTTACTCTTGCAGAAGTTAACATTGTTCCCGAAACATGGAATATAAAAATTCAATGAGGTAAACAAAGTTTTTCGAAGAGTTAGCCGGTAAGAAGAGCTTTCTTCGAAAAATAATCTGATAGTATTATTATCTGACTGTACACGTGTACACTGTACAGTTTAGTATAACCAATGAGAAAACTAACGAAACTAGGAAATACTCAGTTTAAAAAAATTTTGCAATCTCCCGACCAATTTTCCAACAAATTTTTCAACCAATTTTTTCATTTCAATTATCCCGGTAGATTTTTTTAAAAATAATAATTTCCCGACATAAAAAGATCCAAACCTCACATAGGTAATATAAAAAAGATAATTTATCTGTAAAAAAATTCCCGACTTATTTATCGAACCATTTTACGATTTTTCCGTTTCCGAAGACTTTTTTTCAGAAAATTAAAATTTTCCAGAATCAATAATGTCCCAATATGGAAAATCTCCAAACTTCAAATAGGTAAATATTTAATCAAGCAACGTTTTCCAAATCCAAATATAAAATATGAAATTAAAAAAAATTAGCTTGGTGTATGATGATATTCCTGTCAAAGTTTATTTGTCGTGGTGAATTTGCTGCCACTGGATCGCCCGATATTATTTTTCCAAAGAACCGGTTAATTTAACCAGGAATCTATTTGGATAAAAATTGCCAAAGGGTAGGTTAGGGAGGAGAAACCAGAATTTTATGTCAAAATACATCATTTCGGCGGAGTTCTTTAACTTGTTTAATTACTATTGGCAATATATTCATTGGTTAATGGGAGTTAGTTACTTAGTAGAAATTAGTTTTCGTTTATCCGTGAATCTCCAACAAACGAAGTTATACGACACACAAATATTTACGTAGGCATTCACAAATGGTTTTAATTTAGATAAAAAAATTAAGATTTACCTATAGGATAGGTAAGTTATTGCATAGATTCTAATAATTTAGAACTATACTTAAAACTCACCTTTTCAGATAGTCGCCTAGTCGTGTTCATAAATTGAAACGCCTTTTACCATCACCTTCACAGCCCGCGACATTTTAAATAACCATTCATGTAAAAATGTTAAAAAAATATTATTTATAAGCTTTTGGAAAGTTCATTCATAAAAATTCTCCAGCACTAAAGAGTCCCAAATTCTTCAATCTTTCAAAATAAATATCAACTCTAATTTGTCACGAATCTTCTCATAAATAATGTAATACTAATAGTGATGGGGGTAGCAAATGTAAAATCATGCAATGTCCAATGTTTTAATATAAACTTTTTAATTAAAGTATGTTTATCGGAAGTGACCTGCCAGGTAAGTATGCTTTCTGAATCTTTTTGTAAATAATAAAATTAGAAAGAGCCAAATAATTCACAATAAGTACAGCGCCCTTAAGGTGATTTTTTCGAAAAAAGCGCTCTACAAATAATACAAATTATTATTATTATTAACTGTTATTTTACATACAACGGGACAACAATCTAAATTAGAGAACTTTGCTTAATTGATGTCACATTTTTAATATTACAAACAAGACTATTTATCAGCAAACATTTTTCCAATATACTGTGTTAGTTAAAAAAATTTCACTGTGTTTAATAGAATACAACAACATATTTGAAAAACAAACACCTTCAGGTGTTTAATCATTGAAGACAATATTAACGACTCTCAAACGAAAAATGCGAAACAGAAAATACAGATAAAGATTTAATTTAAAAAAAAAACATCTTCTGTCAAAACATTATTACAAAAACATTGCAAATACATTGATAATGTTTCTCGGCTTACCTTCGATTTGTACGCACTAGTGGCTCTCCATACAAACAAAACGCAGTTGAAGTCAGTTGACACTAATCAAGAATGATTATAACAAGTCCATACTCGTACATACATTACATGTGTATGGTTGGGTAGATATAGCTATTTATAAGGTATCCGGAAACTCGTAGTACAAGCTGGAAACTGGCGAATCTATGTACATCACATTTGGAGTCAATTTTGTTGTACCAAATTGTGGTACCTAAAACATTTTTAGAATCAGGAGTTGGAATTTAAAAAAAACCATCGGGAGGGGCTTGTTGTCGGCAGCTGTCTACTGTCTTTTAAAATGCTACGGAATTTTTTTAATCCTTAGAAAAGACGTTAAAAAAATCGAAATGCGCAGATCGAAAAAATAACTTTTTTTTAAATTCTCTATGACGTGTATACAGTGTATATGTCGCAGGAAAATCGTAAAATCAGACCGATCATGATGCTCCTGAGGCACTTCACGAAGTAGCTAGGCGCATCATGATCCGCCTGAATTTACGATCGGCCGCCGAGATATACACGGTATCCGGAAACTTGTAGGACAAGCGGGAAACTGGTGAATTTGGAGTCCATTTTGTAATGTAACTTTTTTGATTTGAGTTCTCGTTTTCGAGTTTTTTTCAATAGCTCCACACAGAGGCCCTATTTCATCTTTGAGGATGCTGTGTAGAGAGGGTGTTTTAAAGGAAAGGAAGGAAAACAGTATGAGGTGTAGGGAGGAATCTGGGGTCAGCGGGTTCAGGAGTGACGGACGTATGAATCCATCCTTCCCACTGCGGTGCAGGTTGATTGGTTGAAAGAATCAAAAATGGTCTCCCTCAACCAGTCGCTCCTGATACGGCCTGCCACGCAGTAAGAGAGCAGACGGATCCACCGCCAAGACCCAGACAAAACCTTATCCCATGAACCCAACTCTGCTAAGTCACCAAAAGTAGCGAACCACTTGGGGTGACCTATGGCAGAGGTGTGTGTTATCCAATAAATGGTTCCCGAGGCGGCGAAACCCATACCTGCCTCCTAAAGTGTAAATCCAGTTCGAAGTTGGAATTTTTAAGGACACATTTAAAAAAAAAATCAGTCTCTAGGGGGTTAATATAAAAGCAGTTTTGTATCTTTTTAAATGCGTCGAAGAGTAGAATTTTTGATTTACCTTTAAGTTGCGGAAAAATAAGGAAGAAGTTAAAAAAAATTGAAATGTTCACACTGAAAAAAAAAGTATTTTGAGTTCTGTATGTCATTGTTACAAAGTTTCACCAGTTTCCCGCTTGCACTGCCAGTTTCCGCGCACCGTGTACCGGCGAATACACTCCAAAAAAAGTTTTATCTACAAAGAATGTGATATTTAAAATATTGTAATAGGATAGAACCTACGTCTACCGCAGCCAGAACTGATGCGACAACACAAGGATAAATATTTTGCTTGTAGAATGTTTCGGACTTGTTTGACTTCTGTAAAGTAGAATCCGGTGAAATTTGAAAAAAGGTTGTTGAGCTCACTGTTCATTGGATTATTTTTTGCTATTTCCGAAGAATTAAATACATATATACAGGGTGTCCATGGATAAAATACACAAACTTTTAACATCTAAGTGATGTTAAAAGAAAAAAAAATTTGAAAAACTATTTAGAAAAATAAATTCATTTTTTTTTATCCATACAATTTTTTTCCATGAACAAAACACCTTAAAATTTTTACCTGAAAACACTTTAAAACTTTGGAATTTCTTGTACTTATCTTTCAAAATGTGTGCACTTTACTAGGGATGTACTTTACTTTCTGTAACCAGTGATTCCTGAAATTATTTGGATTTAAAAGTAAGTATTGGACAGTTAGGGTCGGGTGAGGGGTTGGGCGGTTGATCGATGAGTGTCCAGTGACGGCATGTGAAAGAAAATTATTTCATTTAATTAAACGAAGACAATATTAGCGAAACTTAATTCAAAATCCGAAAACAGAAGATTTAGAAAAATATACGGTCACATCTAGAACTCGAATTTAGGACCTACGCCTTGTCGGGGCGGAGCTCTACCAACTGAGCTAATGTGTCCCTATTCGATTCGATCATATTTATTTTTAATACTGTACCTTACACTTCGACTAAGAACAAATTTTTTATTTTACGACTTTATGTCCGGTTCTATATATATCTATCTTCCCCAGAGGAAAAACTAAACCCTTCCACACACTTTTCCACAAATGATCATCTAGTCAATCCAGGCTATGTAAGTGCACTATAGAAGTATAATAAATACAAAACAATACAAGAACAATATGAATTGTTTAAATTTGTCATCTACTACTATCTAACATGTCATCTACTATGCCAACTCAATTTATTAAAATTATCTGAACGTAGAATAGTTAATGCCCTAACATGTTTACATAAAAAAATAAATCATAAATTCAATAATTGACAGCCCTGAACATTCTGAACAATTATACTTGATTTTTTTACATATAACTCGCAAACCAACAACGAGGCAATATCTACTGTTCTATTGTGATAACTCCAACACAGAATCACAATTACTCTATGTACCCCAGTTCGCCGTATACAAAATTTGGGTAATGACTATAAAGATGTTGTTTATATATTCAACACACCATTCACCAAATATAAACAAATCATTACCCAATTTATATCGAATAGAAGAACATCAAATTTAATTTACTTTAATTAAACAAACTACGTAGCTCTGCACATGGGCGCCCGCAGTAAATTTTCTAGGGGAGGGGGCAAAATATTTTTAGTAATGTTTTAATGTAGTTTTAATTTACTGTAGCGTATGTGTATGGTGAACGAAAGAACAGGACACTGTAGTAATAAAGGGCATACTGTAGCAACAATTTTTTTATTAACACAATATATGTAATCCAGTGGGGGTGGGGGGGGGGGGGGGGTAAGTGCCCCCCTGCCCCCCGTTGCTGGCGACCATGGCTCTGCATCGACCTACCTTACCAATGTATTGTAATTTTCCTAGTATTATATTTTCAGTCTTGCGTGGTGGAGTATGTAGTTTCGATTTTATTTCGTTTTTGCTTTGGATATTGTTTTTGATTTTTTTTTTATTTCGCTTCGATTTGTTGTGCTTATTTAGATTGTCTTTGTAATAAAAAAAAATAACATGGAAAAGCCCAGCCGGGCGTCAAATTCAAAATAAATAAAATATCTTTTTCAGATGATAAAAAAAAAAAATTGGAAAAAATTTATGACTGTTTATTTATGATTAAGTACATTGTGTTCTATGAATATTTATTTCCTAGGCTTCAGACCGATCCAGAAACCATCGCGTGCGTGCATGTTGAAAGTGTCAATCTTGAGTTGGAGAGGATCCTGGGTGCGCGGGATCTTCACAAAGTCAAAGTCCCGGAGGAGGTGGTAAATCACGGACTTGGCTTCCATCAGGGCGAAACGGGAACCTGGAAAACATTAAAGCATCACATAAATAAATAAGAATTGAAGTAGAACAGGATCTGTCACTGTCACTGTTAATGTAAACTTTCAGTATGTCAATCTATTATTGAGTATGGTATCATAGCACGGGAGGCGGTACTGCATCAGCACAAGACCCAATCATAAAGGCACAGAAAACTATTATAAAATTAATTCCTAGACTACCTCTAATTACAGACCCGAACTTAATCTTTAATATTATGAATTAGTTTGACGCTCGGCAAATATATGCAAAAACAATCCTCACTCATCTCTACACAAATATACATAAATACTATTAAAAAAGATTAAATACTCTCTGTACTCGAAACAAAAACAAATACTACAAATTACCATAACGCATACTGCTTTTGGTCAACGACGCTTCAGATACCTTGCAACAAGACTTTACAACTATCTTCCAATTATTATAAAAAAATGTAATTCACAAAAAAAAATAAAAAATAATAATAATTTGGATAAAAAATAATGATAGAGCATTCCCCGGTGCACTCACCCAATTTCGAAATTAGAAATTTATTTATTTGTAAGAAACAAACAGCTTTTACATAATACATATACAGTGATAAATATATAATTGAACTGGAGTCAAGCCACAGAGGTTTCTTATGCTAAGTACATCGGAAATGAAGTTTTATTATATTATAATTAATTTTGGGTTATAGGAAGGGGAGAGGAAGAGGAATATAGGAAAAGGATAGGAGATGCTCACGATATATTCTTATATTAATAATCGATCGTACGCGTTACTTCATATCGATATTTCTTAAGGTTTTTACTAAAAATGTCAACGCTGTGAAATTTTGTATTATATTGTGCACATACACTTTCTAATGTTTGTTCCACAAGAGGGTAAATAAAATAAATCGGATTGCCGGGTTGATCTTGACGGAATATGAAAACTTATTAAATTGGTAAGTTCTGGTAAGTCCAGGCCATTGTTTAGAATTTTAAACAATAGGATTTGATCAAAAATTAGACGTGATTAGAATGAACCAATGCCGTTATTATTTTACCAATGTTATTGTTATTATTAATGCAACCAATCTATTGTGGTTATATTAAGTATAGGTATGTTCACAATTGACGTATAGTTACTGCCTCAACACAGGCTAGCCTAGTGAGACAGGTTACGAGAAAACTAAATTTATAATTATAAATCTCTATTCTTCAAGTACCTACTGTTTATATGTATATTGTTTTCTGTTATTAACTTTTGTACCCATGTAACTTTTAAACTATTGTAAAATATACTTTTCGTTTGTAGTTATAAATCTTTAAATTTTTGTTCGCTAAAGATATTATTAAACGGAATTGGAGCGCTAATATTATAGTTCAACATACCGATGCAATTTCTAGGGCCGATCCCAAATGGAACGAAAGACAGAGGCTGGATGTCTCCCTTGTTATCATCGGAGAATCTCTCCGGGTCGAAGATTTCCGGGTCTTTATAGTATCGAGGATCGTGGTGAATACCGTAGATTGGGAATAAAATGCCCTCACCTTGTTTGATCTGAGAACAGAAAAAAAGATAATGGTTTGAAATTTGAAATCCAAAA
The DNA here is from genome assembly GCA_917563855.2 of Limnephilus lunatus. Lineage (NCBI taxonomy): Eukaryota > Metazoa > Arthropoda > Insecta > Trichoptera > Limnephilidae > Limnephilus > Limnephilus lunatus. The sequence goes on from OU830596.1 coordinate 29,719,669, forward strand.
TGGGTCGTTTGACTAATTGAAATATCATGACGACAAAACTTATCATTCGTATCGTATGCCATGCAGAAAGAAGAGCACAAATTAATCGTAATATTAAAAATAATACAACTCTAGGAACAATAAGAAATCAATTGCTTTTTCCCCATCAATAATTATTGACCTGTTTATTAAAACTCCCATCCCTTCAACAAAACTTCTACAATGAACTTCATCAAGGTATAAATGCAAATATGATGTTACAAGAACGATCGTTACAAAGTATAACAATCACTTGTTGATAACTCGAAAGCTTAATCGGTAAATGTAAATAATATGGTATGTTTATCAGTAAATCGAAGTTCTTTTTTTCAATTTTATCAGCGATAGCAAATAGAAACTTCTTCTTCTTCCTTGCGCTGTCCCAACTCATTGCCTAGGTAGACTATTAGGGTCGGCTCTTCTCGTTCTCAAGTTGTAGCTTCTTCGGTTCTGAGAATCGCCTTCATCCAGGCCGTTTTTATGAAGTATTTTGGAGCATTGCGTCATCCAGGAGTTCTTTGGTCTTCCTCTGAATGACTGTCGATGAAGCTCCATAGACATTGTCTTCTTCACTGTGCGGTCTGATCGTCTCCGTCTTATATGCCCATGCCATCTCAACTATCGTTTCTCTAGCTTACTTATTATGTCCGTGACAGCCAGGCTACCACGAATGCGTGAACCTTTAATATTATCTTTTAAGTTAAAGTTTTATCTTTCCTTTAAGTTTTACAGGCATTTTGGAGTCACACAATATTCCTGTTACGGGTCTGATTTTAATCCATCCAACACCTTTTCTATGAATGACAGCTAATAGAAACTTTAAAGTTTCTAATATTGAATCATTGAAGATGATAATATCAACAGCTATTATTACCTTCAGAAGGAATTTGTACTTACATATCCCTGATGATCTCCTTACTTAGAGCTATAATATGTGTATAAATGTATATGACATACTGATGACCTTATCACTTAGAGCTATAATATGTGTATAAATGTATATTTATGTGCATGCATGTATGTACATATACGTCAGTCCCAGTAATATTAGAGGTTGTGGGTTCGAGTGCCAATTGCGACCGTTACTATTTTATTATCGGTTTCATTGTCTTTTTCATATTTTTAATGTGAGTTGTTCAATGATATATATTTTTTAATTTACCTGGAAGGATTGCGTGCTGTTCTTATTTGATGGTGGGAGGGTGTATGGCTTCGAACACCTCCTGTCTATGGACACTACAGGCGGCCAAAAGCGGAGGGCCTCTGCAAGAAAAAATCAGATCATTAAAACCGTGAACACTTTTACTTAAAGTTCTTTAAAATAATCGAAAGCTGTCCAATATGGAGAAAATGGTAGAAAACAAAAATTTACCATCCCAAATACATATTCGTAGAGACCAATCTCATGGCAGTAGAGCCACCAAGGAAACTATAGCAGAGATGGATCGTAACTTTTAAAATTATGTGGAGCTCTGAAATTTCAGGCCTGTGTACAAAACAGCAAATATTGTAAGGACGGAAAAGAAACCTTCACTCGACAAAGGGCAATGAACGGATTAAGAACAATTATTCGGTATTACACGGATTAAAAGGTATATTACACGGATTAAGAGGTGAAATTCCAAATATAACTAAGTTAACCTAGATTACCTATCCAAGTTTCGTGCACCATATTGACTTACTTGAGGAAACTGATTCTGTGAGTCTAGAAACTAGGCGGAAAGCATGTTTTGATATTCTATCTTTCCAAAATTGGAACAATTTCATCGAAAGCCTATTCCTCTTGGGCGTTGACATCATGATTTGTTTAAGTACTGAACGGCAGAACAGACGTCCTGGCAAAGCATAACATGACGAGGGGAATGAACGGGAATGTGCTGTTAAAATAACTTCCAAACCATTTGGCTGTGAGTGACTCTTCTCTATATGCCTTAAAACTATTATTGAAGAATCGCTTGCCTAAATGCTGACATGGTAACTAAATTATACTGTAATTGGAATAATAAAAAAAATAAAAAAAAAGTTTCTAGGAATTATATTTATTAATTACTACATTATAATGTTAAAACTTTCAGAAGCTATGCGTGAAATATAAATATGAAGGATATTTCGAATATTTTCTTTACCCTCCTCACCACGAGATCCTGTGCTAGGCTTAGGAATAGAGGGTTTTCAGCGACTTTATAGTTCAATGATTTCGTGGTTTGAATAAGGTTTTTCAGTAACTTCTATGACGATGTTTTTAAAATACGTTATTTTTCCGATAGTTCCTGAGTCAACATCTGATGGACTTAATGTAGTTATTTATTTGGTACTGGGTGGGACTTTGATGTGTAATTTTACAGCTAAAAAGTCACTTCTTTATCCAAAGGGGGTATGTATTACAATTAGGTATGTTTAGCTTGTATATTTGGTTTGCTCTGATTTTATGATTGATGATCTAGAATATTTTTGGAATAGATTTTGTTGTCTACATGGAACGCCCAACTGCTTAAAGATTTCTGTTGATGACGTCGAGACCTTTGAGACCTTTAATAGGGTATTTATTATTTATACTTCTGAGTTATATTTAATCGTTTTATGTGATTTGATGATGCTCAACCTCATTCTACCATACCATATTCCAAATTCTACTCGCTTAAAGTATTCTATTAGCTAATATTAAACTTGGGTCAAGTTCCCTGAAATAACAGTGTGAAAATATCTGTAGGACTGACCTGATACGACCATGTCCATGTACTTCATCCCCTGCAGGTCATTGTAGTTGAGCTTGTCCTTGCTGTTGCTGGACACCTCGTCGATCTCCTCTTGCAGCCTCTGCTGGATTTCTGGGTGCAGCGTCAGTTCATGTGCCAAGAAGCACAGGAGAGTTGAAGAAGTGTCGAATCCAGCGATAAAGAACAGCACGGCTTGTGCGGTCAGCTCGTCATCAGTCCATTCTGGAAGAAAATAATTTAAATTCAGAAACAACAGTTTTCACTGTTGGAAGAAGATTGGATAACCAACACCTCTGCCATAGGTCATCCCATTCGTACCTCTCGTAACTACGTCATTCCTTGATATATTGATCTTCATTTTTCTACCTATCCTCATACATTTTTCCTTCCCAGAACTTCCTCTATCTCATTTTATTTAAAAAACCCATCACACAGCATCCCCAAAGATGTTTTAGGTTCTGAGGAATTTTTTTTATAGCCTCTTGTGTGGAGATAATGTAAACTAACCCTTAGAATAAATTTTTAATTACGAAAGTTAGAAATTGTGTTTCAGATAACTTAAAAAAAAATTAAAATAGTATTATTAAAGTTTGTGAGTTTTTTTTTGAAAATTGCCAAATTTGCTAAAAATTTCCCGTCTTAATTTTTTTTTGCCTAATTTCGTCTGTTGTGATAGTTTTTTCCCCCAGTTTACAACTGTACCGAGAACTGCGTTTCAATAACACAAGATTTTGATTTTCTGATTGATTTCTTTGAGTTCTAAAGACCAGAAGGCAATGTTCAATGAACACATTGTATGAGAAATCTCTTTGATAATTCATTGGTAGCCATCTTTCGGAAATGTATATTTTTGTTGTTGTTGATTTCTATTTTCTTTCTAACCCAATTGCCATAGAACAAATACTACTCGACATCATGTGTTTGTTTTTCTTCTGCGTTATGAGGTACTTACTCCTCTTGACTGTCTCCTTTCCTACAGCAGATTCCTCCACAGTAGCAAATCCAGCCTCCTTGATTTCTTCACCGTTCGCATCTTCGTGCTTCAGCACTCCCTTCTTGGCATCCATGAGGATCTGGATCATGTCGTTTCTGACTACGTTGTTCTTTTCCCTTCCTGCCATTGTGTCGGCTACCAAACTTCTGAAGAACTTCTGTACGCCCTCCTTTAAAACCGAGATTTTGAAGAACTGAAATAAATATAAAATATTTATGTATATAAATTTCAAATCGCTGCGCTGTTAGACATAGTAAGGAAGATACATAGAGTATAATGTACTGTACTGACCTCCAATAATAATAATTGTCATTCAATAAAAGTATTTTAATCTCCCATTACTTTCAATTTGTTATTTGTTACTTCCTTAATAATTACAATGGGTGACAAGGTTGCGTAATATAGCGTCTAGCAGAGTAAATTATTTACAAATCGTGTAAATAATCGAATACTCAGAGTACAATAGCTGGTCATTAGCAAAGTCAAGGTAAATAGTAAGGATGATCAGTGCTAAAGTCCAATCTTGCTGTACATAGATACTATAGTTACAAGTTACGAGCATCATGTTTTCAATGCTACCTACTTTAATTTGACGTTGCATTGTCTCCCATTGAGATTTAAAAACACGATACCATCTTTCTCTTTTCTCAAAAATTTTCCATTATCAACCAATAAAAGTTTATTTACATATGAAAACATTTAACAAAGAAATTTAACGCATACATCAATTAAAAACAGGTCCTACACTGATCCCTGAATATACCCTTAAGGTCAATTTGGGAGGCAGAAATGGGTACCGCCGCCCCGGGAACCTTTATTAGATAACCAACACCTCTGCCATAGGTCACCGCAAGTGGTTCGCTACATTTGGCAGGGGTGCCCGGGTTCATGGGGTGAAGTTTGTCTAGGTCTTGGAGGTGGATGACCAGGACACACTGAACCCCAGATTCCTTCCCACCCCTTAAACCCTTTTCATTCCCAGAACTATCGTCCCCTCCCTTTCCTTAAAAAAATCCTCCATACAGCATCTCCAAAGATGACATAGGCCCTGAGGGAAATTATTTTCCTCCGGGCCACCTGTGTGGAGTTCATGTAAAAAAAGGTACACTTTTAACGGGCAAAGAAACTTTAAGTACAACGCAATTAAACTAAGTATAACTGCATGCCCACCACACTGGAAAAACTAGGTACTAACTATAAATATATCTACAATTATTCACAAAAATACCTACACCATAGCCAGGATCAAATAACAATGCATTCACTTTAATCGACACATTATAACACCAACCAAACATAATCCAAATAAAAAAATCAGGACGGTTTCTTCTCTTTCATTCTGTAATCATTAACTTGGTATTTTACGTGTTTTCTATTAAATACCACGTATCTTCAAGCTTTTTAAAAAACACTATATTTCAATAACAACTGTTTAACTGTCTTAAAATAATGAAAAAATATACGTGAACGCCTCAATACAGGTTTCATATCAGTACTTAAAGGCCTCGTCAAACAGAACGCGTGATTAACGCCACGACATTATTAACGTCACGTCGCGTACTTTCTGTTTGAACGGCTTCGGCGTTAGGCAGAGTGTACACCCGATTGATTTATTTCAATTCCATTGTCCTCCCACAATCTCTTCTTATTACTAAACTTATTATCTATGTAATAATCTATAATGTGTATGTTCAAGAATAAAAAAAAAAATTCCATCAACTTTTCAAAATTAGTTTTTACCACTGTCAAGCAATAACGTCCGGCGTTAAACAAAATTTTGTAAAAAAATACAACGCGACGTCCTAACGCCGCGTTAGAGTATCGCGTGATGCTAACGCCCTCGCTCTGTTTGACTGGTCTAGTAATGTTCAGTACAACACAACGCAGCGTTATTAACGGGGCGTTATTCACGCCTAACGCCGCGTGAATCACGCGTTCTGTTTGACGAGGCCTTCTTATTCTTACTTTTAATCTGTAAACTGTATAGGTATACGAGCACAGAAAAAAAATAAAGAGTTCGGGGAAACTTTAAATTTTGAAGATAAGGATTTCAAAACCCACTGAACAGCGCTTGATATACTCCATTCGTTGAAAATTATGGAAGTTGAAAATTACCAATAAGATTTACCTTCATCAATTTAGGGGCTGAAAACAGTAAGAAGAACTTGAGGAACTGTCCTCCTGAGAAGTCAGTGGCACTTTTGCCCATCCGGTAGAACTCGTTGTCCCTGTCCTTGAGCGAGTCCACTCGCAGTCCGAAGGCTGTAGTGGCGATCACGTCATTGGTATACCGGGTGAAAGCATCCTTCATCTCTACCTCGACTAGACCCTTCTCTGAAAATAAAAATAAAACATTTAAAACAGTTTTTTTAGTTGGAAGACCATATGGAGCTACAGAAGATCTCACAATATGCATTTAAAATTTTTTAATTTTTTGAATTCCGAAAACCTAACATAATTATAATATGCTACTATTTAGAAAATGCCTACTTTGGTGGTCTGGTTTTTTCATCTCTTCCACGTAGAAGTCGGAAATGGCTTGTCCACACTCCGCCACGAAGTCGAGCATTCCCCTCATCTTGGCGCTGGTAAAGGCTGGACTCATGGTAGCTCTCATGTCGCGCCATTTCTGACCTGGACATTAAAACACAAACTATCAATAAAATTATCACTATATCTCGTATTTATGGAACGAAAATTTTCTTATTTTTTGGTTTTAACATGATCTTGATTGCTCAATGCTGACCATCTTCCAGATAATTTTTTAAAGGTTTTAGGACAATGTTTGATTAATTAATGATTATAACATGGACAGTTTTCATAAAAACTACTCGCTACTAAAATATAGTAATTATATTGTCCTGGTAATTACTGTCTGTATCTGTATTTTCTCATAAAAAATGAATAAATAAATACTAATAACTACTGATATCTAGTACCACGGCAAGATATGCAAAACAAGACACGGCACTGATGGCAGGATATTATTTCTATGACATTTTAAAAATTTTCAATAATATTTTCAAAACTTGGCGTTGAATTCGACTGTGAGACAAAATACACTAGAATGTTAAAGATCACAACCATAAGTTTCACCGTTAACTACATTGCTATGAATAGGAAAAACAATATCTAAAAAATGAGCAATGAATTAATTTTAATATGCAAAACATTGCAATTAAAAACGCTTGTTATATTCGTCATAACAGTGTTATCTTGTAGATAAGACAAAAACATTGAAACCGAAATAGCCTTATTTGGCTACATCATCATTATCATTATAAATATTATTATTTATGTAGGTACTCTTTATTTTGGTGGACTAAAATGTTAGCAATAATCACAATTTTTTTTACAATTTTTAATGAGCTATGCTGGATATAATTGATTAGAAGATTATTACTCATATTATGAAATTGAAGCGGCTGCAAACCTTTCTCGTCTATTGTTTGTTTTTTCAAAATTATTGATTCACCTTTTATTATAACTGATCACTTTCAATATCCCTACAGTAGGCTCAAAAATAGTGAACTGTTCTTTCTCAATCAATATTCAACTAAATTTGGATACTATTCACCTCCGTCCAGAATGCGTAGACTGGTCAACGCAAGACAAATCTTGTTTTTTTTTGGTTTATTTAATTTTAAACAATTTTTGTCTGTCACTAACCAAGCATAGAAATATTTATTATAACTCATCACTTTCAATATCCCTTTAGTAGACTCAATAATAATGAACTACTCTTCCTTAATCAATATTTAACTATTATTATAAGCAATAATTTTTAGCCTGAAACACTCATCAACATTGAAAAAATCTCCCGAGAAAAGATAAATGCCGCCGACGGGACTTGAACCCGCGTCCTTCTGATATCCGGTCAATTGCTCTTTTATCCGCTGAGCTACGTCGGCTTATCTCCCACCCGCCAAATAATTCAGGTTGAAGTCCCGTCGGCGGCATTTATCTTTTCTCGGGAGATTTTTTCAATGTTGATGAGTGTTTCAGGCTAATAATTACTACTTATAATAATTGTTACCCTTTGTGCTATGCATACAAATCTTGTCTTAAACATCAGTTTACCAATTAAAAATAATAAACAATATTCAACTAATTATGGATACTATTCACCACTGTTCAGAATTGTAGACTGGTCAACGGAAGACAAATCTTGATTTTTTTTTTGGGATACTTAAGTTTAAAAATTTTTTGTCTGTCAGTAAGCAAGTAGAGAAATATTATAGTCGTTATAACTTCTAGTGAAGTCTTTATTTGACTTGTCACTTCTATCTTCTTAAGTTTAATTCTGTCTTTTGACTTTCCTGGATCCATCTTATTGAATCATCCTTTACTTATAATTATTTACATTCTACCTTTATTCCGTGTTATTCACTTTGTAAATTTTTTAACAATAGTAATTAAATAAATAACATAAACATGATACTAAAAACCAATTCCTTAACTTCTTATCGCTCTTCATGATTTTGATCCAAAGTTCGTAACATTTTTTTGCCAAAATTTTCAGGTAGAGATATTTTGGGTTGATTGTGTTTGGGAAATTTTATGAAACGCAAAAAAAAAATGCGGAGAGAAGGGAGTGGGAATATATGAATGAGATATAAACAAACCTTTGAGAGTGAAGAGGTTGTTCCCAAACAGAGGGTCACTGGACTCATCGACTATACCCATATGGTCAGTGAAGTGGTCAAAGTCTTTAATGGCAACTTGCTTAATGAGCTCTAGATCCCTGATCATCACTATCGGGGTCAGGAATTGACGGACTCCAATGTAACTGTAATTTAAAATTAAATTTAAATTCTATTTACATTCATTATGTATTTACTTACAGCCGCAATACTGGGACTTCAAATATCAAACGATATGTTAATACACACTAGCAATGTTTTATAATATTAGCAACATTTTATAACATATTTTAATCCTAAAATAAATGTTTTGTTATGGCCTACTAGCTCCTGATATATTTATGAAAAAGGGATAAGATAACAAATGTAATTTATTGTATAAACTACACATATGATAATAGCAAAATGATAAGTAATTTCTTCAAACAAACTGGATTTTGTTTGAAATTTTCCAGAATTCAAGTGATTTTACAGCATTGGCCACTTTGGGACACTTTTGGTGTTCACACTGGGAAGTGACGCCCGACGATTTTATTGAGCAGTTTTTGGTCACGTGAAAATAAAAGCACTCATAGGTAACGTAAAGCCTAATATGTCCACCTATCTTCTTGAGGAATAGCTAACCCATGGAGTATCTCTTTAAGTGGCGAGTAGCTGTCGTAAAAGTACCAATAAGCCAAATGGCCTCTCACCGAGCCAAACATAATTTTATGTGGGGAAACTCAAAATACTCGGCTAGGTTTGGCAGTCTCTGCTTAATGTCCAAAATTTCACCGAGTTGAGTCAAAGAGCCGTGGCAAAAACCGTGCGGACAACCGGGCATGGAGTCTACGAATTCCTGCTCTATTGATGAGGTATACAAGGCAACTCTTGAGGCAAATGGCCCAGAGAATTTAGTGAAATTGCTGTTCACATTGGACCCACGGCAAACTGAAAAAGATGGTGAATTAATGCAGGAACCAGGAAAAAAATTAAACGCATTTTTCTTACCTTTCTCCAGGGCAGAAGTTGTACATTCTGGACAACCAGTCCCTGAGGTGCTCCTTCCCCCGGAGGATTTCTATCATGTGGCCTACGAAAGGCACGTAGGTCGGAGGAGTCTTCACTCCTCGCCCAGTGAAGTGGTTGTCCTCCCATCTCAAGTACAGGTAGAGGACGCTCAGCAGACCAATCACCACCAGAAGGACGTCGAACAACATTTTCTGGAAGAAGCAAGAAGAACTGTTAATTTAATAGTAATGTTTATGTGAGTCCAAACTGCTGCCTACTTACTGGGGGAAATGAGACTAACGGAATCTTAAATTGGGAAATATTGTATGTTGAAAGGCTGAAAGTAGAGGTGAGGGGAAGAAGATGGTGAGGAAGGACCTGAATATTCAGATGTGATCATCAAACACGCCTAAACCTATTGCAATCAACGTCTCAACCCACGCTCATTGTTGTTATGGTCGAATATAATTTGATAAAATTTAGAAAAAAAAGACTTATACCATCCGAGTTATATGAATTGCGCTCCCAATGAATACCGGAACTAATAAATGAATATCGCCATTTACCAGACATTAACCTGTCGAATGGCAGAAGACCATATTTGTCCCAACGCACATAGGTCTCGCATAAAACGCTGTAACTCCCTTACTATCATAGTGAGAAATATGTTTTAAACGGTGTTAGAAAGGGAAAACACCACGCTTTATATTCCAATCTCAAAAATTGCCACCAAAAAATAGCCACTTTTATGTATATAATGTTTTGAATCGTAAATTGAAAAAAAAAAATAAACTTCGGGAATTTTTAATAAATTATTTTTACATAGAGCGACAAAAAAGTGAGATAACAATATGTGTTTGTTATACGTTTGTTTATTTTTTTTTACTATTTTTATTATTCATCTTTATTAATTTTAAGACATACAATTTGTTTTATTTTATGCCTGTCTCACTAGGAGAACCTGTGTTGAGAGCGGGCGTTTAGCATGAAGAGTTTATAATAATAACACATACAAAATACAAATAATAACATAATATTACAAGTAACAGTTAATCAACGTACCATTGAAAAAAAAATACTTATGAGTAAGTTTTGAAAAAATCTTTGATATTGGTTCTGTTTTGGCTGGTAATCCAGGACTTGGTGTCAGATTTATATTTAAGATAGATTGTGTTTGTCTAATTGCCAGTGGAAGTGTATTATATAGTTTTGTTGCAAAGTATCTAAAATTTCTTTGGACAAAGGTTGTTTTAGCAAAAGTGATAAGTAGGAGATTATTCCCTCTGGTTCGAGTGTCTCGAGCAGCTTGAACATTTTCAAAGGTAGTTCTGTGTTTGAAGAGGTATGCTAATATGTTTTTGGCATAAATTTGTCTAATATCCAAGACACAGATTCTCCTAAAGATTTCATCCGAACTGCTTGTGATCGGTAGTTTTAATATAATCTTAACAATTAGTTTCTGAGCTTTAAATATCGGATCAATGTGTTTTCATTATCAGTAACTTTAGTTAGAAAAAACGTTAGATTAAGCATTTTTAAAACTTTTTTATGTTTGTGTGCAAAAATTTTATAATTAATAAGTAAATATTTATTTTGAATTATATAATTTGAAAGCGTATTTTATCACCTTTCTAAAACAGTTTTTAGTTTTTGAATGTGCTCAGAAACATTCCAAATATTTGCATTTTATTGTAAAGCGAAAATATTTTGACCATCTGAAAAAAATGCCAAATTTTTGAAGGGTTAAAGTCAATGTGTGGTTTTGTTAAGGCTTTTCTGTTGATCAAAAAGGCTTGGAAAACCATTAATTTATTATCGAATCATCATAATCTTTCTATTATTTTTCACGTGATTGGCTATTAATGACGTCATCTATATTATACCTTTGTCACCACTTTAGATAGTTAAATACCTTTGTTTAGATAAACCAAGAGTCGAGTAGGTATTGTGGTCGTATCCGTGTGCCCGCACTATTTTTTTTTTCTTCTGGAGAAATTTATCAAATTTATTCAAATATCGAAAATATTTATTTTATTATTGGAGAAAACACAGATACCGACAGAAATAGACAATAAAAATAATCACTCGAGAATTCGCAAGGTTTTGTCAACATCAGTTATTGAATTAGTATTTTAAAAAATAAAATAATTCGTTGAATCCCATTTACCGAAAAATATAAGTAAATTGTGTCCAACCCTTTTGTCATCCGCTTAAACCGTAATCCCATATCTGATGTTTTTTCCATCATAAATCAATATTTTTTTAAAATTACATTTACAAAAACATGGTTTAATTCGTAGAATTCCATTTAACCAAAAAAATTAAATAAATTGCGTCCAAACCTATTGTTATCCTCGTAAACCATATTCCCCTGTCTGATATTTTTTTTCATCATCAAAGATAAATAGCTGTCACGTGAAATATTAATTACATAGCAGAACTTGTTTATAAATTGAATAAAAATATTATTTATTATATGAAAGAAATTTAAATTAAAATGGAGTTCTACAAATCAAACTTGATAAAAATAAATTTAAAAACAGATAGATCCCGCAATGTTTGAACAGAGTATTGGAACATTGCCAAGTCAATCCAAGAGAGCCTGCTACGCCTCAATACAAAAGTCTATCCCACCAAAACCGTGGTTTCAAAAATTCCCCCATTTTTCAAAAAAAGAAATTGCCTCACTCATTCGAATGAGATTCGGACATTGTTCGTTTCCTTCTCACCTTTTTAAAATTCACTTCCTTGATTCTCCAGATTATACATTCTGTGGTCTAGATGTGGAATTTTTAACACACATTTTTTGTTTGTCCCTCCCTTATTAAATATCTTCTCTTCTATCTTCTATCAGCGTTATCTAAAATTGATTCCCTCTATAAACATCTCATCTCTTATAAGTCTGAACTCGACTCTAATCTTCCATTCATTCTGAAATTCACATTTTATTTCCCTGTAATTTTAAATGATGGCCTAGAACACCCTTGAAGGGTGAAAGACAGAAATAATTGAAAAAAAAATCAATGATATTAAGTTCTGCAAATATTTTAGTTTTCATTACTGTAGCAGCTGTTTCGGTGTTCAAGGCCATTATTAAACTTCGATAATGGCCTTGAACTCCTCGTCACTTGTCACGATAATAAAATATTGTCAGAACTTGATAGCAACATTATCCAATTTGTTTTAGTTTAATTTTTAATGGCTGTCAAGTAAACATGTAGGCAACAATAAAGATAAAAATACTGACAGCCAAATGATTACGTAATTTGGTACAGTAGATTTATTAGACGTTAGAGAAGTGATGTAAAGGCATATTTTTATAGATATTGAAGCGGGATAATGAAAGAAAATGGAAAATTATTTTACGGTAGTCATAATTCGTCTTTATTTGGAGTAGTCACAATCACATCTGCTCTGATGATGGACACTGTAACGCTGTCCGAAACGTTGACTAAAGGAGGAGGGAACGCAACACGGTATAACACCCCAAAAATAACTTTCGAAAATACTTTTGGCCGTGAAAATCTAAAATCAAATCTAGGTACAATCTAGTTACAATTGGCAAGTTCAATAATATCTTTAACAATAACTTTATGTGTACTTTAACAATAACTCAATGGAAACAAATTATTTTTCCCTCAACCGCTCGTTAAACCATTTATCAAAGGGGTTACGAGTATTCACTCTGATTTAGCTAAGGTATTTCGGACCTGCCAGAGATTTTTCCTTGAAGATGCGCGGGTAGGACCGGGAGGCAACAAACTTTCTCGAGTTACGGCATGACCTTATATTCATCTATATGGCTAAGCGGCGGGGTGCAAAATCTAACCAATAGTTAGTAAAGTAAATAAATAATTATTAGTAAAGTAAATAAAAAATGTTCGTTCAATATTTTTTTTCTAATATAGCAGCAAGAAATTACATAAAATTACAGCTTCTTAGCAAAACTGGATTAAATAATCTTCAATTGGTTATCTCAAATCACAATTATCTATACATAAATAGATTTTATAAATTATGCAAAATCATTGAAACTTATGAAATTAATCTCAAACAGTGTTTATGTTCAATACGATTCACAAGTACACACAAATAATTAAAATTCCAACTTAATCTATAACTAAAGATACCCATGTAAGAGACTGGATTGCTTCAATCACTGATTGTGACATGTAGATTTCAAGAGTCATTGAAGATAGTAATACTGGCTTATCTATCTATAACAAAAAGAAGAGATAATATTTTTATATACTTAAATAATATCATAAATAATTACCTCTATCTAAAATGTTAATTAAAAGCAAGTTTGGAATAAAAATTAAAGGTAATACAAGAGAGAGCAGTATAATTTCGCATTTATTATTTATGGATGATTTAAAATTATTTTCGAATTCTGAACCAAATTTAGAGAAAATGATTGAAGTAGTTAAAATTTTTTCAGATGATATCAAAATGACTTTTGGTTTAGATAAATGTAGAACGATCCATATAGAGAAAGGTAAAATTGTAGATGGAGACGAGGGTATATTTAGAAACTTCAAAATTTAAAGTATGAAAGGGGATGAGGATTAAAAATATTTAGATTATCCGCAATCGAATATATTAGATCATACTAGTATTAAAATGATATTAGGATTAAATTTCAAACTAGGATCAGAAAATTTTAAAAATTCAATCTTTCTGCTAAAAATTTCGTAAAGGCAATAAATAGTTGGGCAATACACAAAAAACAATAACGTTGAACAATTGTTTGTATTGGTAAATTATAAAAGTGAGAAAATAATAATTAGTTCTGCATACATACCCCCTTCGGCCAACATTGTTGTCTTCAAAAACCATTATGAAGACGTAGAAATAATTAAAGCAAAATATCTTGATGCCAAATTTGTTGTCGTAGGTGATTATAATCTTCAAATGTAAATTGGGATTTGCACGACCCTGAATTATCGAATACTTGTAATACGACTATCTCAGAAAGTGAAAGAGTAATACTCGAAATGTCAATATACTTAAACTTAACTCAACATAATCTTGTTAGAAACATTAACAATCGTATATTGGATCTTGTATTCTTCAATTCTAAATGTATCAAAGTGAGTAACATAGAAGTTTCTTCTATGGCTTTACTCACTTTTCTCATTTTTCTCATGCCCCCTGACATCCATCATCCTCCATAAATATTTGTATAACAGACTTCGGCGAAAAAATTCTGAAGCCTACTAGATCATGCTACAATTTCAGAAATGCAGATTATTTAGGTATGTGTGATTCTCTTATATTGGTTGACTGGTCTTTCTTAAAAAGTGATGATTTAAATCATAATTCTGAACAGTTCCACTCCATTCTAAATAATCGTATTAATCGGTTTGTCCCTTACACTCAATACAAGGAATCTAAATATCCTGTCTGGTTTAATAAATAATTGATTCATTTAATTTTACGTAAAAAAACTGCTCACAAACTATATAAGGATCAAGGAACATCGAGGTTGTATATAAAATTCTCTAAAATTAGAAATGATTGTTTATTTATATTTATACTGGGTTTTACAGATGTTTACACTTACACGATAACAATCCAGTTATAAAACTCAGTTATTACACAATTATAAAAATCTACGATTACATACAATTAAATACAAATAAATACAATTAGAAAAACAAAAACATCACAAATAAAAATACAGAATTATATACAAGGTCACTCAAGTAACACATTGCAATGAGTGGTAAAAGACATGAAATACGCGAGCATGCATAGAAAGACAATTCACACAACATAATTAGTTAGTACTTTTTAACAGCGCTAGAACTTTTTTTTTCAATCCGTACAAATTATCAACGAAAATATCCACAACAGCGCACTCTATCTTGTTATACAGTCGACACATCTGGGTCAGAGGGCTAAAGTAGCCGATATTATTTTTAAATGTATTCATATGAAAACTGTTATGGCGTCTTAAACAATGGGAATTGGGGACATTAATTTCAATACTGTTAAGACATAATGTAGTATCAAGATGGCCGTGAATAATTTTATGTAAACATATTAGATCAGTCAATTGCCTTCTAGTTTTAAGTGTATCAATCTTGAAGTAATCACGACGTACATCGTATGATCTGAGATGGTCGTGTAGTCCACATTTGAAGGATAACATTCTTAGTAATTTTTTTTGAACTGATCCTACAATGTTTTCATATTTGCAGTAATGTGGATTCCAAATAGTGCTTCCATATTCAAGTTTACTTCTAATTAAGGCTTTGTAAAGTGATAGAATTGATTGAGGATCTTTGAAAGGTTTACATATTCTGTGAATAAATCCCATCATTTTTAATGATTTGCACTTAATGTTGTTAATATGTACATCAAATATGAATTTAGAATCAAGAGTGATTCCTAGATCCCTTATTGAAGAAACTTTTTTAAGAATAATATTATTGATAATATAAGAAAAATCCTTTATAATTCTATTTCTAGTAAAGTTTAAAATGTAACATTTTTCAACATTTAAGTGCATATCATTGACAGTACACCAGTTATTGAGTATGTCGAGGTCATTTTGAAGCAGCTGATGATCGGAAACAGACTTAATTTTACGAAAATTTTTAAGATCATCGGCCAAAAAAGCATAATCACAGTTTAATTTCGAGCCAAGGTCATTTATGAATATAAGAAAAAGCAGGGGGCCAAGATTTGAGCCCTGTGGTACACCAGAAGTTACAACTATAGGGGATGATTTGTATCCATTAATAAGAACTAATTGAGTTCTGTTATACAAATATGATTTCAACCAGCGTGATAGGTCTCCATGTATTCCAATTTGTTCAAGTTTTTTTAGTAAGATGGAGTGGTTAACTCTATCAAAAGCTTTTTGGAAATCAGTATAAATTGTATCTACTTGTAATCTTTCATTAAAAGACTTACAAACATAATTACAAAATTCCAAAAGATTTGAGTTGATTGATCTTTGAGGAACAAACCCATGTTGCCTAGTGCAGAGAAGGGGTTTAAAATCTGAAAAAATATTTTTATATAACAGAGATTCAAAAAATTTAGCAAAACAGTATAGTATACTGATTAACCTATAATTTTTTATTAAAGATTGGTCTCCCGATTTTAATACTGGTACCACATGTGCTTTTTTCCACAGATCGGGAAAAGTTCCCGTGATAAGGGATGCATTAAAAATGATAAAAAGCGGTAAACATAAAGAGTCTGCACAGCAACTAACAAAGAAAGGAGGAATTTTATCAGGTCCTGGGCCCTTATTGGAATCTATTTTACTCAAAAAACATTTTATTTCATCAGCACTAATATGTATTTTACCCAAATTGCTTTGATTGTGTTCAGTTATGTTTGGCATTGAATCATTAGTAGATGATTCCGACTTGGTATAAACAGATGAAAAATATTTAGAGAATATGTTTGCTATGTTTTCACCGTCATTTGCGGAAATGTAATCAAGATGCATTACTTTAGGAATACAATTATTTTTTCGTAATGATTTTGAGTATGACCAGAATTAACTTTATGTTATCTTGCAGACCACTTTCGACAGAGTTGATATATGATTTATAACATTCGCTTTGTATTTTTTTTGTAAATTTTCTTAAATAAGAAGGCTGATGGTATTAAAAATATTGTTGATCTTTTTGCCGACTTCTTCAAGAAAGTTTACGATAAAAGTCAACCGAATCAGTTTTCCTTACCTGACTATACTCTTAGTTTCGATATAAACCTTTCACATTTGCACATCGAACGAGACGACATTATAAAACAAATAAAATTTCTAGATCACAATAAAAATGCTGGCCCTGACAACATTCCACCATTACTCTTACAGAAGTGTGTCGCCGTTCTTGCTTATCCGCTGGACACACCCTTTAATGATTCTTTGTCGAAAGGTATATTTCCTGATCTTTGGAAACATAGTTATATAACACCTATCTTCGAAAAAGGAGATAAAAACGACGTAACTAATTATAGACCGATATGCATACTATCAACTATTCCAAAACTCTTTGAAAAACTGATTCTGGATAAAATAACTAACTTATTTAAAGATATTATATGTCCTGAGCAGCATGGTTTTATAACCGGCAAATCAACTTTAACTAACCACATTCTATATCAAAATTTCATTTCTGAAGCAATGGTGAAGAAGCTTCAAGTTGACTCAATTTACACAGACTTCAGCAAAGTGTTCGACAAGGTTTATCACGCTATTCTTATAGAAAAACTGTTTAAAGCTGGTGTTCGTGGTTATATGTTGAATTGGTTTATAAGCTATCTTTCAAACAGAATACTTTGTGTTAAATTAAATGGACAATCATTATTTGATTTTTTTTTGCATCCAGAGGTGTTCCGCAAGGTTCCCACCTCGGACCTGTATTATTTATCTTTTTCGTGAATGACATTCGTAATATTTTTAAAGACATTGACGTGTTTATGTTCGCAGATGATTTGAAACTTTTTAAAGCAATTCGAAGCATGGATGACTGTTATATTCTCTCAGCAAACTTGTTAAAATTAATTGAGTGGTGTAGCGTCAACAAGCTATATCTTAATTTTAATATATGCATAACTATGAGATTTTTAAAAATAATAAATCGAATTTATTTCAATTATACAATCAATAATATTATTCTCGAATCTGTTGCTGAAATTAATGATTTAGATGTTACTTTCGACACTAAAATTACATAGCTTCATATCACACATTGAAAATATCTCAAAGAACGGTTTAAAAATATTAGGTTTTGTACTAAGAGTGGCTAAAGATTTTGATTTTACCAACATTAAAACTTCTGTATACATCACTTGTGAGGGGTCAGGTTGAATATAACTCAACTGTATGGTCCCCTTACTATAACGTGCATTCTCAAACAATAGAAAGAGTACAAAAAAAATCCTAAGCTTCTTAATTATAAACTAAAAATACCAAAAGAACTATTAAATTACACCTAATTTATTAAATTTGAGTAACAGAAGAACTGTTTTCGATCTAGTATTTTTATTTAAAATTTTGCATAATAAAATTAACAGCCCTGAAGTTTTGGCGCTCATAAATTTTAATGTGCCAGTCAGAAACACAAGGTCAGTACTACCGATTTATTGTGGCAATACTTCGACCATGTCCCATTTCAATATACCACTACACAGAATTCAAAACTTAGGCAATATGTTTTCACACATAGATATATGGAATGTGTCGCTTTTAAAATATCAGCATGAAATAATAAATCATTTATCCTCTTTAAGTTAAGATATTTGCATGTATTACATATAAATATATTTTTTCATTGTTACAATAATAATAATAATAATAACGTAATATTTGTATAGCGCAGTTTTGTGTCATTTCACTTCAAGTGCGCTTAACTATAATAAATTTAAAAATAATCCTACAGTGTTCCTTACGAGATCATTACAAAATATTTATAAAATAATACCTATGAAATAAAGAATATACAGTATTTACAAAACAATGACAAGAGAACAAAGATTAACAAAACAGTGCTGTTATAGCACAGAGGAAAATAATAATATACAAAAACAGTGTTATTGTATCACAGGACAAAACAAGAACTTTTAAACTAAAATATAATACACTAACTAAATACAATACTTACAATATTGTACAAATAACAAATACTTACAATATTGTAATATTTAAATATCTTAGCATTTATTTTCGTTTTGTTATCTGAGTATCTACTATGTCTTTCTCAACTATTTTCTTTATGTTTTACATACTCACTAGAGCTGTATTTTTTATGTTGTTGCTATATACTATGTTATATTATGTAAAAGTCGAAAGGCGTTAATATTATAAATAAATAATTAAATGGTCCAATACAGATTTAGATAGGTTAGAACGATTAATTAGAACTACGTTAACAAAGTTTAATTGCCATCATCCAAATTCAGCTATATAACGATTTAATTTACCTAGAAATTTAGGAGGTAGAAGTAACTAACTAACCATCACGCCGTTTCTAATCAAAATAACATCTTTAAAACATAATCAGGTAGAAATGCTAAGAAAAATTTTCCATAGGAAAGCTGATAGTTCAGAAATGCACAAAATAATTTGCAAGACAGATAGAAATATTTTGCCATTAAATTTATACGACGAGAATGCCAACACTCTTATAAATACCAACCAGGAATTATTAGATTCCTGGTCAAATAAAATTCTTCACGCAAAACACTTCAACTATCTCAACCGAACATATGTTAATAAACTTTCGTAAAACAAATGGTTGAGTATTGGAGAGTTGAGCGCAGAAATAGAAGGATTTATGCTTGCCATTCAAGATGAGTCATTAATACTAAAAATTATAGGAAGCATATCATCAAAGATACAAATCAAATTGATGATTTATGTAGAAAATGTTTGGCTTTCCTGGAAACTATAGAACATATTATATCAGGATGTTCTGTATTAGCGCCGTCCGAATATACATTTAGGCACAATCAAGTTTTACAAATAATTCACCAAAGTTTGGTTATTAAACATAACTTGATCGAATGCCGTAATGTACCATATTATGAATATGAACCAAATTCATTTTTAGAAAATGAATTTTATAAAATTTATTACGATAAAACAATACTAACAGACATAACAATTAGTCATAATAGACCCGATATAGTTTTACATGACAAAATTAAAAAAAAAACTAATATCATTGATGTCGCTATTCCAAATTCCTGTAATATTCAGAAAACTGTTTCTGTAAAAATTAGAAAATAAACAGATTTAGGAAATGAGCTGAAAAGTATTTGGCATTTTCAGGATATAAAAATATTTCCATTTGTTGTTTCGGCTACTGGCATTATACCTAGCTCTCTCATTCAAAATTTAGGCGTATTAGATTTGTAAAAGAATTTATATATAAAAATGCAAAAGTCAACATAAAAATTTGTATAAAAGTGTGTGAAAGGGTTTAGTTTTTCCTGTGGGGAAGATTTAACCCGGACATAAAATCAGGAGCACAGCACCGTTAAAATATAATAGCTCTCATTATAAAACTATGCCGTGTTTTGGCGTTTATATCTGTGCAATTCTGCTGTCTTATAATATGTATGTCCAGTATTAGAAAATTCAATTAAATTATAAATTGAAAAAAAGGATCGCTGGACAGAAAATAACACGCAGTTAAATGAAAATGATTGTTTAGTATTGAAACAGCATTGGAAGTATCCCATATATCCCAAGGCCCTATTCGAAATATTGTCCTCTCCTTTGTTCCTCTCCGTCCTTACAAAGCCTGACTTTGGAATCAGAGGAAAAAGAAGATTGCTAAATACCACCTACCGACGCCAGTTTGATGCCATTTGAAGTACCCACATTTTCGATTCCTTGTTCAGGCTGGCTTGATATTATCTTCCTTTTGAACCCATATTTACATGTGGGTACAAAAGGAAGATATAAATCTTATATAAAATTTCTGTTATTTGTCCATTCATGTGATATTAATAGTGCGTAAAATAATAAATACATAAATAATGATTTATGTTCGCACGAAATCAGTCTAATTTTTGGATTGTACAATTAAAAAAATATATTATAATCTACACAAATGCGTTTATCAAATGTACCTAGATAATAATATGTTTGTTTTTTATAAAGAATACCGCACCCTTGACCAAACAAAGTTTTATGGAATTGCGCAAAACACACACAAATATTTAATTTAGATTATGCTGAAAGACAATCCCTCAAAATTTACTCTTGCACGAATATACTCCAGTTCCCTGAGGAATCTATATTAATATATGCCTACAGGGGCTTTTACAAACATGAGATATCATCATTTTGTGGAACAGTAATCACGGAGAAAAATATGCTAATTAAATTGTATGGAACCCATACAGAAGAAAAGTAAGTACTATATGCTAACGTATTTGTTAATATATTATTTATTTATTATGAATTAACGCCGATTAACGACTTTTACACAGGAATTGCAATTATTTGAAATATCGATACAGAATATGCATAGATAAGAAAAATATAAGTAAAAAAATGTAAAAGAAAAAAATACAAATGGGAAAGTGCTTGAGAGTTAGATGAAAAGTTCATAAGACCAAAAAATTAATTAAAAGTAATTAACGTAGTAACAACATAAAAAGTACAAATAGTAAGCTATTATGAACACAAGTATGAATAAAAAAAGAAAAGAGAACTATGTTGTATGTATAACTTATATTTTTAATATCCATTTTCCAAGTAAAACTGTAACTATTTCCTCACACCCATGAATTTTCCTCCTGTCCTAAAATGAGTTCTGTAACTCATCGGGATTGCTCTAGCAAGTAATAAAAAAATAAAAATAAAAAAACACCACGGGTACCACCATGTATACAAGATATTTTGTAAAGTTCTTATGAAGTACTTTGAAATTACGAAAATAACTTCGTAAAGTACTTAATAAAAATAAGTTAAGGAAGTAAACTGTGTGTTGAAGATTATAAACAATCAAAGTATGTTTGATTATAATCGAACTTAGAAGCGCTGACAAATAATAATGTTTGTATGTTGATATTTTTTCAATTTTTATAGCGCCGTCAACAACACATTTATTTATTTTAATTTTAAACTTTATGAGTAAAGCCTCAGATTGCAATATTTAATTTAATGAATCGAAAATCTGGAAACAGAAAAATCAGAAAAAGACAGAATCCTAGGTTCGAAGCCCAGATGTGCCCATATTTTTTCTGTATCCAGATTTTCGATTGAGTTTCGCTAATATTGCCTTCATAAAATTAAACTTATTTATTACCAAGTATATGCAGACGATTCATCATTGAATTTAGTTCAGCGTTGATCCTGTAATGTTGCAATGGTAAGGTAATTTGTAACGAATTGATCTGCTTGGTACATGGAAACATGTTAACGAAAGAAGTTCAGGGGAATTCAGCACGTTGTTAACAATTTTAAATAAATAAAATAAGTCAAAAAATCTACTTTCTTTTTGTATATCGAGTCCCAGTAATTAACAGAGAGAAGTAATTAATGTCGTCAATGAAAATAATTTATATTGGACTCGCTCAAGGGAATTTTTATGTACGCTGTAGTACGGATTCCAAATGGTGGAGAAATTCTTTACAGTTTTTACATTTTTGAAATCCCGCGAAATCCCGACAAATCCCAAAATTTGCATTGCTTTACTGGTCATATTATTAATATGTTTAAATAATGTTAATTTAATGTCAAAGGTTATTCCAAGGTTTCTTATTTCAAAAACAGATAATAAGGATTATTGAGGAAGTAAGTAAACGACAATGGCTTTTTTCCCAGCGGAATCTCATAACTTGACTTAACTACGATTGAGGTATGTTATTATAACCCGATTGAAACTATATTGCGTGCAGCTGAATTCATCTACTACTTCTGAGATAGTATTGCCAACTGCATGCAATCTAAGTACAAGCGAGTATCTAAATGACTCAGTCCTGATATTGTTGTTGCAATTAAAAATAATTTTATATTAGGAAGTTTCGTGTTGGTACATGGAATTTAATTAAGCTTAATAAATCAGGACTGTCCACGAAACCATTAACAATTTTATAAATAATAGTGTAGTCGGAAATAAGTTTTCTATCTGAGAGTTTTAATAATTTAAATTCTTTCACCAAGTGGTTTTAATTTATTGTTTCTATAGGTGCATTGAGTTTATAGTCAATATATCTTAGCTGAATTGAAGTGGAGTACGAGGACGAAATAGGAGAGTTATATTTGACTTGACTTCCAACTAGAAAATAATACAAAATTTATTTTTGTTGAAATATTTTGAAAGTCTCTGACATTACGGAGAATGTAGCAAAGCATTTTAATTATCTATTGGTAACTGTATTAATGTGTGAGAGAAATTTAAATTTTGAATCGAAAATAATGCCAAGATCATCAAATCTATTGACAGAATTGAACATTGAGATAAATGAAACATTATTAATTTTATAATCATAGATGAAAGGTTGATTAAATCTGAAAAATCTTGTTATGTGGCATTTACTAGTTTTTTTAGTTTTCACCTATCATGTAGTTTAATCCATAGTTTTCATAAGTTTAAATTGTTTTAGTTTATCGACGAAAAGCAACACTTCAACATTACTATCAAAAACAGTGACAATATCATTTATAAAAAGTAGGAACAGTATTGGGCCTAAATGTGACCCTTGAGGTACACCGCTAGAAGCTATGAATTTGTGTGACAAGTTAGGATTATTTTTACTTGAATAATTCTATTAGTTAAGTAACTCTGTATACATTCCAAGAGTTTAACCTCAACTCCGATTTTATTAATTTATTGAGAAGAATTTTGTGGTTAACTTTATTTAATAATAATAATAGTTAATTCTTGAATATTTGTATTGAAATTATATCATATTTAAATGTATACAAAGCGTAACCAGCTTCAGTGAACATACTTTAGCGACCCGTATATATATATTCTTTGGATTGCTACCCTTTTATTTTGTATTGTTTGATTATTGAGAATTGTGTTATTTTTATAATGTCATTAAATTGGGTTACCAGACAACTCAGAAAGAAATCAACTCAACACCTACCTTGAAAAGTCAGTAAAAGTGATGAAAAATGAATATAATTATTTTTTATTTTTTTTATTTCAATTTTATTTTAGTAATTTGTACATTTAAGGTTACAAATTTCTAATTAATTATAATTGGTTAAATAGATTACGTTAGATTAGCTTTTAAATACTTTTCGAAAAGGTGTTGATTCACTGTTGAGTTAAGTTGATTCTGAGTTCTCATAGAACCATTGAATAGAGGGCGTAATTTTTTAATTTTAGGTACTAAATTCAACAGATACATTTTTTTATTTTAAAAGATAATGATCCCGAGGCATATATTTTTTTAATAAATACCTTCAGTTTCAAAAATGTTATATTTAATAATTTGCAAACGATATATTTATATTTAATAATTTGCAAACAATATGTTTACGTATAATATATTTATATACAAATAAAATATTTATATTTCATGTAAGTTCGCTTAATTTAATTTAATTTTAATGCAGTTTGTTTCATTTAAATACTTAATTATATATCTGATAAAATTGGAAAATGGGGACCTCAGTACGAGTACCTAAGCATCTAGTCAGGCTCACATTACCAGCTAATGTTTTATAAAAAATGCTGCTAATGTATGAATAACAACAACAACAAAAAAATACTGGAAAGGTTATCAAGTTTGGGCAACTCAATGTGATTTTATTGTTAGGTTATATTTACAGGTATATTATAAGAAAAAAGTAAAATGAATACCCACTTAACTATTTGTACTTGTATACATTAAAAATTAATATAATATGTTTAATTGAACTGACCTTTTCACCAATGAGTTCTAAAAAAGAAGTAAGTTGACACTTGTTATGAATAACGACCTCGAACTCGATCCTTCTAACTTCTAGTCGAACGCCCTGCCCATCGGGCTATCGACCAACCAAATTTATATAATATTACATTAATTCTTAAAAATACTAGTTGAAGAAATTAAAAAAAAAAAAAAAAAAAACATTGCTGCACACACATTCGAATTAATTATTAAATTAGAATTAAAAATTGTTCATATTTAAAAAAAAGACAAACGAATTTGACCGGTCAGTGTCTGAGTTGGCATCGCGTTTGGATCCCACCCAGGCGTCCCGTGTTCGATTTCTCGGCTGGCTAAGTCCTAGTAGGAGTAGTGGTAGTAGGAGATTTTCAAATATTGTTGGGTTATTCGTAACCGGGAATGTTTTTCTTTATTTAAAAAAAAATAGAAAGAGAAGTCCTATTCTACAATACTTTCATCATATTTCTTGTTATGGTTGACATATAAATTGCAAATGGATAAAAAATCATGTTGCCGTCAAACGCCAATTAAAACATTATCAAGTAATAAAAATAATTGCTTGTTTACTTGCGTTCTGCGTACACTAGTCACTACTGTATCTTCCAAAAAACAAAACACAACTGAATCCAGTGGGAAGTAATCAAGGCAGATGATAATATATCTATTACTATCGCTTATAACAGTACGAACAATGTTTCCATAATACAGGTATCTATAGGCGAATACACTACGGGCCAAAAGTTTGTTAACAATACTATTTTTTTTTTAAATATGTTTTCTTTTTTGGAAAATATTTATTTATTTGAGACACAAACAGGAAATTTTCATAATTGATAATTCAAAAAAATGACAAGTGTGCAGTTTACACGAAGTGAAGCCTTCAGAAACCTAAAGTAGGCAAGAGTGGGGAGGCTACGAAGTACCGCATAAAGAGGAGACCGATTATTCTATCTCATTCTCGCGCAGACGAAATCCTTTAGATGTATGTGTTTGTCTCTTTTTAGTGTCGCTTTTTCGTTTCATCGAGTTTCAAATCACAACGGTTCTAAAGATGTTTGCATCTCAAAAATATTAGTATACATAAATTCAATCAAATGTCAACTATACACTAGCAATTTGTCACCCAAGAAGGGGTCGTTTTGCAACATGTTTGACGTGTTTTTCCCTGCTGTACAACGGTGCCAAAGGAGTCAATGACGCTCGTTCGGAGCGTCTTTTTTTTGAAATATCGGTTGAACAAAGACATAATTCCCACCCGACGCTTGCGTTAAGGCGGTACACAATCCTTATAATTTTTGTTTGCTCAAAACTCATATATTAATCATTTCCGGCGAATTCGTAATTATATTAACTTTTTTATTCACATCTTGTCCTGGGGATCTAAGTTCTTTGTATTTAAGATTAATAAAAACAATACCTTACCATTGATATATTATTTTTTCAACTATAAAGTTAGCGGTAAGCACGAGATTTTATTTTTCTAGACGATGAATTAATAACTTCGGGAGTGCGACATGGAGACACATTTTAAATATTTGTAACACGTTCTTCAGAATTAATTAAAATGAACGCGGTGGAAAGGTCTAATCTCCAGGCCTGTTAGGGTGAATTCCACTGTACGTTCGTCAAATACGCTGTGCAGCGGGCGCGTGTTTGTTTACACGCTTTCTTCATTTACGTCGTTAGAATTCCCACATTATTAGTCTTCTTCTTCTTTCCTTTGATAGGGCAAATTCGACAGAAGGTCCGTGCAATACATGGGTCACGAGTCGCTATTTGTGTAAATGGCTTCTTTACTTACGTCGTTAAGATTCTGAATATATTTTAGGGTTTATTGTCGTCTTAAGGTGGTACACAACCCTAATAATTTTTTGTTTGCTCAAAATTCACGTTTTAATAATTTCCGGCGAATTAGTAACTATAATAACTTTTTTATTCCAACAGAACACTGGGGATGTAAGTCCTTTATATTTAAGATTAATAAAAACAATACCTTACCATTAATATATTTTACGTAAAACGGTTTAAAAACTTTATAACCCGTTTTTCAACTATAGATTTAGCGGTAAGCACCTGATTTTATTTTTCTAGACGATGAATTAAGAACTTCGGGAGTGAGATATGGAGACACATTTTAAATATTTTTAACACGTTCTTCAGAATAAATTAAAATGAACGCGGCGGAAAGGTCGAATCTCCAGGCCTCCTAGGGTGAATTCTACCGCACGTTCGTCCATAACGCCGTGCCGCGGGCTTATATTTGTTTGCACGCTTTCTTAACTTACGTCGTTAAGATTCCCACATTATTTGTCTTCTTTTCTTTGATGGGGCAAATTCGACAGTAGGTCTGTCCAATACACGGGTTGCGAGTCGCAATTTGTATACACGGCTTCTTTACTTTAGGGTTTTTGTCGTCTTAAGATAGGAGAATCTATAAACGGACCGCCCGTTTCTGGAAATGCTCATATCTATGGCAGTGTGCGATTTACCAAGATTGGTGTATGATCGAGACACTCGTGATATAGGATTAAAATATCCAGTGTTATTGGTAAAAAAATTCGGTCCAAATTATGTTGAGGTTTCTAGTAAATACGGGCCTGGCATGTAACTTTTTCATTGATTGATGGTCCACTTGATTATTCCGATTTAAACATTAGCGAGTTTCCGGCATGTGTTGCAATGCCATTTAAATAAAGAAATTGTTACTCCCTGCATGTCCTTTCGCATTCATTCCCATTCCCGTTTCCCCTACCTTCACGTTCCCACGTTCCCCCCCCCCCCCTCACGCGTACCTCTCCCACCTTGTGTATAATTTGTATAATGGTATTGTAAGATGTTCTGCACAATTAATAAATAGTGGAGGAATTCTATCTAGACCGGAAACCGGAACATTTATTTATATCGAGAATATTCAATTTCACCTTGGCCTGGTTATTTTATCAATGTACAATTTTTTATTTTTTAAAAACTTTTTACCTAATATTTTTCATACTTTTTATAAAATATATTCCCACTGTATTAGATAATAATGTCGAAGTATTGCTTTTCGCCGTTGATCTAAAACTATTTACACTTACAAAAATAGATGCCTGTATTTATATTCAAATAATTTTAAATAAACTTTAAGATGTGCAAGCAAAATTAACTTTACCTAACATTAGTAAATGCCACGAAATAAGATTTTTCAGATTAAATCAATATAATTAACAATGTTTGCCTCACCTCTCAATGAAATTAATGATCTTTGCATTATTTTCGATTCCAAATTCAATTTTCTTTCACACATGAATACAGTAGTAATAAAGGATTAAATACGCTTTGTTAAATTCCGTAATAGCAGAGGCTGTCAAAAAATTTCAAAATTAAAAATCTTATATTATTCTCTAGTTCGAAGTCAACTTGAATACATCTCTTATGTTTGGTCCCCTTTAAAATCCACCCAGATTTCATTAAAAAATTTCAGTATAAATTCCTAAATATATTAACTATAAACTCGGTCTACCTATAGAAACAATAGATTACAAATCCTTAATGAAAGAATGATGAATGGCCGTGGTTGAGGGGTAAGGCTCTTACAATCCGAAGGTCACGGGATCGAATCCTGGCGTGTGCAAATAATTTTTAAATTATTACTTGGTGTTATTTCACAATCAATTCGTTAAAAATAATATATGTATAGTACATTTGCGGCACGTTCCAGACTAAAAAATACTCTCAGTATCGCCCGAGTGTAAGACCACCATTCAGAATTGAAACGTTGCTTGAAATGGCTTTAGCCATGTTTGGTTACCAGATTGAATAGCAAGGTACTTCCCAACCTTCCTCTGCCCCTTTCCACTACCTTCAACCTCACAACATATCCCAATTGGGAATGCCATAGTCTCACTAGCTCCAGACGGGAGAAGCTGGGACTCTTTTGAGGTATTCATATAATTTTTTTTTTTTTTAATTATGCAAACTCTCAGTTAGAAGACTTATTTCGAATTTAATTTTTATTTTTAAATTGGATATGGTATTATAGATAGCCCTGATTTATTAAGCTTATTTACCTTCTTTATACCAACAAAAACTACTCGATCTAAAATTCTTTTTAATTGCAACAAAATAAACAGGACTGAGTCATTAAGATACTCGATCGTACCTAGATTTCATATTGTTAGGAAAACTTTCTCAGTTGTAGTAGATGTGTTCAACTGCACGTAATATAGATACAAAAAGACTATGATAACGCATCTCGTTAAATCACTGTTCCACAAAAATATTATGTATTTCACATGTCCGTATAGGCGTATGTCAATTTAAATAAAACAATTATTAATTAGTGGGAAAAAATTTGGTTTCTGTGAATGCGGAATTTAGAGTTAAACTTAAAACTCACCTTATCAAACAGTCGTATCCATAAAGTCAAAATCCTTTCATCTTCACCTCACGTGGCCCACGACATTGTAAATAACTAATTGTGTAAAAATGTAAAAAAAATATATTTAAAGTTTTGTAAAGGTCATTTTATAAAAAAATATTGAGCCCTAAATTCTCCAGTCTTCAAATAAACATCAACTTTTCCACTAATCTTATCACAAATTAATGTAATATTCTGACAGTGTTGGGGGAAGCAAATGTAAAATCATGCAATCTCCATTGATGTATAATCTCCAGTATTTTAAATGTGTCCTCTGCGTGCAAGGGCGTACCTTCTCCAAGCATAAACTTTCTAAATAAAGAGTGTTTATCAGAAGTGACCTGCAAGTTAAGTATGTTTTCTGCCAGGTAAGTATCTACTTATCCTCTTCTTCTTCCCCTTGTTCTATTCGGGTCGGGGACCCAATTCATCGACGAGGCGCCTCCATTCGTCCCTGTCTTGCGCTAATTGTTCGGCCTCCGTCCATGGTAGTCACATCCTCTCCTCACACAGTTTCTGGAGTTGTCTCGCCCAATGTATGGGGCGGTCCACTGGACATCTACCCTCTGGAATCGCACTCAGTATTTTCCTAGGAATTCGGTCATCAGACATTCTTAGTACGTGCTCAAGCCACCTCAGTTGCGATTTTTTCTATAAAAAGTATCAGTGGTTCAATGTTTAGATCGTTTCGGATCGTCATGTTTCATGGTCATGGTGTCATTCTCCATGCTCCATGCAAGCAAACTGTTCACTTGTAAATGATAAATTTCATAATTAATTGTACTCTTGAGGTAGTTTTTCACAAAATGCGCGCTCTAAAAATTATCCAATTATTATTGTTATTGATAGATGGTGAACTAAATACAGACCAGAAGTAACTAGACGAGTTTGCATTTTTCTTCACCATTTGAAACGGATTTTTTCGTGGAGATGAATGATTTTAGGGAGAGCATTAGAAACCATTTTCGAATTAATGAGGGTTGATAGATTTTTGCAGAGAATTTTCTGTAGATTCTATACAGACTTTAGGGGAAGTGTATGAATAACTTTACTCTGCGCCCCAAGATGGAAAATCTATCATAGATCATAGTCACATCAGCGCGGAGTATGTTTTTAAATTAATAGCCTTAACAAATTAGTACATTTTAATAGGGTCTCATTACATTAAAGTTATTGAGATCGTCCCAGTTATTAATTGAAAACATTTCTTTGCACTTGACGTGATCTGAATTGTTGGGTAGGGGTCTGCATTTAGAAATTATTTTTATAAGAAAAGCAATTACTTTGTAGTTAGGTATTATATTTTAAAATAAAACAAACACTTAGTTAACAAAGAACCTTTATTATTTTACATATCGACCAGTTTCGTTGAAACCAAGCTTTTTTGGGATATAACAATAACTAAACACTAAGACAGAGTTATCGCTTGCATATAACAGTATATATATAAGGTAGAATGAGAGTGGGAAAAAGAATATTACATACTATAAAATAACATATCACAAAATATTTGAAAGACAACAATTGATAATTAATGGGAGGGAGGGAAAGAGTGCATATCTAATCATAATCATTTACTATGACAATCACTTACGGCATGGGTACTGCCGCCCCGGAAATGTTTATTATTTATTTATTACCTTCCCAGAACTTCATCTCCTGCCTTTCCTCAAAAGACCCACGACATAGCACCCTCAAAGATGGCATAGGTCCTGAAGGAAATTATAATTCTGATTCAATGGTAGGATGATATGAATAAACTATGGACAGCACATGTGTTAACCCCTCAGGCTAATGTTCGGTTTTGATTTTGTTATGCACATTTAGATTTAATTGTTCTATGTTAAAAATGTAAATTTCAAAATAAATAAATAAATAAAAAAGAAAACTAAGAGTCGCCTCTGTACAAATTTTAATGGAAACAAATGCTCCATTTAGCCCATTAGCAGAGCGCTGCATCTCACTTACACTATCCTGACATTGTAGATCTCCATCCCATTTGAATTTCGTAAATACAGAAGCAAATGTTTGGAATGCGAAACACGCCCACAAGGCACTTCTTGTGTTATTCTTTATTCTATGGTCATATACATTACATAAAAAAATATAAATGAATATTTTGAAAAACACACTTCTTATCGTAGTAGCGTAATTAATTCGAAACAAAAATAAAGAATCTAGTAATGATATTAAGACAGTTGAAAGTTGATTTCGAAATAAATGTTTCGTTTTTTGTTTCTTTTGGTCATTAAATGCCTAATTTATTGAAATGCTCGTTTCAGGAGACTCATCACGGTAGCCGCGCGGCCGTGCTCCATAAAATATGATAAGGTTTTACAAGCCGTTGTGTTCCGTATCATTTACTTATTTTCTTGGCTTCAGACCTATCCAGAAGCCATCACGTACGGCCATAGAAAGAGTGTCAAGCTTTATCTGGATAGGATCCTGTGTGCGCGGGATCTTCAGTAACTCAAAGTTGCGGAGGAGATGGTAAATCACGGCCTTGATTTCCACGAGGGCGAAACGGGAACCTGGAATACATTCATAAATATATTAACAACGATTGGAGGAGAACAGGAACTGAAATGTGGATGTTGATCTCGATATGGATCAGGATCTGGGTGTAAATCTGGATTTGATGAATTGTTAAACCTACCGATGCAATTTCTAGGGCCGATTCCGAATGGCATGTAGGAGAACGGTTTGATGTCTCCCTTGTTCTCTTCGGAGAATCTCTCTGGGTTAAAGGTTTCCGGGTTTTTATAGTATTGAGGGTCGTGGTGAATTGCGTAGACTGGGAAAAAAACAACGTCACCCTTTTTGAGCTGGAAATAGAACAAACATAATTTATGATTTGCATAATTTGTCGATTGGCATAACTAATGAAAATCAATCATGATTTCGTGAAAGGACCACATTTTTCGACGAGAAAACTTGGGCCTAGTTTGAAGCTTGACGGCTCATCAAAACATATTCAAAGTGCCGTTAATCGTCAATCTATAACGATGCAAAATTTGAAGGTGATTGAAAAGTTTGTTAATCAAAAAATGGAATGGAGCCTTTGACCAAAGCACAGTCGATTAATGTATTATAGATTTTTATTTTACGTGGTAGGTTTGCGTGCTATTCTTATTTGGTGGTGGTAGGGCATATGGTTTCACACACTGCCTATCTGAATGCACTGCAGGCGGCCAGTGACGGAGGGTTTCTGAAAAAATACACATATAAAAAAAATAACAGTAAGCTGATGTTATTCGACTACCATAATACGGGCATGTGCCTAGCGTGTTAGTCGAATCACCTGTAAAACTGTACACAAATTATATAATGAATAAAGAAAAAAAATAATAAAAAAAGGATAAATAAGAAAGAGGAGAGAAGAAAAATACTTTAAACAATGCACAGATTTCTAATTTACCTCTGAAGTCATTTACAGGAGTCCGCAGTACGTATGTACAAATTAATACCAAATCGGTTACTGAGTTGACTAGATGGACAAAATCCAAATAGCCCACGACTCACCTGACACAACCATGTCCAAGTACTTCATCCCCTGCAGGTCGTTGTAGTTGAGTTTGCCCTTATTGTTGCTAGCAACCTCTTCGATCTCTTCCCGAAGCCTCTGCTGGATGTCTGGATGAACTGTCAGCTCGTGTGCTAAAAATGACAGGAGGGTTGCGGAGGTGTCAAAGCCAGCGAGGAAAAACAGTATTGCCTGGGCGGTCAGTTCGTCATCAGTCCACTCTGGAAGTGGTCATTTTAAAATTAGTATTTAGTGTGTAAATTTCACTTACATCAATGAGACAAGGACGAATTTCGGAAATCTAATTGATAGGTTCCTACTGTAAAATAATTACATAAAAAATAAAATGAATTTAATATAATCGAAACACCTTCCAAGATCCACCAACAATCGAGATCTCGAAATGTGTTCATTAATTCTTTTGATTTGATTTACGTAATGACTTACTTACTCCTCCTGACTGTCTCCTTTCCTACTGCAGATTCCTCCACAGTGGCGAATCCAGTTTCCTTGATGTCTTCCTTGTTTGAATCTTCATGCTTCAGCACTCCCTTCTTGGCATCCATAAGGATTTGGATCATGTCATGTCTGACTATGTTGTTTTTTTCTCTTTCTGCCATTGTGTCGGCCACCAAATTTCTGAAGAAACTTGATATGTTATCGTCGAGAAGGGAG
Organism: Limnephilus lunatus; assembly: GCA_917563855.2. NCBI lineage: Eukaryota > Metazoa > Arthropoda > Insecta > Trichoptera > Limnephilidae > Limnephilus > Limnephilus lunatus. The sequence continues at coordinate 29,753,000 of OU830596.1, forward strand.
ATTTTAAGGAACTGAAATATGAAGAATTTGGAATAAAGCAGATCTTTTCATGGAGCTACAAACCTAGTGAAGAGTTAATTGTTATTAATTTAAGGTGCAATGGCACGATCGATACAAAAAACTTAACTGTTAAAGAATTTGCTGTTATCATATCACGCTATATTATAATAATATAAAATTAAGATTTCATTTTAGGTATAACACAGTAAAATATTTCGTGGTATCATCCTATTTCTGTTGGACAAAAAATACCCTAGAAATTTCTACAAAAATAGATCCTAGAATCCAAATAAATTGTAGTTACGTGTACGATTTTTCTACAATCACAGAAAATCTATTTTGTAGCATCACTTTAAATCAAAATCATTAAATTTTTAGTTTATTGCTTAAAAAAACAAAATGTTTCACTCGCAATGCTTCAGGATTTACCTAAAACTAATTACAATAATAGAATTAGAGATGATAATGAATTGGCGAGAGAGGAAATGGGGGGGGGGGGGGGCAATTTCACCGGTCGGTGGTTGAGTTTCCATAGCGTTTGGGTCGCACCCAATTCTTCGGTTGGCTAAGTCCTCCATTATGACATAAGCAACATTTACCACTTACAGTGGTGGTAGTTCGAGATTTTCAAATATTGTCAGGTTATTCGTATCCCGGGAATGTTTGTATTTCTTTTTAAAGAGAAAAACATGACTTGTAATTTAAAAAGGAAACAAAATTAACAAAGGGTCATTTAAAGAGTTTTTTGATTATTGATAATACTCGTATATAAACTTTACACTCTTCCTAAGATTAGTCTATCTAAATGGGTACCATTAATTAATATTAACCATAATCAGTGTAGCAACTCTATTTCGTTATTAAAATCAAAGGTATGGTTCGTCACCATTAAATGATTAGCATACCCTGAGAAATTATTATTGTTTAAACACCCCATCTCTATCCTAATTTCAAAGAACTTCAAAGTTTTACCTTTGGAAAAAAATAATAAATAAACAAAATTGTAAAGATTCGGTATTTTTTTATAAAGGAAAAATTTCGAAAGACTATGAAATTAGGATAAAGGAGTGTGTGAGGTGTTTAAACAGTAACAGTTTTTCGGAGTTTGCAAATCATTTATTGCAGACGACACATGCTTTTGATTATATCACCTTGCTGGAAAAGTATTTGAACATAGAACTTTGTCAAGAGTGAATTGAAGTGCATATGATTTGTTAAAAAAAAACAGAAGATTTGGAACATTAGAAGTAACCGGGTGGTGTCGTTCATTTTATGTATTATAATTTCGTTTAATGAACTAAAATAAGGTTTCTGACCTTATTACCTCGAGGTATTGCCGTCGTATAACATAACGTGTTGTGTGCGACTTCTCAGAGGTAAGTGATTGGTTTCCTTCTTCCTTGTAATCCATAATTTTTCCCATACACATTATAACCTAATTCCAGCAAACACCATTGTTGTTTAGTTTTGATGTTTAATTTACAGTCCATTTCCAAGTGCATCTGAAGCTGCAATTCGAAAACAGTTTCGGATGCAACAGTATTATTAATGGTACCCATTTTGATGAACTTGAAATTTTAGGAATTAGAAATACTGTAAAGAAGAGTTTAAAGATTATCATCAATCCATAAATCTTTTTAAACGACACTTTGTTAAATTTGTTCCTTTTGTAAATTACGCCCTGTTACCCACTTCTTTCCAGTCCCTATCCATTCACATCTCTGTAATGTACAGTAATTAGTTTCAAATAAACCCTGATGATGTATAAGCATTGATTCTGAAACATAGTGGTTTTTTAAACAATGAAAGTGGTTGAAACTAAGTGTTTATTTTTAAAACATTTTTCCAACAATATAGATGATGCTTAAAATAATGTAGGTACCTACATTACGATTAAAAAACACACTAAAATGAAAAAAAAAATTGCAGCGCCAGTTGAAAGTAAAACAAGTGAGATTTACCTTCATTAATTTAGGGAGCGAAAACATCAAGAAGAACTTGATTATCTTCCACCCTGAAAAGTTCGTAAGTTGTTTGCCCATCTGGTAGAACTCATTGTCCCTATCCTTGAGCGAGTCGACTCGCAGTCCGAAGGCTGTAGTGGCGATGACGTCATTGGTGTACCGGGTGAAAGCATCCTTCATTTCTACTTCGACTATTCCCATTTCTGAAATTAAAAATCATATTTAATTAATGGGGAATTCCAGGAATTAATGTTTTTTTTTAAAGAAAATAATAGTAGATAATAAATCTAAACGAAAATACGAAAAAGATCAAGACATAGAAAAATAAAAATTACGTTGATATTAACTTAAAATGTTTGATAAATCCGTCAAATTTTTTAAACAACCGGTCCTTTGTTAGAATGTGGAAGGGGGACGCGGGAGGGGAAAGGGGTGCAGGAGAGGAACGGGAACGCATTGGAAAGGACACGCAGGAAAAAACAATTTCTTTCTTTGAACAAACCCTTCCCTTATTTTTTCCTATACATACATTGCATTGCGATGAAACGTTAGTCATTTGTTGTGCCCACGCCCGCGATGTTTTCTATTTATAGGTTTTGGTGAGCTTCGGCGTAAGGGAACTTGCAACAAAAAAAATAATAATAGGGGCCCATAGTTGTTTGAAAAATGTTTATTCCGTATAGTTTAACGGCAGGGGTGGAAGGCAGAAGGGGGCTGGAATAGGCCACTTGCATGGATTTCATAACGACCTGGAAAAATTCGTGTGGATAGATTTTTTTACTAAGATTACGAAAATGTTAGTAAAAATTTTTAGAAATGTACAGTTTTTTATTTTTAAATTAATAAATCCATTATTTTAGCTCGTGACGTCACTACATGAAAATGTCCCGTCTCCGATTATGTTCCCTTAATTTCGTAAAATTCCATTAATTTTTCTTTATATGGCAACACTTTGATTTCCGGCGAATTTTTGAAATTTCGTTAACGTTCACTAGATTTATTGTTTGTTCTATGCGAACTTATCCTTTGGTTTGATTTTTTGATAAAGATGGCGGTGTTTTTAAAAGGTGTTACGAAGAGAACCCCGTATAATTTATTGCTATTCGTGTGGAAAACGTTATTTTTTTTAAAATGATTTTCGGCTATGTAATTATCGTTTTTTCGCACCCATAAAATTATGTCTCGCCTTTCCGGTTTATAAAAAATGGTCTGATTTTTGGGATTGAAATTTTCAAACAATCGCCAGGGTTTCAAAAATACGATTTAAAAAAAATACAGAATGTCTTAGAATATTTACCTAAACCGGAAAAAAAATTAAAAAATTTTGATGCAAGTGGCCTATTTGGAATTTATAAACCAAAGCATGGCTTAGCAATTTGTTCTAGTACTGGCCCTTTAGAAGCGGATATATATTTTTTGAAATTTGGAAGATAAGATTTTTTAGTCGTGTATTATTATTAAAAAAAACGTTTATTTTTGGAAAATACGTGTAGACTGTAGACGGCATTTTTTGTATGTATACTGGTTGTATTATACTTTTTTTTTCTTAAATTTATTTAATCAACTTCACCAAAAAAATACCTTAGAAATTGGAAAAAATTGCTGCATACATTTTTTCGATTTGAGTGTTTCTATTGTCAATAATGAACTTGAATTTATTATTTTTCGCTAAAAAAAGATAGACAGATATTGTTAAACATAAAACATTCAAATATCCATTTTCTAAATAAAAACAGCTTTCATACCATACTTAGTACATACGTTAATGTTTTGTTATCTTTAAATAATTTTATCATGGAATTAAAGATCTTTAACAAATTGCAATCAAAAACAGTTAAACAAAAAAAAATAATAGATACTATGTTAAATAAAAAAATATTGGAAGAAACTAATTTTATCTTATGTTTATCAACACATTTCATTGACACTAAAGAATTACAGAAAAAAAAAATTAAAATAAAAAATACTTCAAACATGCCAAGTACTATCCAGCTAGCTTTTTATTTTCAACAAATAAAAAATATTATATTTTAAATAATAAGGACAAGGGTGATTTTTTCAACAAAACCATGTTCTAAAAAAATAATAACGATTGTTTCTATTTTTAAATAATAATGGTCTCATAGAGGCAAGACTTCTAGAAATTTTAATACTAGAGTTAAGAAGCACCTAACGTGTTTGAATAATAATTATTATTTTCCTAAATTTACTAATCACATTTTGGAAAGAAATCATTCTATTGATTTAAATTAAGGGTTAAAAAATTTTACGTACAACAATGGGTTTACAATAAATAACTTAGAAATTTTAGAAATTAGAAAAAGTATTAAAAGGCAATTAAATATTAAATAACCATTTTTTTTTCAAACCAACTCCATATTCATATGAATATTAATATCTTTAATTAGACTAAGTTATTTTTGACATTTAGACATCTTGATTACTATTTGATTATTTTGTTTTAATTTATAAAAGTTTTTAATATTTGAATGCAATTATTACCTCTCAAAAAATTCATTTTCATTTCAAATAGTTGTTTGTAATGATACCATTACAAAATTAATTACCACTCTTTGTAATGTTTTTGTCCATAGTTACTTATTTGTCTATACTTGTTTGTCTATTGTTATTTTTGTTAATTTTAATTTTATCCTGATGAAGAAACAATTGGTTTTGAAACATGCTGATAATTTTGATTAAATATGTGGTGTGATGATCTCGCCTTTGGGCCTACGAAATAATTCCTTTAAAATTGAGAGATCGATTTAGAAATATATTTAATTTTGTAACATGGAATGGTTTCAGCATACGATTCTCTGTTCCCAATTCATGGGGGTGATTTATGGGTCCTTACTACTAAATAACCACATGTGTTTGCGTAGCCCAAGTGCATGCGAGCCCCGGCAAAGGCCATTCTTCACAAAACTAAGAAGGGACCCAGAATAACATTTAGAGGGATTTTTTCAGGTTCATTATCAAGTCAGGGGCGGCCGATGAATGTTTGCCCGAGTGGTGATTGATCTTAAAGCGAGCAGATTGATTTGCGAAACAATTATCTGGTGAATTTTCTATGGCAGTGGGGAATTGAAAAATTAGGCAATAAAGATTGATCGTTGGTGCATTTAAATATACTAGAGCGACGCGCCGATTAGGGGTTAAAATATTTAACATATTTGTCAAAATAAGATTGCAGAATTCGTTAAATAGTGACGCACGCAAAAAGAACGAAAACGTGTACAGACAATGCTTATATAATGTTATTATATAACCAATAGAGTCAACGCAAGTATTGAGAAAGAGTATTAGATTGAAGTACGCCACTGAGCTCTTCTTTTAAGCGTTATTGGGATAATTTATGACTCCGGCGCAGACAAAATTAGTTTGTATTTTGTTATGTAAGGTTACACACAAAAAAAATAGCAAACATGAAAGTTGCACGGAATTCTTGAAATTTGGGAACTAATGCGACAGAACACTATTAAACGTTGAAATATGCATATTGGGAGATGTGCCCACTCGAGGTTTTAAAAAAAGTGACTAATAAATTATTGAAACCACACGATTAGATGGGTGGGAGTCCGGGGGCAGGGGGTGGAGACGAGGACAGTCGGGGTAGAGAAGTGTTGGTGGAGAGTCGGGGAAAGAACCTAGCTGCATCTTGGGATAAATAACTGCATGACGGGTTGTGTTTTAGAAGTGCTTGGTTGAATTAAATATTATTGTAGTGAATTGATTTGTGAAATTATTTTGTGCAACATGGCGAATTTGGTAAGTTTGTATAAAATTATTAACATATTTAGTACGGGCCTTGAAGGAAAGAGTCAATTAGGGTTTATATACAAGCCTTAGGAATCTAGGACCTTTTTTTTGTCGAGCGGAGCTTTGCACATTTCCGGGTTGACCGGCTAGCAAGTACCTTTGTTGGGTGAAGTTATTCTTGAGACAAGACCGTTGTAAAATAATAATTTAGTTAACTAAATAGCATTTGAAACACAAAGTGCGCTTTCGGGCAATAAATCTTAGACGAGAGACTTCATTTAAAAGACGGGATTTTGAAACCACAAAACAATAATAAAATCCTTTAAAAGTGCTTTGTTGGTGATCTAGAAAACTAGGTTACTGGGTATTCTCCAATACATAACGGGTACCAAAATACATAGGTATAGAATGTAGGTATAAATTAATGTGTAAAGCGCCTTTGAGGTGATAATTATTATTTTCGAGTCTCGCATTAATATTTTAAACGTAGCTAGGGGACTATATTCAGGAAGGTTTTTTTTGAAAGGCATTGGGTAATATAACGGTTTATGAAGGGTGCGTAGCATGGGCATTTTTGATTACTAACAAAATCTGACATAATTAAATTCCCACTCCAAAAAAATTTCCCATATCTTATCCCAAATTTTAGGTATCACGACAAGTCTATTACATAGGACTTTGCATAAAATTGGTTCGATATCTTATCATATAATCACCTTTGGTTCACGTTCAGGCATATTTCCTTCGATATATTCGATTTAGCAAAAAACTCTCATATTGTCGGTCGAATGAAGCCGTCGGTAGGTATTCACATTTTAGCGTAATGCGCTATATCCACCTACTTAATTAACAAACTCTTTTTCTTCAAACTTAATTGAGCGGGTTACGACTCGAGAATGGACGGCGGTTGTCGAATGGGTTTACGGGTCCAGCTTTCCTATTCCACCATGAGGAAGTATCTCACGCGACTTTATCGGGGGGCGATGTGATCGAAATGCAGGTGGGCTTACACTATTTTTCTAATGTGGAGGCGAAGTAAGCGAGGGTCGTGTCTGGTCCGAGCAAATTGGAATCCCTTGTGATCACATCTCGGTAACGTGGATCTCGTACCCGCTCTAGACTGGATTGGAAGCGTGGCCGGAGCCATTTCATGATGTCGACGTATGTACGTCACTAAGGCATTGGGGGACTTCAGGAGAACAAAGGACGTGCACCCATTTCCCCCTCCCTCTACCGCCGCTCCGAGGTACCAGCGGATAAAAGTTGTCGTCGCGGGAGGCCAGTTTGATGCAGGACGAAGATTACGATCTGGCCGGACTACCTTCGTCATGGGGGAAACGAAGTGACGAAATTTGCGTGGGCTTCACTACCTTTTAGGTTACGCTCGTGTGGGGTCTGCCTTGTCGGCGGAACGAAGGGAACATGACATATGGAATCGTTTGGCAGCCGATCGGCGGTTCTTTGTTGGAATCCGGATAAGTTTTCTTAACTACCTTTTGGTTTACGATTTAGGTATTTTCGATATTCGATTTAGCAAAAACTTTCACATTGTCGGTTGAATGAAGCCGTCGGTAGGTATTCATATTTTAAGCGTAATGCGTTATATCCACCTACATAAGTAGCAAAAGTTCTCTTAACTCCCTCACACTAGGAATAGGGATCATCCAGCATCAGGGTGGGATTGTACTCTGGACGAAAGCGCAGCCGGGGAAATAGAAGGGAGGGAAGCCAGATTCACGACCTGGTGCCTTTCATTCTTGGACCCAGCACCCTGGACGCCGAGCTTGACCTTCCTTCTTTGAGCAGATATTTGAGTTTGAGCTTGGGGTACGCCTATCGTAGAGCATATGCCCGTGACACATATAGGGGAAGGTCCCAAGTTACGCTTGTGTATGTTATGCGAGAGGACGTATTTTTCATTCAAATCAAATACCGATGACCATCGCGATTGCAGGCTGGCGCATGTTTCTGTAACGTGCCTAGAAAAAACGTAATCAATATTTCTACTGGTTCGACGTTTCTTTGTTGGAATCCAGATAAGTTTTCTTAACTCCCTCACACTAGGAATAGGGATCATCCAGCATCAGGGTGGGAATGTACTCTGGACGAAAGCGCAGCGGGGGAAATAGAAGGGAGGGAAGCCAGATTCACGACCTGGTGCCTTTCATTCTCGGACCCGGCACCCTGGAAACCGAGCTTGACATTCCTTCTTTGAGCTAATTTTTGAGTTTGAGCTTGGGGTACGCCTATCGTAGAGCATATGCCCGTGACACATATAGGGGAAGGTCCCAAGTTACGCTTGTGTATGTTATGCGAGAGGACGTATTTTTCATTCAAATCAAATACCGATGACCATCGCGATTGCAGGCTGGCGCATGTTTCTGTAGCGTGCCTAGGAAAAACGTAATCATTATTTCTACTGGTTCGAGGCGGCGTGCTGGACGGAGAACGGGACTATTGAGGACATGAGTGACTGCCAAGGCGAGGATCGGTGACATCAAAATCTTCCTTAATTAAATTCATACATCGCCAGATCAGAGGAGGGAGCGGCCCCACCGATCTCCTGACATTGCCGATTGTCTAATCAACTTCGGTTTAATGTTTATTTTTTTTTTTTTTTTTAAATATAATATTTATATTTCAAAATAATCTTTTTTTGATACAAATAAACTATATAATAAATTTTCACTGATTTTTTTATTTTTTATTTTGTATGATATTTCTCTTCTATAGAAGCAGACGCTTGTGATTAGAAGAGGGACGAGTATCGGGATGAAAAAATATTTAAAATATATTTACAAAATATATTTTGAATCTTTTGATTTAATTGTGGTAGATACTTAAAAAAAAACAAATTTACAAGTTATATAATTTATGATGATAAATTTTATCAATTTGTTATTTTTACTTTAAATTGCTCTTTAATTGCTTTTAATAGGCATTTATCGTCTTCGATTGTTCTTATTTTTTCAGGTAGGCTATTGAAGTATTTTTTTCCTAGATATGTGTAATGATGTTGTGCAAATGAGGTATTACATTTTTGTGTTGGAAATATATGCTTTTGACGAGTACGACTTTCAGTTAAAAAGCTATGATTTTGTTTTTCTTTTATTATTTGGATTATTATATTTTTTCGAACTAGATCATTAAATTTTAATACTTTAAATTCTTCAAAAATAAGGTGAGTTGGATAATCTCTTCGTTTTTTCAAGATAATTTTTATAATTAGACGTTGCACAATTTCAACAGGGAGTAGATTTGTTTTGTATGCAGCTCCCCAGCTTACTACAGAGTATTGGAGATTTGACTGTACTATAGCATGGTAGACTGATGTTAGATTTTCTAATGAGAGAAAGTTTCGGATTTTTAAAAATATGTAAATTAATTTCCTTATTTTGTTAACGGTAAGGTTGATTTGATCTTTCCAGTTCAGGTTTTTGTCTATTGTTATTCCTAAGTATTTGATTTTATTCGAAATTTTTAATGTGGAACAGTTTATTTTACAGTTATTTTTTTTGTGATCTTTAGAATTATCATGTATAATTATATCAAAATTTACCGGAACGTCCTTTGATTTTATTGCAAATGGTATAACGTGAGTTTTTTCACTATTAAGAGATAGTAGATTTATATCAAACCAGTGTTTAAGTATGTTTATGTCTTCTGTTGCTTTTTGTTTTACAACTTGCCATGTGATTCCACTTTCAATAAGTACTGTATCGTCGGCATAAGAGGTTATACTACCATGAAGTGGCTGTGAGAATATACCGTTTACATATAAGATGAATAATATAGGACCTAGCACAGTACCTTGTGGAATTCCATATTCAGATGTCTCTTCGTCGCTATAAATGTTATTTATTTTGACACATTGAGGGCGATTTTTTAGGTAGCTTTTTATCCAATTTGCTACTTTTTCATTAATGTTCAAATTATCTAATTTTTTCATAAGTTTTTTATGGGATATGCTGTCAAACGCTTTTCTCAGATCTATAAAAATACCTATACATTTATTGCTCATATCAAGGTTTTTATATATGCGTGATGTGACATTTGCAATCGCGTCTTGTGTGCTGCGCGCTTTTCGGAATCCGTATTGATTGTCGTGAAGTATTTTGTTATTTTCAATAAATTCCATTAGTTGAGATTTTACGATTTTTTCAAATATTTTTCCAATATTTGAAATGAGGGAAATTGGTCGATAGTTAGTTACATTTTGTGCGTTTCCACTTTTGAATATAGGTGAGATAATTGTCCTCTTATAATTAGACGGAAATATTCCATTTTTTAAACTTAAATTAATTAGGTGAGTTAATGGTTTTATCACGTGGCTTTTAATAGATTTTAACATATTTACAGTTATGTTGTCAAAACCTGGTGACGACCCTCCTTTCATATTTTCAATAATGTTTAGAATATCTACTTCCTTGATCATTTTAAAATGGGACAGTGAGTTTACACTGTGTATATCTTCGATAATTTGTTGAGTTGTCGCTCCCTTTGTTACATTAATTTTTTTAGCGAGGTTTTGTCCAACTTTCGCGAAGAAGGAGTTGAATATATCCGCGCATTTTTTAGGGTTTTCCTCTGCATTTATTTTTACGTCATTTTCGTCTACAATTACCTTGATTGAATGTTTTTGTTTATTGTTATCTATTGCACAGTTAATTGCTTGCCAGATTATTTTTGGATTGTTTTCAGAACTTATTATTTTATGTTTGTAATATTCATCTTTACTAATTTTTATTAAGCGTGTCAATTTATTTTTATATTTTTTATAATTAAATTCTATTTTTTTGTCGTTTGGGAATTTTATTGTTTTTTTGTAAAGCTTACCTTTTTCTTTGATTGAATTTAATAAACCCGGTGTGATCCATGGTTTTAAGTATTTATTTTTATCTAAATTACGATATGGAATATCTGTTTTTGAGTTTTCTACATGTTTGGATAAAATATATTCAAAGTACTTTGAGCATATTTCAACTTCTTCGCAGTTGATTACAGGTTGCCAATGTTCCGTTTTCAAGTTTTCAATTAATTTTTGCAGATTTATTTTGGTATATGATTTTTTTATTGATTTATTTTTTGTTTGTATTGTTTTTTCTTCCTCGTACAAAAATACACACGTATGATGATCGGTGATGTTATTTTTCCAGACAATGGTTTTTATTTTATGAAGATCTTTTATGTTAATATTCGTCCAAAAATGATCTAGGCAAGATGGTTTCTGACCTTGAATTTCGCGCGTATTTTCATTTATACACGATTTAAAGTTGTTTTCAGTCATACAGTTCAAATATTCATGTTTAATTCTATTGTCTATATTTTTGTTAATATTGATATTAAAATCCCCTGTTATTATGCAAGTTTTGTTTTTTAAATTTGATATTATATTTCGTATTTGTTCGATAAATAAATAAGCGTTCGATTCATGCGTTCTATAGATTGCTAACAAATAATAATTGATTTTGTTGTGGTTAAGATGGATTTCTATGCAGTTTGATGAATCTAAGTTGTGTTCTAAATGTGTAACAATATTATATTTCTTACTTACGAATATCGCAATGCCACTGTTTTTATTTATGTTTGTGTTTGTTTGCATGTAGATATAATCACTTAAATTATAATGTGGTGAGTCACTGTTTGTGTATGTTTCAGTTAATACTATAACATCCGGCTTTACATTAAGATTATTTACATTGAGTATAAATTCTTCTATGTTTTTTTGAAGGCTGCGGATGTTAAGATGGAGTATTTGTATACCAGAGAATTTGTCAGTGATGATTTCGTTGCACTCTTTTGCACTTTGACTATTGAATTCACTGATTTTGAAGCAGTTGTCCAGTTGCGTGTTTACGAAGTCATCCATAGTTGTTTGTTTTTTTTTTGTTTTTATGATATTGTAATATTTTTTTTAGTTCTTCTATGTATGTGGTTAAAGCAGAAGAATGTGTCCGATAAATAATAATTATATTAAATGAATAATTTATTAAATTTATCTCTAAGTTTAATAAATTGACAATATTCACCATTATTTCAATTACACTTGTGACAGCGTAAATATTTGATATAAATATGGCAACGCCGTTATTTCTGTTAATTATATATTTTGTTGCGTAGTACAAGTAACTCGGTATATTATAATTAATTTCATTCGATGAATGCGTTTTTGATAATATTATAGAGTCAATTCTATTTAATTGTTTAATAGTTATTAGAAATTCTTCGAATTTTTTTTCCAAAGATCTAACGTTCATGTGTATATTATTAGGCTGACTGTAGGTTTTAAATCATTAAAATCGTTTGTTTTATTTACCGTGTTTAAAATCCTTTCGTCTATTTTATATGAGTTATCTATTGCGTTTATTATAAATTCGTTCATTTTGAGGTAGTAATAATTATAACAATAATGTTGGCGCTGGGAATACACTTCACATTTGCAATTATAGTACGTATTATATGTGTGTATATTATCACTGCGTGTTAACACTTTGCGGGCGGGCTTTTGGAAATATTTTTTTGAAATATTGTAGATATTATTTAGGTTTTCGTTACACTTGTAATTAATAATATGCATAATTAGTCGTAATCGATGCTATCCCTCGCAATTTTCAGCATTTTGTTTCTATAGTTGCACTTAGTACTGTTGGCTGTGTGGTCCGTGGTGTTTTTTTCTCCATATTTAGAATTTTGTCTGGTGCAGTTTACACACGCTGGTATTGTTTCTCTTCCCGGACATTTTGAAAGGATGTGGTCGCCCATGCAGTGTGGGCAAATTGGAGGGCCGGTTCGGTGTAGGCACTTTTTAGCTGTATGCATGAACATACAGCAATGAAAACATTGAGTTAATGGACTGCAATCTTCAATTTTTACTCGTTGAAACTGTATATTTAGTTTACCGAGTGCAAGAAGACTTTTCCGCATTTTGCCACTGGTTTCCAAGATGTAGCTAGTGAATTGGCGCTGTTGTTCATTTACGTTTGTATTTTTTATTTCCGTTATTAGTGTGATTTTATTGTCTTCACTTTCCTTGTAAACATCTTCAATTCCTTCGTTCTGGGTAATTATTCCGCAAACTATTTCGTCTTCAGTAAGATTTGATTTTAATCCTTTTATTATTATTTTTGGTCTTTTCTTTTGAATTTCATTTACCACCAATTCGGTTTTCAGTTTTTTTATTTCGGCAGTTAGAGTATTTGCATATTCCTTTTTTGGGCATGATATTATTATTTTTTCTTCTTTTGTTTTTCTCAAACCGTTTATTCCTATCTTTATGTTGCTTAAATTTATTTCTTTTTTTATTATCTTTTCAATTTCTTCTGCTTTAGCATTATTTTTGGTCGACGAAATGATGATTGAGAATCTCTCTTCTTCTCGAGGAGTAACTTTAGTTGTTGATAATACCTGGGCATAGGATGGTATTGTTGCGTTTTTCATTATTTTTTCAATGTTTCCCACCAGTTGGTCGTTTTTTTCAATTAGTTTGTCTTGTAGTTGAATTATTTGTTGTTGCATTTTTAATATATCAGATTTTACTTCATTATCAAGATCACCAATAATTTTTTCGATGTTGGTTTTGGTTTTCGAGTCTTTAATCGTTTGGATTTTTTGAACTTCATTTTTCAATGTTACTAATAATTCTTCTACCGTCATGAAAGTGTTACGGTAACGCGAGCGCTAGGACAGTACCGAGGCGCGGGCTGCCGTTACGAGCGTAAGAATATAACTGAATATAACTTATGCCGGTGCTTTAGGAGTTAATGGAACTCAAGTCATCGGCATGCTGATGAACTTCAACATCATCATCAATCCAGAGTAGGATGTCACGTTCCAAAGCCTCGTGCCACCCACACATTTCCTGAACAGTTCCTGACATCGGCTATCACACCATTAATCGGAGCAGACCCTCATATCAAACGGTATGAGATGACCTCTCATCATCATCATCAACATATTTATAATTTGGCGGCGTATTGGTCGATAATATTCCCATTACCACTCTATGATCCAGAAACACACATCAAACCCTTTCCCGACAGAAGGCAAAACATGTCGATTTTCATTCGTCGCTTGCAACCTTAACATTCTCTGGAGGAGTTGGAATTGGAAGCTGATTTGGCGGTCTATGACCATCACCTTATCAGTTGGGCTATGGAGGAGTCCAATTATTTAAACAGCACATGTTCTGTCTCATGTTAATCCAAAATACCTACCCGTAGAATCAAATTAACAAAATAAAACAAGCTAGCTAACTAACAAACTGCATCTAGAACTGTGAGTGTAGAATTATTGCACTCCGTACTGCTTTGAGTGTAAATCTTTTGTTAGAATATACATAAATGTCAAATTATTTTCATGATAGCATTTTATAGAGCCGCAGAGGGTACGCGACATCGCATCGAAAGGTAGGATATTCTCAATTCGCCGTTTGAATGTAAATTTTTATACTAGATGCTAGGAGGGAAAATGCAGATTACTTCAATAAAAATAGTCGTCGGTGAGCGTAGGTGTATAACAGGTGCTAGGGGAGGAAGCTGGATGAATATAGATAGATAATTAGTTAATTTTCAAGCTAGTCAGACTCAGTCATTGTTATTCGAAGCCCTGCAAATTGTAACACGCCATACCTAAAAGAACAAGGGTTTACCACAAATAAATTATTAATTGAATTGGATTAACTATACCAAACCACTAAAACAAAAAAGTACACAACGTTGTGGGGTTAATTACAAATTGATTAATTAAGAGCATCTCGTCACGTTTGCATAAAAGTATTACGTGATGGGGTTGAGAAGGCGCTGCAAAAGGAATGCAGGGGAGAGTCGCGAGAACGGGCGAGCTACGAGTTTTTAAAGGCCGGGCGGGATTGCGCCGGCAGGGTAGCTGTAGCTGTAGCAGCATTTTCGAAAGCAAAAGCTAGGTTTTACTTCGTAGGGGGGGGGGGTTTATCACAGTGGTGTATACAAAGTGACATGTTTTAATTTTATTACAATGTCATCACAAAGTGAATTTGAAATTATTGAAGAAAACATAATATTTTTCACTCAATTTTCTAATTACATCGCATCAAGTATTATGAATATGTACCTATACGTGATGAGCCGAGAGCCGAGGTTCTTGCTAATCGCTAGACGGCTAGTGCTACGAGTACTTTGATGTTGGCCATGGGAGCTTGATGGTCCGCGCGGCCTTGTTAGTGTCTAAAGTCTAAACCAACCAAAAAATCAATAAACATGATTTTATTTTCACGTGAGCTGGACTTATAAACAGTTGCTAGAGCAGGCGGGCGAGTAGATGGTTTGACCCGATCGCGATTTACGATGCGCAACAACATAACTCCCGGAGGTAATTGCGCCTACAATAAACCGGACCTGCCACAAATTGGTGACAGGCAAAATAAAAACTTGATGATTGCATTTGATTAAACTTGACCATGGAATACGCGGCGCCATTGAATCAACAATGTAATTTAATATTACGATGAGGTCAGTCAGCCGTTAAGTGATTTTTAAATTGGACGAAATTATCTTCTGAAATGTCCTGCCTGTCTAATAGTTTTGGTGTGCTCATTGCGACCAAATCTTAGTTTAGGAATACTTTATAGTAGGATAAGGGAAATTGACCACCTTCCATGGCAATTATATTATTGCTATTCAACAAAAATATTGCGGTTCTTATTTTTGAACAAAAAACGTTTTCAGTGGTTAAACAAATAACATTGGAAGATGAGTTAGTAAATGTACAGATAATGGTCAAAGATGGATGAAGGTAAAGAAGTTATAAATAATGGAAATCAATTACTGGAAAATTAAAGCCAGGAAAACAAAAGAAACACATTTGAAAAAACATAATTATAATGATAAAATAACAACAAAATGTGATCACCTAATAACCTATAGGTAAAGAGAAAAAAAATCTAACATTCCAAGAATACCGCATATTGCCTAGTTCAGTTCAGCTCAGCGATTATTTCCTCCATTAAATGTAATGCGTTTCAAGATACAGCAGATAGATTTAAACAAGGAGTTTTTGGATATTTCATATTTTTTTATATATTTGATGATGTGGCCTGTACAATACTTCTTTAACATATTAGTTGGCCTCCAGCAACTCCGTCAAACATGGTCATCATTGCTTCTAAATTTTAAAACACTTTGCAAGATCTTTTAACAAACTTTGGAAGTTCATAGCAAGGTAGAATAAACTATGATGTATGTATAGTGCGAGAAAGGTAGTTCAGGATCAAAAGGATCACCGTCCTATTAATGGAACTAACCCAGAAATGATCCAATGTAAACACAGAGGAAGATGGTTACAAAAACGAAGATGTTAAAAATCTGGTACCTACGTTGGTTTTCTGACTTCTTCATTTCTTCCAGATAGAAGTCAGAAATGGACTGTCCGCACTCCGCCACGAAGTCAAACATTCCCCTTATCTTGGCGCTGGTGAAGGCTGGACTCATGGTGGCCCTCATGTCTCGCCACTTTTGGCCTGAAAATGATAAATAAAATATGTCAACATCATGTTGCATAAAAATATCTCTATTATTTCCCAGTTTTCTTCAGGGTTGTGATTGCGAAATATTTTCACAAATAAATACAACCGTGCGAAACAATCCACGATAATACCACAGAGAGATGAACACGAAAATATTAAAATAAAAATTGCAAAAATCTTTCTACCACAAATATTTTAAGATGGTATTTTTTTTTAATTACAAGCGGAGGAAAATACATTATTTACAAGCATTCAGTTTTAATACGATGTAATTTAATTGAACACACTCGTTTTGCTAATAATGTTTATTTTTCTATTAATTAGGTAAGTTTCGTGTTTTTTTTTTACTAAAAACTAAACAAATCATATGAAAATTCTTAGCAAAATGTACATATAAATACAAGAGAACAACAGCATTACACGAAGTTAAAAGAGCCATGGAAGAAGATGAACACACCTCTCAGAGTGATGAGATTATTTCCAAACAGAGGGTCGGTGTTCTCATCGATTATTCCCATATGGTCGGTGAAGTGGTCGAAGTCTTTGATGGCAATTTGCTTTATGAGGTCAAGGTCCATGATCATCAACTGTGGAACTAGGAATTGTCGGATTCCGATGTATCTGAAATGTTTAATATATATTTCCCTTTTCATCAATGTTTTAGAACTTCTTGCAAGTGACCGACCGAAAGGGAAAGGAGCAGGGGCTTGCTACGGACGACAGAGACGCGTGGCCTTTGCACATAACGTTCAGTGTTCAGTATTTTGTACGCTATAGAGCGTAATACACGAGCCCGATTTTCAGCCCGTTTCCAATTGGAGACAAAAGTCAACATTTTTTGATTTGCGCGATCGCTATTTTCACCTCCATTTTACACATCTAGGATTTCAATTGTCATCACTGCAAACAACACATGAACCATACTGTTTGTTGTGATGCCTACTGAAATCGTAGGTATGAAAATAGAGTTGAAAACAGCGATCGCGTAAAGCGAAAAATGTTGACTTTTGTCTCTAATTGGAATCGGGCTGAAAATCGGGCTCGTGTATTACGCTCATATATGAAGTGGTGGCTGTTATTGTCACAGTGTTCCCAGTTTGAATTTTACTGAAGGTCGAAGAAAAAGCTCGCGAATTTTAATTTTTGCTCTGCGACACCAAGGTAAGTTATACTATTCTTTTTCGAAAATTAAAATTACAGGTATGATTCAATGTACCAAGAGTCCGATTAAAAGTCTAGTGGTAACTCGAAGGCCAAAAAATATAACGGTCATAATACTCGTATTTTAAAGAACGTTACGTTGGGGCACAATAGGGTGTACCCCATTCCGGACTGAAATAGAAGAATTTATTAAAAAGGCAAAAAACATCAAGGAATTGGAAGAAGAAAAATGAAACAAAAGCTGAAGTTTAAAGGTAAACCAAGCCAAATATAAAAAGAGAACCTAAAGAAGAAAACGCGGCTTATTTGAATTGCCATAATTTATACTCCAAGTCCATTGAAGAATAGAAATGGGCACATATGGTGTGTGCTGGTCTAGACAGTAATGACGATGACAGAGTTCTCATCTGTGAACTGTGCCAATAATTGTACCCCTAATTAATTTTCCACTGTTCCAGAGGGTGAGGTAGAATGACAAATTTTCCCTTTTTCGGGCTCAAACTTTTGATTGCAATAATTAACTTAGATAAGCTCTCTCAAATTGTACTCAAAGCATATTTTTTATTTATTATTTATTTTATTTTATTTATTTATTTACTTTATTTTTTATTTTTTATTACATTATTGTAAAACTGCATATCTCAATACAGGAATGCCCTAGTGAGATGTGCAGCTTATGTTTTTATGTATTTCTAATATTATCAATAAATAAATAATAAATAAAATTCTAATATCATAAAACTATATTTTCAGATAAAGAAAGGATTATTAGAGCTGTGAGTTTTAATATAGATAATCTTACTTCTCCCCAGTACCGAATTTGTACATTCTCACTATCCAGTCCTTGAAGTGCTCCTTTCTTCGAATGACCCACAGCATGTGTCCCACGAAAGGTACGTGGGTTGGGAGGCTTTTGACCCCCCTTGATCTGAAGTGGTTATCTTCCCATCTGGAGTACAAGTAGAGGACACTCAGCAGACCGATTATGACCAGAAGGACGACGAACAACATTTTCTGGAAGCTGATAGGACTATTATTAGACGGAACACCAAAGAAGATTGGAAGATATTGTATTAATAACCTACCTACTATCAAGAAATTTCTTTTATGATTTTAAATACCGCTTTATTTTATTTGTGTACAAAAATTTACAACATTACAGATATTTTATCTAATTAATTGTAATAGTACCATTTTCACAGTGAGAATGTAGCGCCAAAAACCTTACAAACTCATTGAATTTTTCGAAGAATATGTCGAAATTTTTATCCAATATATTTAAATAGCGTATCGCTCTTCCCACGGGCGAATTCGGGTACAGATTTGTACGACTCAATCGGCAATATAAAATGTTATGGTGACGTCCCCGAGAGTGAGACTCTGGTACAAATAAATTGATTTGCGCCAGAATCTCACCGTTAGAGACGAGGCCATTAATTAATTGAAAGAAGTATTTTAGCAACGCAAAACATCTAAGAGTTTCTAGAGAATGGTAGTTAGTCATACCTAGAATAAATCTCGATGGATATATATATATATGGATATGTTCCATAGAGGCGTAAAAATAAAAAACGAAGGAATCTTTTATAAACTCTTTCAATTTTTAAAATATAGGATGCTTCAAATGGGGCCCAGATAATACAATTCGACTCCCAGATAATACAATATTGAACATCTTAATATATTAAACAAAGTCAGGTTAGTTACACTATTAATAACTCGAGAACGGCGAAAATTAACGAAAAAAATAGTTATGGCGAAAATTTTTTTACCCATACATTTTGTATGGAACGAATTCTCATATTTTGAAAGAGCTGCGGGAATTTTGTGATAAGTAGGCTATAATATTGAGTGGTGAGTGAGTCCCAAAAACTAAAAAACGTCAAATTTCAATGCGCTGATTGTTTTGTTTTTATTCTAAAACATATAATTCTGCCTCTCTTTCTTACAAACTAATTGTCAATAGTCGAAAATGAGACAAACAGTGGACGTATGTCTCCATCCATCCAAAGGAAGGATATAATAATTATAATTAAAATCCCTCAGACGTATAAAGAAAGATAAAAGTAAATTTTTTTTATATCAGGTCCACAGCACATGAGGCCCCGAAGAAATTTATTCTCTTCAGGACCTATGTCATCTTAGGGGATGCTGTGTGAAGGGTCTTTTTAAGGAAGGGAAGGATAGGAAGTTCTGGGAAGGAAAAAGAAGTGAGGGGTGGGTAGGAATCTTCGGGTGTGACGGACGTATGAATCCATCCCTCCAACTGCGGTCCAAGGCGATGGATCGAGAGAGTCGAGCTGAAAGGTGAAGGTGAAAAAGCCTCCCTCAACCAGTCTCTCTCGATCCGGTCCGCCACGCAGTAGGTGGGGAGACGCATCCGCCGCCAAGACCCGGATAAACGTCACCCCATGAACCCGGGCACCCCTGCTAAATCACCAAACGTAGCGAACCACTTGGGGTGACCTATGGGTGGCGTATGACAGAGGTGTTGGTTATCCAATAAATGGTTCCTGGGGCGGCGGCACCGATATCCGCCTCCCAAATTCCCATAAGTAAGTGGAAAAATAAGAAAACTCCCAAAAAACATAATACGTAATAAATACATAAAAACATAATACGTACTCAATGCCATATCTGATACTGACAAAAACAAAACACGGACAGTTGTGCATTGATGATTGCTTCATTGTGTAATTTTTAACTTAAGTAATAAAAAAAAACTGAATTTAATTCAACAGTAATTGATTGTGAGGCGGTACGAAGTTCGTCAGGTCAGCTAGAGTAAATAAAATTATTGCGAGCTCGGAGTATTTAAAAAAATTGCTGATCCAATCACAAAAAGCACAAGAAAAAAATAAATTTGTAAGATTCTTTTTTTGTATTTCTTGGGCATTAACTATAAAAATTTCTGGACATTTTGTTTTGAAAAGTTTTATTTTCTATTTACATTTGTTACCGACGCCCAATATGTAAACAAGAGTGTTAGACATTTTAAAATTAGAATCAGGGAACATGAAATTTGTTTACAAATTAATAACTATTCCGAGTTTGCTAACCATTTAATGGAGACAGGCCATAGCTTCAACAAAGAAATTTTTTTTTAAACATTCCAATATAAATAAACACTTAAGAATGTTTGGAAATAAACAAAAAAAAATAAATCAAAAATTAATTTAGTTATTAAAATAATAACACTCTGCAAATCGCCGTTATTAACAATGTTTCCAAGTAATGTCGACTACTCCCACCTTCCTTCCCCTTCCTTAAAATCACCCCTTCCACTACCCACACCTAATTAAATCTATTCATTTTTGTACTTGCGCGGATTGTAATGTATTTTTGTAATGACACGGATGTTTCGAAACAGGTAGCAAAATATAAAAAAAAATAGTAACAAATGTACATAGAAAATAAAACTTTTCAAAACAGAATCCAGTGCCTAGAATCTCTTTTGCCAGGTTCATATTTTAATGTCAAATGGAAAAAGTCAGGCACACAGATGCAACGTAAATATATGTATATATACCTACATATTATAACCAACTCTGTAACTATCACACTATTAGATATTATCACCAGCCTATCGACTAAATAATTTTATTAATAATAAGTTTTCGTATTTCTATTACATGTACTCGTATACACTATACATAGATATTCTTAGTTTTGTATCAATTACTACTGTTAACTAAAGTTAAGTGACTATCATATTACCAAAGTTTATCATTTTAAGTTTATTGTTTTGTTGTACAGTTTATTAACTATCTTGCTATACAACCTTATATTAATGGCGCTACTCAAACTGAAACACGAGAAATCATTTCTTTATTGATTTGGGCAGTTTTGTTAAAAAAAAACAACCAATGTTATTAGCGTTACACAATCTGTATGTTGTTTAAAAATAATATAATAGGTATGTTCGAATATTTAATTTTTAAAAAACACGCGCTGGCAAATTTATAAATACCTAATGAAAAGGATACCTATTTGTTTTTTTGATTTAGGGCCAGTTGTTGTTGTTTTTTTTTTTAATTAACTCCACACAGGAGGCCCTGAGGAAAATAATTTCCCTCGGGGCCTATGTCATCTTTGAGGATGCTGTGTGGAGGGTCTTTTTGAGTAAAGGAAGGAGTGAACATGGGTCTTGAATAGACCCATGTTGTAGGAGGGAGGAAACACAGAGGCCGGTAAGTCGTTCCACAGCCGAGCTGTTGAACTCAAGAACGAGTTGTAAAAACGACCCGTTCTCATGTGACTAATGTCAACCTTGTACAAATTTTGGGCGCGTGTTTGGCGTGTTTCTCGACTATGCACCGGAGCCGAGGAGATCAATGACGCTAGTTCCTCGGAGCATCTTCCATTGTAATACCAGTAGAACAAGGACAGCATTCCCACCTGAAGCCTGTGCTTTAAAGATTGCAATCCGTCTGTTAAGATGGGAGAATCTATCAAACGGACCACCCGTTTCTGTATAGAGTCGAGGGTTTTTTTAGGTATTTTGGAGCTCCAGACCAGAGGTGTCTGCCAAAATCAACCGTGGGGCGCACTTGCGATTTGTACAGGGTTAGCAGTTGTGTACTATTAAAGTATCTGCGGGCCCTGCACAGTACGCCTAGTTTCTGGGAGGCTAACTTAACTCTGGTTTCGATGGAGCCCCCATACCTGAGCTGGTCACTTAAAGTTACACCAAGCATATCAATGGAGGTCCTTTTCGGAAGAATGCTTTCGTTGAAGGAGATTAGATTATCATTTCGATCCCTTTTAGACGTTATCAAACATGATTGGGTCTTTGAAACATTAAATTCGACGAGGTTATTCTTACCCCAAGAGAAAACATTCTCGAGGTAACCGTCCATTCTTTGCTTCAAAGCCCTCCGAGCTATTGGGGTTTGTGTGCTCTTTGGAGGCTTGTCAAACAAAAAGCTATCATGGACTGTGCTGTCATCCGCGTAACAATGAATCGGTGCACATGACAAGAGGTCGTTGATGTGCAACAGAAACAAAGTCGGAGACAGAACCGATCCCTGTGGGACGCCAGCATTGATCGAATGCGAGGAAGAGGTGAAACCGTCAGCAACCGCCTGAATCGACCTCCCCCTCAAAAAGTCGGCAATTCATGCACACAAGGATGCGGGAAGTCCGTAAGAACGCAGCTCGTTGACAAGCGCTCGATGGTGTACCCAGTCAAAGGCGTTGGAAATGACCAGTGAAACCGTTTGGGTCTCACCAAAACGTTCCAGGCACCGTCCCCAAACACGCGTCACACACGCGAGAAGATCACCGCACGAGCAGTTCCGCCGGAATCCGTATTGACGGTCGTTAATAATTTTGTTCTTCTCGAGGTATGTGAGCAGTTTGTCATTGATCTCACGTTCCAACACTTTTGACAGAACAGATGTGATCGCTACGGGGCGGTAGTTGGCTGGGTTGGAGCGGTCACCTTTCTTTGAAATGGGGTGAATGATCGCTTTTTTCCAACCAGAGGGCACAGAGCCAGACTTTAGGGACATTTTGAAAAGCTTCGTCAAAATACTTCACTAAAATTCAAATGCAACGTTGTCATCGAAAGGCCATTCAGCGCCATTGTATTTGTTTGACATTAGAAAAGTTCAAGTAACGTAGATTCTAGGTGCGTTTTAACTTTCTATCAAATAATAATAATCTGACAAGCTTAACAACAGTTCAATAGTAGTCCTTTGCTTATTGATTTTTTAAAAGCTGAAACAAACTGAAACTGCTGCTAAATGGCCATTTGATGAAAATGTTATATTTGAATATCTGTGAAACAACCCGTTATAGGTATATTATGTTGTATCATTTGATTAAGAATTGAACTGAGAACGTCGCACTATTTTAGATTTCTGCAGCCGAAAATCTGTTAACTTCGCACTATTTTACAATTCTGCAAGCCGACAGCGTCGCACTACTTTATAATTCTGCAGCCAAAAATCTGTTAACTTCGCAATATTTTACAATTCTGCAAGCTGAGAATGTTGCACTATTTTATAATTCTGCAGCCAAAAACTGTTAACTTCGTACTATTTTACAATTCTGCAAGCTGAGAACGTCGCACTTTTTTAAAATTTCCCAGCCAAAAATCTGTTAAATTCACACTTATTTACAATTCTGCTAACTGAGAACGTCGCACTATTTTACAATTCAAATGGGTTGGAAAAGTTATGAACAACTTTTGTATCGACAAAACCTACATTAACAAAAACCTAAAACGTACTTCACATTATGTTAGGAAATGAAGTAAATAAAATATAGTAAAAGTTTCTGTGCGCTTGGCACAGGTGTCGGTAGCAATGAGTTGAGGTTCCGTGACATAGATGTCAGGAATGGCTATATTTTCCCCCCAACAGACCCATATTGGAGTTTATAAATATAATGACTCTCTAAAATTCTACCTCTTCTGCATCAGTTTGCCTTTAAAAGGAAACACTACATTATCGGTCCGTTGGGGTCTTTAAGGGAGTTTTATATATTTTTTTGGTTAAAATACATTTTGGTCCTTCTACCGGATTAAACATTTTGGTTCTTCGTATCGGATTAAACATTTTGGTTCTTCGCACAGGATCAAAATCAAAAATTTCGTGCCGTATCCGTATTCGATTGAATCGCGAGTGACCAGAACCAGCATCTTCAACATCGATCATCAGAGGATCTTCACCAAAGAAAGGGCAAGTGACCAACTTCCATACCTTCCTTATTTCCCCAGGCAGGAGAGCACGATCAAAAGATTACACAACCGTATTTCTTTGTTTGTTAAAAATTAAATAAAAAAGCGGATTGATTTTATTATTGCTGTGAGATTAAATTGATTTCATACCCAACTTAGATATTGTAATAATCAATACTAATTGTTAACAGTACTAATTGTTTAGAATACTAAGCAAGTATTCTTAAATCTTTTAAAAGATTTATTAATTTCGAACGGTTTATTGGTAATCCGTTAATTTACAATTTGAATTCGCGCCAAGCGAACGCAGCCGTGACCAATGTTAACGCATGCGCGGTGAGAAATAAACAATAAATATTGTTGATGTATTGTTGTTTGACAGTTGGATGCAGATGGTTTTACTGTTGCTTCAACATTTCGCGAGATAAAATACGTTGTTTATTGGTTAATTAGCAAAATTCTGTGATCAAAGACAGTGCACGTGAAGTGATTAATTAAAAGGTGATTACCATTTAACGTTTGCATTCTGTAAGTACCTTATTTTTTGGATATAATGGATCTGAAGGGTTTGATCGCCCAGCGCGGGATTTGTAAAGCGAAATTAACAAGATTCAACGACCACATACAAGGTGATAATTTATCACCAGCTGAAATTGAAGTCAGATTGCAAAAATTTGAGCCAATTTTGGATATTTTCGATGGAATTCAAGATAAAATCGAGGCGATGTCGCCGGACGAAACGGCGAAATCTGTGGAGAGGGAAACATTTGAAAATTCATATTATAGTCTGGTAGCCAGGGCCAAGGATAAATTATTGAATAAAGTTCGGAATGCGACATCATACAATGTAAAGTTGCCTGTTTTGCAATTGCCGAAATTTGACGGAGGCTACGATAAATGGTTAAATTTTAAGGACACATTTATAGCTCTGGTCGAAAATAATCCGTCGTTGGAGGTCATACAAAAATTGTATTATCTCAGATCATGTCTAGAAGGTGAGGCGGCCAAGTTACTTATTTCACTTCCGAATCACCAGGACAATTATTATACTGCCTTGGAAATTTTAACTAATCGTTACCAGAATACGAAAATTATAGTGCATAAACACGTTGAGGCATTGTTCAAATTGCCTGAGATAAAATTTGAAAATTTCTTAGCATTAAGGAATCTTGTTGATGAATCCGAATTGCATTTAAAATCATTGAACAATTTAAATATACCCACCGAAAATTGGGATGTGATGTTAATATACTTATTGTCACGAAAATTAGATACCGAAACTCGTAACCATTGGGAAACTTTTGCAACCAAAGATAACCTACCTACATATAAAGAGTTCATAAAATATTTATCAGATCGCGCTCAGGTTTTAGAATTTGCTGGAATCACGGAGGGAAAAAATAATCAAGGTAAAACTTTCCCTTTCAAGTATAGAAAGGAGGCAATGATTTCATTAACGCAGTAAATGAGGAAATGTATTATTTGCAAAGGCGATCATAAAATTTTTAATTGCAAAAAATTTTTAATATTAAATGCTAAGGATCGAATTATAAAGATACGTCAGTTAGGGGCGTGCTTGAAATGCTTGTACCCAGGGCATAAATTAAAGGAATGTAAAAGTAAATATAATTGTCGTATATGCGAAAATAATTCGCACAATACTTTGTTACATTTAAAAAAGGAAATAGATAATTCAAAGTCTCCGGATAATGAGAAGCCGTCAACTTCCAATAATGAAGTTTTAGTTACAAATCATTCAACGAAGTTATCGAATAATTTTGTTTTATTATCTACCGCCGTTATTAAGGTTTTAAATAATAACGGAAACTTGATTAAAGCTAGGGCTTTATTGGATTCTGGTGCACAGTCCAACTTTATTACAGAGGAATTCGCAACAAGGTTGCAATTAAAATCAAAAAGGGCAAACATACCGATTACCGGAATCCAAAACAAAATAATGAATATTAAAAATAGCATAAATTTAAGAATTTTTTCAGGCTATTCAACTTATGAAAGAGACATAGAATGTCTCGTTTTAAAGGAAGTGACAAGTAATCTGCCTCAAATTTCTTTCCAGAAAAGGGATGCCAATATACCTGATGGTCTACAGTTAGCGGATCCTGCCTTCAACGAAACAGGCTCAATAGATATGCTACTCGGAGCGGAAATTTTTTGGGAAATTTTGAAGCAAGATCAACTTCGAAATGGCGACTCAGGACCTATCTTACAGAGAACCGAATTCGGCTGGCTGGTGTCCGGACCCATCGTCACAACAAAACTAAAAAGAAAGCACCAGTATGTGTTAACCGCGGACATAGAGAAAATGTACAGGCAAATATTGGTGCGACCCGAAGACAGGGATCTACAGCGTATAGTTTGGAAAAATTTCCCGGAGGAGGAAATTCAGCATTATCAACTTAACACCGTTACTTACGGATTGGGACCGTCATCATTTTTAGCAACTAGATGCCTGGAGCAGTTGGGAGATGAAAATATGTCTTCAAACCACAAGGTCAGTCAGATTATAAAGAATAATTTTTATATAGATGATTTAATTACTGGCGATGAAACTGAAGAAAACTGTTTATTAATTAAAGAACAATTAATATCGGTCATGGCATCCGCTGGAATGAACTTGAGGAAATGGCGATCAAATTTGCCCTCATTATGTTCAAAGCAAGAAAACTTGTCAGATATGATTATTAATACAGATTCAAATGACAGCAAAATATTGGGTCTGTCATGGAACAATCAACAGGACAATTTCTTATACACGGTAAAATTAATAAAAAATCCAATTATTACCAAACGGCAAATGCTATCAGACATTGCGTCCGTATTTGACCCTTTAGGATTAATAGGTCCCGTTACTGTTGTTGCTAAAATATTGATGAAAAAATTGTGGCAGGCAAAGGTTCAATGGGATGAACCTATCCCATGTGACATGTTGAAGACATGGGAGGCCTATGTGAATGAACTACCTCTATTAAATAATTTCAGAATAAGTAGAAAGATAATATGTCAAGATCATGTAAATTTACAGCTACATGGATTTTGTGATGCTTCGGAAAGGGCATATTCAGCCTGTGTTTACATGATATCTACTGATAAATTGGGTAAGAAGCACTCCAATTTGATAATGTCCAAATCACGAGTAGCACCTTTGAAAAGCGTATCTCTGCCCAAATTGGAATTATGTGGAGCTGTATTATTGACAAAATTAGTGAATTACGTTAAAGATGCTATATGTACACCAGATATACATACTACATACTGGTGCGATTCTCAAATAGTACTTTGCTGGGTCAGAGAGCAGCCTGCAAGATGGCACACTTTCGTTGCAAACAAGGTAGCGGAAATCCAGGAAACCAGTCAGCCGGAGCAATGGAACCATGTAAGGTCGGAAGACAATGCAGCAGATGTGCTCTCCAGAGGAACCAGCGTTTCACAATTATTAATTTCCAGCATTTGGTGGCATGGTCCAGCTTGGCTGATGCTGGACTCAGCATGCTGGCCGAATACTGACACATGTTGTATTGATCCACCTGAGATCAAGACAAGCTCAGCACTGTTGTCTGCAGTGAAACAGGACTGGGACATTTTTAATAGATATTCTAGTTTTACCAAATTACAAAGGGTAACGGCTTACATTATTAGATTTCATTTTAATTGTAAAAACCCTTTGCAGCGCCGCTATGGTAATTTGACAGTTGATGAGTTGGAAAACTCATTAAACAAATTAATATCTCGGGCACAATCATACTGTTTTAGCGGCGAAATTCAAGCTTTAAATAGTAGGGATGATGTGCCTAGGAGTAGTTCTTTAAAGTCATTAGATCCTTTTATTGAAAGGGATCTAATTCGAGTGGGGGGAAGGCTCTCAAAGGCTAAACTGGTAACCGAAAGTCAGAAACACCCAATTTTATTACCTTCGCATCATAAATTAACAGAATTAATTGTAAGACACTATCATTACTTGAACTTACACTCGGGAACGCAGTCATTATTGGCATTGATTAGAATGAAATTTTGGCCGATTAAGGGAAAGAATGTTGTAAAAAAGATAATTAAAAAATGTATAATTTGTTATAGATGTAAACCCAAAACAGAGCAGCAGTTGATGGCCGACCTACCAGCTGAAAGAATAACTGAATGTAGGCCATTTCAAATGACAGGAGTGGACTACTGCGGACCAATACTAATAAAGTCGGGTATTCACAGAAAAACGCATAGCGTTAAATCATATATTTGTTTATTTGTATGCATGGCCACAAAAGCCATTCACTTAGAAGTTGTGCTGTCTTTGAGTGCAGAGAGTTTTTTAAATGCTTTGAAGCGGTTTATCTCGCGTCGTGGTAGACCAAGTAAAATGTTCTCAGACAATGCAACCAATTTTCAAGCGGCTAATAATGAACTAAGGGAAATTTATAATTTTTTTAATATGTCTAATGATAAAATTGATAATTATTTATCCGCATTAGGAATACAGTGGCAATTTATACCACCTCGGGCTCCAAACTTTGGGGGGCTCTGGGAGGCTGGGATAAAATCAGTTAAACATCACTTAAAAAGAATAATGAGTATCGCTTCATTAACTTATGAAGAAATTAATACGGTGTTGTGTCAAATTGAATCTTGCTTAAACTCCAGGCCACTGACTCCCTTATCGAATGATCCTTATGACCTTAATCCTTTAACCCCTGGTCACTTTCTCATTGGAACTAGTTTGGCAGCGATTCCAGAGCAAAATTTGGAACATATCACATTCAATCGATTAAATAATTACCAAAAACTAATTCAGATTGTTCAATCTTTTTGGTCGAGATGGCGAAAAGAGTACCTGGCAGAGCTACAAACCAGGAACAAATGGACTAACCGGAGCCACGGACAGTTGCAGCCTGGCGACATGGTCATCCTGAAGGAGGACAACGTCCCTTCTTGCTACTGGAGGCTGGGACGGGTGAGCGCAGTACATCCTGGCGCTGATGGAAGAGTTCGAGTGGCGACTATCATCACTTCGCGAGGCATAATCCAGAGGGCCATTTCAAAATTATGTCTACTGCCAATAGAAGTCCCCCAACGGACCGACGCAGATGAAGAAAACCAGAAGATTCCCAGGAAAAACTATAAAGAAATAAACTTCCCGCAAGTTAAATAAAGTGGCAGTGAAGAAAAGGCAAAGTTATTTTAAAAAAAAGAGATATTTTCAAAGCAATATTTAAAATAAAATCAGATCAAGACAATGTACTAAGTAAACGGTGCGAATTACATAAATAAACCAAGATTTAAAATAATTAAATTAAATCAAAAACAGCAAGAGGCTTAAAAATAAAAATAAAACTAAAAATGAAACACTTCAAGATGGAACTTCACAAGAATCAAGATGGGCCATAGCAGAACATTCAAGCCTAGAAGGACGACCAAGGAACTTCGCACGTCAAGATCTCAAGATTGCTATTTATTTATGTTTTTTGTTAAAATGAGAATTTTGTTTTTTGTTTTATTAATATTTACATGAAATTATTTTTATTAATTAGATTATTATTAATAGTACTTAGAAATAGGTTAGCTATTATTTCGAATTGGTTATGTTTTTAGTATTAACAGTTAAAGTTAAAATTATTATTATTTTATTTGTTTTTTCCAAATTAATTTGGCATATATGTATATATTTAGTTGTTTGATTTTGTATTCTTGTTTTTTATTTTTAGAAAAAAAAGGTAGCTCCCGTTCCTTTTTTGGTGGGGAGTATGTTAGGAAATGAAGTAAATAAAATATAGTAAAAGTTTCTGTGCGCTTGGCACAGGTGTCGGTAGCAATGAGTTGAGGTTCCGTGACATAGATGTCAGGAATGGCTATATTTTCCCCCCAACAGACCCATATTGGAGTTTATAAATATAATGACTCTCTAAAATTCTACCTCTTCTGCATCAGTTTGCCTTTAAAAGGAAACACTACATTATCGGTCCGTTGGGGGTCTTTAAGGGAGTTTTATACATTTTGTTGGTTACAATACACATTATTTTTTTCATTTGAATGATGTTGATAAAATGAACGTCAGATAAAAAACACGTTACCGTAGGTCGGTTATTGCAACAACAAAAAACATCTTGTCTAGCTGCCAAACACTGATATAAAAATGCCATAAATAACTTGTCTAGGCTTACCGTCGCTCCAGAGCGCTACATAACGTCCATTCACAAAAAACTACGCACAAATAATGGCGTCCGGTATTAACTAATTCAAAGGATATTACAAAATACTGTAGTGTGGGGTGAAGTGAAACAGCGAAACTTGTTAAAAAAAATAAAATTATATGGCTCGTAATGAAATATATTTTCAACATCGTTTTGGCGATGATTGCAATTATATACAAGCATTACAATATTTTTTGTGCAACGTAAGTTTAAATTATAAGTTAGTACATAAAACAAAGAGGAAAAATTTTTTTTATGCATATGCATGTATTTACATATATGTGCACTGTGCAGTGTTATGGAGTTATTCCTGACGTTGCGTTTATTTGAAAAAAACTTGTATTAATTACTAATTTAAGAATCAATTAAAAAAAATTGGGGCTTTTCATAATTTTTGGTCTTATATTAATTATTATGTTATTTATGATTTTAAACCGAAATTATGTCTGATATATGACTTCTTTTTGTGAGCGAGATTTCTTTAAAGTGAGTAAGTCTTTAAACGTAGTTACCTAGATTCTGATGGTACTCCAGTTTTGTAAGCTAGTATTCTCGTATATATTTTTTAATTCCACTTTTAGTTTTAATTTTAGGATATGTAGCGATTGGTGTGAGTCCACACTTACCATACAGTTACAAATACATTAATTAATACTCAAGCATGATAAAATTATATAAAAAGTACGATAATAATTTGGTAAACTAAGGTGCTATAAAGATTTTTCTTAGCTTGATATTTATCTTTCCAATTAGAATTTTATTTAAATAAATTTTATTATTATTTATCACAAATAGTGCCCCTATCTGTAATAAATGCCCCTAATCTGTACGGTGTAGAGATGGGGTAGTAAACCACCACCCGACCTGTTTATTAAGTTTCCTG
Organism: Limnephilus lunatus; assembly: GCA_917563855.2. Classification (NCBI taxonomy): domain Eukaryota; kingdom Metazoa; phylum Arthropoda; class Insecta; order Trichoptera; family Limnephilidae; genus Limnephilus; species Limnephilus lunatus. The sequence continues at coordinate 29,784,147 of OU830596.1, forward strand.
TGCAGTAATTTGCTTACAAATTAAACTCTAAACAAGATATCCCTAAATTTTATATTTTCTTTGATGCCATATGAGCGATACTCCATACTTACTATTGATGACGTCACTCTTATTGTGGATTCTCATCGGCACAAAGTATTAACATTATTATTTTATTTATTATCATTACCATTAAAATATATCCACTTCATGTGCTCTAATATAAACATAGGTACATTTTTACATTTTAACTTCCACTTCTAATGTTCTAATACTGATTACATACAACATAGCTTTTACACTTTTCAAATTAATGAACTACATTGTTTTTACCACTATAATTTTTTTTTATTGTTCTTATTCCAAAAGCATATGAGTAATTAAGTAAAAATTAATGTGTTTTGATTTTTTTAATGTTTTTGTTGTTCGTAGGTATATGAATTGTTGTATCTACGAGTTCTCTAAAGTCATCCAAGTGGAATTAGCTTTAGATGTATGTACTCCTATTTTTTTTTATTGAGTTTATGCTTTATTTGTATATTTTGTAATCTTTTTTTAAGTTTGTTATGTACTGTTGTTATAAATGTTATTTGTATTTTATATGTTAAAGCCCAATAGGGCGTCAATAAATAAATAAATAAATAAAAAATAATTGATTATAAAAAATCTTTTAACCCTTAAGGTTTTTTGTAATCAATGATAGTGGTAAAAACAACGTAATTTATTAATTTGAATTAAAATGGTGCCACAAAATAAGTTTGCTGTTTTAGAAGAAGTGATTTTATACTTATCTTTGGATTTTCTTAAACTATGTATATTTTTAATTTCACTCGGAACTCGCTATACGTTTGGATTCATTTGTACAGTAAACAATTTAGTGTTCATTTACGCCTTTTTTCTTCTTGTTTTGTATGGAATGTGCAGAAATCTTAAAAATAAGTCGACGGTAAACTGTTAAAAACTTCATAGATACCATTTAAAACGTTATAGAAAATTCTTTTTTTAATACTTATTATATCTAATTCCTAAAGAATCTTCTGTATTAATTTATATTTATTATTTTCTGGATTATTTTGCGAGTGATTTTTAGCCTTCTAATATGATAAATACCCAAGACAGCAGTAATGAAATACTTTTAAAAAATAATACATTTAGACTTCACCCCATCTGATCGGCTTCACCCCACCTTAAGGTATTTAGACACATTGTGTAATACTATGTGTATGCGGATACACTGCGGACACAAAGTTTATGAACTATAACGTAAATAAATAAATAATAAAAAATCGAAGCACAAAACTTAATTTGATCGTAAGATTTTTCAAGGATAAAAAACGCTGACGCACTTGAAATATTATTATACATATATTCATAAAACATATAAAACTATTTTGTTAAATGGGTTCCCGCGTCGTCATTAAAATGTAATAAAAAAAATGAATTTCCTTTTTATTTATTTTATATTAATTACGATGTAATTTTATTTGCTGATGAAACATTTAAATTTGTCCGAAAGTATTTACGTTAATATGTTTATGTAAATAAAAATCTTTCAAGGTTTTTACCATAATATTATTTTTTTAATGTTTTTTTTTGCCCACAATAGTACTTATGTTATATTACGCGACAAACTTTAATACCGGCCTGAACATGGCACGATCCATTTTCGGGCAGTTAGTTACTGACTTTACAATTAACGTAGGCGAAAGAGAAAGATGAGCAAAAACATATGTGCGACAGAGAAAGGCATGGTCATTGAATCAATGTCAGGACGGCATTAAAGTCTGGCATGTACTATACTGAACCTATATTGGTTTAGTGTTTGACATTGACCCACTTCTAATCAAATCCATACTTCAAGTCAAACTTTTATCAACGCGTTTTGATATGAGTCGAGAGCTCAGTTCTTCTAATGGGTTGAGAGGTACAAAGGTTATTCTGCTTACGCGGTTCCGACTAATGAAAAACAACGATCATAGAATTTAATTTGATGTAATTAACGTGAATTGCCACATTTGTTTTTTTATAGCATATCTGACCTCGTATTGAAAAAAACATTCTTGCACTATTCAGTCAGTTGGTATAGTTTGATAGGTGAGTCGACAAGTACGTCCATATACAAACAAATTATGTGGTCTGTTCCGATCTCATCGATTGACTTGATGTAAATTATCATGTTTATCAGTGGCAGAAAGATACAGGTCCTATGATGAAGAAAAATAGGATTTTCAAAAATGTATACGGATGCAACTACCTTTGATTCAACAACTATCTTAGAAGCAGAAATAATACCATGGACTTGCATTTTTATGATTGTGTTGAATTTTGAGTATTATGACTCAAATTACATTACTACGCTTTCTATGGGGAAAAACAATTTTAAAACATCGATTCTTTTATAATACACCACATATCATAACAAAATATTCCACTTCATTTAGAAGCAAAAGGACTCCAGTCCGTTTATTTGTTTTACTCAAGTCAGCATTTTTAAAGGCTTTTCATCATAGACATATGAATATTTATAGACCGGAACATAAAGGTGAGGGGTAGAAACCAACTACAGCGGGACGAAGAGCAAGAAGACGGCTTTGGTGATACGTGATTCGTCAAAACTCAATCTGACAGTATATAGGCATCTCGCACTATAAAATCATCATTTAGTTCTTAAAAGTAAACTCTGCTTTTGAATGAATAGACCTTTTTACGCGAGAGCGCGAATTGCTGGCCGCGCAATGAATAAATTTGAAGTTCAAATACGTCAAATTAAGGTCGCCTATAAGGTCGAGTTCAATATTTTGCTCCTGTAGTTAGTTAATACACTTTTACAAATGTTTCATAATTTACTTACCCCAGTAAACAGTGACCGGCACACGCCGTGTATCTCGGAGTGATAGTGTATCTATGGGTGGTTTGGTATATTTATGGTGTATGTTCAAAAACGATCATATTATGTGATCTGAATTAGCTTAAAATAGTGTAAAATAATGCTTGCCTATGGAATGTAATACCACAATTGGGTTTATTCTCTTTTTCTCTTCTATTTTTACACGTTTTTATAGCTCAAGCGACCATTTTTACCGTGTTATTTACGATGAGAGATGACACTGGTCCGGACAAGAATGATGAAGTCACATTTTTTAGATTGACGCGTGGCTCTCGCAAGCCCAGCCGGTTCAGAAAAATGGTTCCAATGGGAGGGGGAAATAATACGCCTTTTATCGCTTAGGGCAAGTCCATGTATTTTGTACGTCCGTGCTTTTCATATAAAATATTTCATTTTATTTGCTCGTTTTTAAAACAAAACTAATTGATTTAATAATTACTTTTTTGTTATCTATCAGCATGGATATCCGAAGAAGTTATGAGACCATAGTTACAGAATAAAATGTTTTTTGGCTCTCCTGAACATTTACCTTTTTGGACTTGCATCCGTATGCTTTTTGGGTTCAGAAATTCATATGTATTTTTTTCAAGATTTGGTATTCGGTATTCGGTCGAATACCGAATGGTAGCCGAATATTCGTGGCATCTCTAGTTTATTAGATGACTGCGCAATTTTAAAGGTAAAATACAAAAATAATTAATTAAATAAAACAATTACTTTGTTCGTAACCATGAAATTTTATTAAATTTATTACGACCGACCGGTTTCGCTTAACACAAACTTCATAAAGGTACACATTAAAATAATCAAGAAATACATTGTGTTTGCTTATATATATACATATATTACACTTAGGGTGAGAAAAAATATGACATAATATTATAATAGAAGCAGTAATTAACAGTAATAGTAACAGAGAGAAAGGGACAGAAAATGTATACATGATGGTTCACCGTATTATTATATTGAATGAAACAAAGCACACGTAGCAGTCAACTAAGCGTTTCCTTGACTTTTCCGCATTAAATTTTCGACATCCACTTTGAAAAGGATTGGACTATACAGCAAACTCTGCGAAACTCAAACTCTGGTTGACGATGTGTTTACTATTAATAATCTTCCAAATATTTACAACGTCACTTTTAATTTATTTTATTTTAATTTTTCGTTTAATAATCACGTTTATTTTTAGACAAATAAAAATAAAATTCACTGCATAGACCAGAGGTTCCCAAAGTGGGTGCCGCGGCACCCTGGGGTGCCGCGGACAGAGGTCAGGGGTGCCGCGAGGCGCCCCTGATGTCTCTACTAAAAATCAAAATTTACATGAACGAATACAAACATTTTATGAAATGGAAAATCACCCGCGTGGCCGGTCCGCGCTCTGGGAATGGATTTTGGGTGGGAGGAACAGGAGTGGGGATACGGTTGTGGTGCTGCGCTTGCAGCGGCCGCGTGCCGCATTCACTTGTAGTTTTTTCATTCAAGATTTCATCATTCAGGAAAAAACTACAAGAGTGAAAGAGAAAAATGGGTGATGATGGAGGCAAAGATTGTTTTCCAATATTGGCCCATAGCGGAGTTAATGTTTCAAATAACTTGCTGACCCTTTTCACAGAGCACCTATCACAGTTAACTGACTGGTTGGCCAAGTACTTCGCAGAAGACCAAGTGGAGAAGTTTGTATGGATCCAAGATCCAAGCGCCCCAAGAAGAAGATTTAATTGACCTCTCGACCGACAGCAGCCTAAAAATGAAATACGCTTGTTCGGATTTGACGGAGTTTTGGATATCAGTCAGAAATCAGTATCCGATTCTAAATGGAAAAGCTGTAAGGGTCCTCATTCCCTTTGCTACTTCATATCTGTGCGATGCTGGATTTTCGGCGGTTGCGGTTATAAAGAGCAAATATCGCTCAAAAATAAATGTGGAAAAAGAAATGAGGAGTAGCTGTATCAAGCCTTATTCCCCGGTTTGAAAAATTGTGCAGCGAGGTGCAGGCTCACCCGTCGCACTAACATTATATGACAGGGGTGCCGTGAGAAAGTTCAAATTTTCTAAGGGTGCCGCGACTTGGAAAAGTTTGGGAACCCCTGGCATAGACTAAAAATATTCACTGGTTTTCTGTTAATTTTTATTGAACTAATATTTTGTGTGCTCGCTGTGTCACTGTTGTTATTGATATAATATGTATTATTGTTAATTAATTAATTCGGGAATATCGCAAATTAATCAAGTAAACGTTAATATTTTAATTAACTGAGGAAAAATTAGCGAAACTAATAAAAAAACATGTAAACAGAAAAATCAGAAAAATGTACGGTCACATCTAGGACTCGAAATCGGGAGCGTATTTCCAAAACCTATACCGGTTCAGTCGCGGTAGCGACCATTTACATTTTCAATATCAAAATTTCAATATTAAAAATAAAATTATTAACTTCTAATATACACATTGGAAAGATTATTTTATCTAGATTTTAGAACAATTTTTGTTTTTGCAAAGTGATAAAAAATAACCAATATAGAGGTGTATTTAAAATGTAAATTGTAAACACCACGTTGTCCGCCCCGGGTGCCACCCATGCTGTTGTCAAACACGAATAGCACTGCTAGTCGCGTTTCAGTTGACAGGTTGACAGGTTGCCATGTTTACGCCCCACGATCTGTGAAGTTTGTGTCATATGCCAGAGCAGGAAAATATCGATTTTTTCAGGAGGTTGATAAATTATCATTGTATATTAAAGTTGCTAATTGATAAATTAATAAAAAAATATATTTTTGTTAAAGAAGTTGATATAATGACTGAAATCGTAAATTTGAGTTGCGTCGTGAATTGAGTTGCCAACCAGTTTTTGGTTTCTCCATGAGCGTAGGCCCTAAGTAATGAGATTATTGTCTATTGTTAAATCTTTTTTGAACAAATTCTGATGTACTACGAACTTCATTCCAGTTTTTACCTTCAAATAACAAGACTGTATCATCGGTAAAGGTGATAATGTGGTCGGCAAACGAACTGTTAAATACATCATTAATATAAGTATTAAAAAAGTGATCCTAGAGTACATCCTGAGGTATATCAAAATTAATGTTAGCTGGACAACTTTCTTCTTTTTAATTCAGTTTCTCATTGTAGAAGATCATGACCACCACTCCAATTTTCATGGTAGACAAGGCGCCTTCACTTCTCGTGGTTCGAGAATTGCAAACACCGACACACAGGACGCAAGTGATACTTGGTCCAATGGTCACACCAGCGCATTGGTGACCTTCCTCTGCTTCTTCTGTGTTCCACATTGCCAGTGACTACAGGTTTCAAAATATGGAAGAAATCAACGCCCAGACGAGTCTCATCTTGGTGGTCTTCATTATGCCTCTGTCACACCATGTCTTTAGCATTTTACTTATGGCGTCTTTCGTCATGCAAATTTTTCTTTTCGCTTCTGTTTTATAACCTCCTTTGTCACTTATATACGAGCTTCGTCACTTTATAGGTATATAGATTATGCGAAAGTCGCGCAGCCGTGCGCCATAAAATAAAACATAGAAGACATTGGTTTCGGTATAACTTATTTATTTTCTTGGCTTCAGACCTATCCAGAAGCCGTCACGTGCGGCTATAGAAAAAGAGTCGAGCTTCATCTGGAGAGGATCCTGGGTGCGCGGGATCTTCACGAAGTCGAAGTCGAGAAGGAGATGGTAAATCATGGCCTTGGTTTCCATCAGGGCGAAACGGGAACCTGGAAGACATTAACAAACATATCAATAACAATTGGAGGAGAATAGGAAATAGAATATGGATCTAGATGCGGATCAGGATCTGGATCTGGATGTGGATCTGTATCAGGATCAAGATCGTGATTTGGATCTTTATTTTTAATTTTTTTTTGTGAAAACTGCACAAGAGCTCCGACTGCTTCCATCTAAAGCCAGTGAGATTACGGCATCACTAATTGGGGTAGGTTGTGAGGCTGAAGGTCATGGGGAGGGGAAGGAGACGAGGAAGAAGAATGTGGGGAAATACTATTCAGATCTGGTCACCAAACAGGGTTAAAGCCATTTCAAGCAGCTTTTCAATTCTGAATGGTGGTCTTACAACAGGGCGATACTGATAGTATCTTCCACCCCAAAACGTGCCGCAAATATACGTAGTAATATTTTTTAAAATTTAATTTATCAAATAAAATTTATTTGCGAACGCCGGGTTTTGAACCCGCGACCTTCGGATTACTAGTCGAGAACATTACCCCTCAGTCACGGAGGTCAAGAACCTTTCCCACCAACCCGTCTATATATTGAAGGCGGATCTAGATATGGATGAAAAACTGAATTTGGATCTGGATGTGGATGTGACTCTAGTAATGGATCAGGATCTGGATCTGAATTTTGATTTCGATCTGGTTGTGAATGTGAATCTGTAAATGGAAATGGTTCAGGATCTGGATCTGGATCTGGAAACTGATGAAATGTTCAACCTACCGATGCAATTTCTGGGGCCGACTCCAAAAGGTAGGTAGGAAAACGGCTTGATGTCTCCCTTGTTCTCGTCGGAGAATCTCTCTGGGTCGAAGGTTTCCGGGTTCTTATAGTATTGAGGGTCGTGGTGAATTGCGTAGATTGGGAAAAAAACAACCTTACCAATTTCGAGCTGGAAGTAGAACAAATATAATATATTTTTTCAAATCTATTCGCAAAATTTATCGATTTACGTAACATAATGAAAATCAATCGTGATTTGGGCAAACGTCCATACTTTTCAACGACGAAGAAACTTGGGCCTAGCTTGAAGCTTGACGGCTGATCAAAACACAATCGATGGAAAATGTGAAAGTGATTGAAGAACTACTAAAAAAATGTGGAATAACGCCTTTGACCAAAACACAACCGATTAATGTATAATATCAAGAGATTTTTATTTTACGTGATAGGTTTGCGCGCTATTCTTATTTGGTGGTGGTAGAGTGTACGGTTTCACGCACTGCCTGTCTGATGATACTGCAGGTGGCCAGAAGCGGAGGGTTTCTGAAAAAATGCACATGAAAATGCTAACAGTAAAACTGACGTTAATAACATAAATAAGTAGAAATATAGAAAATGCATTTTAAAGAATGTACGCAGATTTCCAATTTCCCTCGGGAGTCATTTTCAGGAGACCTCAGTTTCAATTATAAGAAGTAAAAAAATGATTTCTTAGTCGACTAGATACACAAAATCCTAAATCCTATTTGCAAAGATTGAAGAAAAAATCATAAAACCCGATGACTCACCTGACACAACCATGTCCAAGTACTTCATTCCCTGCAGGTCGTTGTAGTTGAGTTTACCCTTATTGTTGCTCGCAACCTCTTCGATCTCCTCTTGCAGCCTCTGCTGGATGTCTGGATGAACTGTCAGCTCATGCGCCAAGAAGGACAGGAGAGTTGCGGAGGTGTCGAAGCCAGCGACGAAGAACAGCACGGCCTGGGCGGTCAGTTCGTCATCAGTCCACTCTGGAAGTGGTCAATGGGAAATTAGTATCTAGTCCATATATATCACTTATCAATGAGACAATGGCGAAAATTGATTAATGGGTACCTACTTGCATAATAATTGTGAACTATTTTCACGTAAAACAAAATAGGTTATGATGTAGAAGGACTTAGAGGATGAAAGTTATGACTATATTAGAGCAACTGTAGTGGGTCCTAGCACTATTCCTTGTGTCAATCTTCAACGATATTAACATGATGTTTGCATACCCATGATAAGAGTCGCTTTAAAAATTAAAGTTGGCACAGTTGTTTGCTGTTCCAAGAATCATTTTCGATTAAATAGTTTTTGGCTTTTTGTGTGACTATCATATTTGCTAAAAATTATGTTACTCTTAGATTTTATCTCAGCGACTGTATAAAATGTTGTACATACTTAATATAATGGTAAACGGTTATTTTATTTGCAATGTAAATTAATGTAAGTAATGGTAGTACGAATTTATTGAACCCACGGCGAGTTTGGAAGATAAGAAATAGTTCCATATTGATCAAGTAACTATTCAACCCTTTACACTGCAATGGAGGGATGGATTCATGATAAATTTCTGGACACATTGACCCAAACATTTATCTTTACCAGAACTTTCTCTCCTTTCCTTAGGGGTCGTCCATTAATCGCGTGAGGCTCGAAAGGGGGGGGGGGGGGGTGTCGAAAAAAAATCACGAAACATGAAGGGGGGGGGGGGGGTAAAATGAGATATCACGTGTATTTATTTTTCATTGAACGCACGATTTCTAAAGGTGAACGTCCTATACTATGTACTAAAAAAATACACGTGATTGGGGGGGGGGGGGGAGTTAGCCTAAAACCTCACCACATATCACCAGGGGTGGGGGAGGGGGTCAAAAAGTTGCTAAAAACATCACTTGATTAATGGACGACCCCTTACTTCAAAAGACCCTCCACACAGCATCGTTAAAGATAACGCAGTCCCTGAGGTTAATTACTGTTCTCCGGGCTTCGTGTGTGAAGTTATTTGTAAAAAATAAAATAAATTTAAAATAATCCATAAACTTTCCAAGATCCATCAACAATCGAGAACTTGTAGTGTGTTAATTATTTCATTTGATTTACTTTACGAAATGAGTTACTTACTTCTCCTGACTGTCTCCTTTCCTACTGCAGATTCCTCCACAGAGGCGAATTCAGTTTCATTGAAGTCTTCCTTGTTTGAATCTTCATGATTCAGCACTCCCTTCTTGGCATCTATGAGGATTTGGATCACGTCGTGTCTGACTATGTTGTTCTTTTCTCTTCCTGCCATTGTATCGGCCACCAAATTTCTGAAGAAAATTTTTGTCTTTTCGTCAAAGAGAGAGATTCCGAAGAACTGAGAAACGAAAAAAAAAATTGAATTAAAGCAATTCATTTTTTTGTAGCTACTTAAACTAACACAACAGGTTATTCGTAATCCTTAATAATTTAAAGCAATAGCGCGTTTATGACTCAGCTGTCAAACGATAATGATTTTCATTAAAAAAATTAAGTTTTCATTTCAGGATTACCACGGTGAAATTATCAGAGGAATCATCGTTCTTCTCTTGGAACGGATTTCCGAATAAAGTATCCTGCAAGTAAATTCTAGTTATGAATACCAGTTTCACCAGAAATACCAATTGGCATTACATTAATATTTCTATCTACTAGCATTCGCAAAAGACTCAAATGTACCATTTAGGAAATTAAAAACAACAAGTATTATCATAAATTGTTACGTAAGTTTAAGGGCCCTATGCAAATAAATTAATTGACTTTATTAACAGGTAAGTTCACGATAGAAATAATCATCTCACCCGCCTGCCTTTCCCGTTTCACCCGGGAAGTGAATGTTTTTCACCGACCACGGAAAGCATTATCATAACATTTGCGAACAAGAATTGATCAAAGCTACACCCCCATTGACAAAGTTTATAGTAAAAATCAAGCAAATGTTCATGTTGGAGATTGCAGGAGACGGGGCTTAAGGTGCGGATAAAAAAATCCTGAAATTTTGGGTTTTATTTTTTTTTCACAAATAACGTGTTCTAGATAACGTGGAAGTCTTCTGGTAAGCAACAGTTGAAAGTAAAACACGTAGTTAGATTCACCTTCATCAGTTTGGGGATCCAAAAAAGCAATAATAACTTGATTATCTTTCCCCACGTAAAATTTGTAGCTTGTTTGCCCATCTTGTAGAACTCGTTGTCCCTGTCCTTGAGCGAGTCGACTCGCAGTCCGAAGGCTGAAGTGGCGATGACGTCATTGGTGTAATGGGTGAAAGCATCCTTCATCTCTACTTCGACTAGACCCATTTCTGAAAGTTAAAATGAACTATTTAAAGTTTTTTTTTTGGAATAATACATATTTCATCAAAAGGGAATTCCAGTCGATTAATTAAGTTTTTTTAATGAATATTTTTATCTTGTAACTTAAACATCAGTATTTAAAAAAAAGTAGTTTAATACTTAAAATATTTTCTACCAATTATGGCTTTTCCAGGCTCGAAATCACGAAATTTTACTATTGTCATTTTGTTCGCGCTGTTCATGCATGTGTGCATTAATTTTCAGCCTAACCTCGTATTTTTTCGTTGAACACGATGTGGGCTGGGCGTATGAATAGTTACTAGGGTAGGCGAGCGAGTAGATGGTTTGACCCGATCGATATACGATGCGCAACAACATAGCGCACGGAGCTGCTAATTGCGCTCTGCATAAAACCGGACCATGGTAACTGACCAAATAAATACTGGAACTTGAACTGATGAAGCCTTTTTTTATCAAACTTAACCGTGGGATTGCGCGCCATTGAATCAAAAATGTAATTTAATGTATCACGATGCCCTTATAGTCACCGAAGCGGTGCCCCTCAGGGCATTCCCTCGTGGCGTACCACCGAAGCCACCGTGAGCCACCGAAATTTTTATCCTGGCTATGTGTTTAGCTTCGTGTGGCCGACTAATGCACGGCTACCATAGCGTATTCTTCCAACGGACGATAAATATATTATTACTTTAGTCCTAGAAAATTTTACCAGCTCTAGCTTTTGCCAAGCCAGTATCTTGTCAGGATGGGACGCCAGCATAGTAGCTTGCTATCCTGGCTTGAAATAATAGCCTTGTGTGGCTCGGGTATCAATGAGAAAAATTTTAAATACGAAGATTACAGGCATATTTCTTTTTGCCCAGACCATGTGAACGAAGCGATCATTATCCTCTTTTAAGTGCACTTACGATGGTTACAAAAACGATGATGTTAAAAACTAGATGCCTACTTTGATTTTCTGGCTTCTTCATTTCTTCCAAATAGAAGTCGGAAATGGACTGTCCACACTCCGCCACGAAGTCGAACATTCCCCTCATCTTGGCACTGGTGAAGGCTGGACTCAGTGTGGCCCTCATGTCTCGCCACTTTTGACCTTAAAATTGTAAATAAATGTGTCGACATAATATTGCGAGTACATGGAACAAGGATAACTTTAATGTTTCCCAATTTTCTTCAGAGTCGTGATTACCAAATGTTTTTCACAAATGAATTTAATTTTAAGAGATCTTTTTGGAGTTTCTTGCATTACTCTGAGATTTGATCAATTTCAAATAGAGTATTTTTCAATCCAATATATAAAAGCATTAACTATAGGTACAAATCTAGATTACAATAAAGCCTTTTATTTTTTTTATGACTTTATGTCCTGGTTAAATCTTCCCCACGGGAAAAACTACAACCTTCCATACATTTTTCCAGAAATGATCATCTAGTCATTTCACGCTATGCAAGTGCATTATATAAGTATAATAAATACAAAACAATACAAGAACAACATGTCAACCTACCAGAGACCAAATGGGAAAATAATTCACCAATAGATATTTTCATATCAGAGGGTTCGGCTCTGCAGAACTCCTAACTGGACCGATAAATCCTACTGATCCCTCAATGTAAATATTTAATAAATCTTTTGTAATCCTGCATAAAGTGATTGATTTTAGCATTTTTATTTATGAATTCTTGAGAGAGCTAGGTATAATGCCAGTAGCCGAAATAAAAAATGGTAATATTTTTATAGTGTAAGAGTGCAAAATTCTTTTAATCTCATTTTCTAATTCTGTATAATTTCTTATTTTTTCAGAAACAAATTTTTGAATATTACAGGAATTTGTAATAGTGACATCAATGATATAAGGTAATTTTTTAAATTCTGTCATTAACACTATATTGGGTCTGTTAGTACAGTTTTATCATAATATATTTAATAAAAAAATGAATTTGAATCGTATTCATAATATGGTTCTATATTACGGCAGTCAATCAAGTTATGTTTAATTACTAAACTTTGGTGAATTATTTTTAAAACCTGATTGTGCCAAACTGTATACTCGGACGGCGCTGATGCGCTTTTTTTAATTCCAGAAAAAAGAAAATAACGTTTTCACTCATTTAACTATGAATAATTAAATACATTAAACTAAAATAAATATTTGATTATATGCTTCACATAATTTATAGTATTAATGCTTCTATCTTCAATGGAAAGCATAAATGCTTCTATTTCTGCGCTCAATTCTCCAAAACTCAACGATTTGTTTGACGAAAGTTTGTCAACATATTTTTGTTTGAGATAATTGAAGAGTTTTGCGTGAACAACTTTATTTAATATAATATTAATCATGACTTTTATTTGATTATTGGATTGACATTTTACTAACATGCTCTGGTTTACATTTTCATAAATACATAATTTCACTTAAATTCATAATTCTTTTATCTATCGCAAACTGCTAATAAGTCACATCTTTCTGCCGAAGGAATCATAAGGTGGTTATTTTTTAAAAATAAGACACGGAAAAAAATGCATTATGCACATATCTATGAATATTAGTGTACACTCATTGAATTTAAATATGATGCCATATCACATCCGTTTTGCTAATAAAGTTTATTTTTCCATTAAATAAGTGTCACGTTTAATTTTCTTTTACTGAAAACTCTTTTGTAAATCTTATGAAAATATCACAGAAGAATTTTTGGCACAATACACATAAATACAAGACAAAAAGACGAAGTCAAAGGATTCATGGAAGAAGACGAACTAACCTTTCAGAACGAAGAGAGTGTTTCCAAACAGAGGGTCGGTGTTCTCATCGACTATTTCCATATGGTTGGTGAAGTGGTCGAAGTCTTTGATGGCAATTTGCTTTATGAGGTCGAGGTCCATAATCATCAACTGTCGAGATAGGATTTGTCGGATACCGATGTATCTGAAATGTTTAATATTTAATATTATTTCTCTTTTCATCAATGTTTTCTTAGTGACTTCTTGCCGGTGGCCGGATGAAACCAGTTTTCTAGTCAAAATCGAGACCAAATCCAGAATTGGCTTTTGGTCTAGTTTAGTTGGAACCGATAACGAAACTTAATTAAATAACTTAAATAAAACAATTACTTTGTTTGTAACTACGATTTTTTTAATACCAACCGGTTCGCTTAACCTAAGTATACATTACTTTAAAAGATAACCATTAGGCCTGGCTTCACATACGCTGCACCTATTTGGGGTCATGCAGCTCATTCATACATAAACAAACTACAAACCCTGCAAAATAAAGCCATTCGACTTGCGTTGAATGTGCCAAAGGGGACCAGGGTTTTCACTCTACATAATGACACAAATATTCATCTAATTTTAAAAAAAATTGTCGGATTAGCCGGACATGAAAACCCCACCATAAACTCTCTCGCTACATATATGTAATAAAATTTTTAAACACAAAAAACCCAAGTTATAATCGTACCTCTCCCCAGTGCCGAATTTGTACATTCTCACAAGCCAGTCCTTAAGGTGCTCTTTTCTTCGGAGGACGCTCATCATGTGACCTACGACGGGTACGAAGGTTGGGAGGCTTTTGACCCCCCTTGAGCTGAAGTGGTTATCTTCCCATCTGGAGTACAAGTAGAGGACACTCAACAGGCCGACTACAACCAGAAGGATGACGAACAACATTTTCTGGAAGCTGATTGAAGGACTATTAGAAGACGGAACAATAAAGACGATTGGAAGATTTTTCAAGATGGCTCACCCATTGTCATGCAATTTCCTTTTTCTGATTTTAAATACCCCTCTGAATATGTTAAATAAAGTTATTGCGTGCTCCGAGTATTTACAAAAATGGTAGCGCACTTTGACTTAATATTGCAACTCAAGAAAATACGGATATTTTAAAATTAAATTGTCAATGACAGGCACACAGACGCAACATATTTACTTACATTAACTATGACCAACTCTGTACTTAACAACCTACTATCAAGTACGTATTTAGTAAATTTATATATATTTTCTTAACTTTATCGGCACAAAGCACTCTTTTTAGGGTGAATTGTATATTCCTAAAAAAAATTTGATATACCTATTTATATTTTTAGTTATATTTTCATTTTGCCATTTGATGGCAATATTACATTTGATTTTCTGCGAAACTTGATTTCGAATTTTATTTGAATTTGATTATTTATCTATCTATATAGGTATATAAAAATCTAAAAATGTTTTTACGTACATATGTTCGCTATGCGTTGCTATATTAAGCGTAGGAAATGTTTCAAACTTTCAAAATACCTTTTTTCCACCCTCGCAAAGGTTTCTGGATTATTACAACCACATGACAATACATCTGAAAAGTTTTTTTAATCATTACAAAAACTCTACAAAAATGTCCCAATTTGAAAATAACATTTTTAAAACATCGATTGTTCAATCAAAATTCAATATTGGAATAAACTTTTTAAATTAATGAATTTAATCGAAGTACTCACTTAAGGTGAGCGTCGACCTGTCCGCGCCGGCCGCAACGCACGCACGGCACGCAACGGATTGAACGGATTTGCCGATGGCATGCGTCCACTGTAAACGGATTTTAAATTTAGTTTGAGTACTTTTGTAGTAGACGACGGTCGTCTGTCATGGAGATTGACGAAGATATTATCATTATCAGTTGCTTGTTGGCAGAAGAAGAAAAACGTAAAACTAAACGTAGAATGTGGGTTCATGAAATAAACTTGAAGCGACCAATGTTTGGGGAATATCATTCGTTATTTGTTCCTGATTTACTTCATGATGAAGATTAATTTAATTTTTTAAAAAATTTCTAAAACAAACAACCAAGCCTCCAAAGAGCACACAAACCCCAATAGCTCGGTTTGAAGCAAAGAATGGAAGGTTACCTCGAGAGTGTTTTCTCTTGGGGTAAGAATAACCTCGTCGAATTTAATGTTTCGAAGACTCAATCATGTTTGATAACGTCTAAAAGTGATCGAAATGATAATCTAGTCTCCTTCAACGGAAGCATTCTTCCGAACAGGACCTCCATTGATATGCTTGGTGTAACTCTAAGTGACCAGCTCAGGTATGGGGGCTCCATCGAAACCAGAGTTAAGTTAGCCTCTCAGAAACTGGGCGTACTGTACAGGGCCGTAGATACTTTAATAGTACACAACTGCTAACCCTGCACAAATCGCAAGTGCGCCCCACGGTTGAATTTGGCAGCCACCTCTGGCCTGGAGCTCCAAATTACCTAAAAAAAAACCCTTGACTCTGTGCAGAAACGGGCGGTCCATTTGACAGATTCTCCCATCTTAACAGACGGATTGCAATCTTTAGAGCACACGCGTCAGGTGGGAATGATGTCCTTGTTCTACCGGTATTACAATGGAAAATGTTCCGAGGAACTAGCGTCATTGATCCCCTCGGCACCGGTGCACAGTCGGGAAACACGCGACCAACATTTGTACATGGTTGAAATTAGTCACATGAGAACGGGTCGTTTTTACGACTCGTTCTTGAGTTCAACAGCTCGGCTGTGGAACGATTTACCGGCATCTGTGTTTTCTCCCTCCTACAACAAGGGTCTCTTCAAGACCCATGTTCACCCCTTCCTTTCCTCAAAAAGACCCCCCACACAGCATCCTCAAAGATGACATAGGCCCTAAGGAAAATAATTTCCCTCAGGGCCTCCTGTGTGGAGTTAATGTAAAAAAAAAACAAACAACACTTGCGGCAGTGAGCGATGCAAGCTGCGAACTAAAGTCAATTAATCCGTGTGACGTCACCGGCACGCAACGCATTTTTTTGCTCAGTCAGCTAATCCGTGTGATGTCATCGGCACGCAACGCATTTTTTGCTCAAAAATACCGGCGGGCGGGCCGGTATTTGCCGGTAGTGGACGCAGTGCTGTACTAATTCATATAAAGATATAGGAAAATCCGTTGCGTGCCGTGCGTGCGGACAGGTCGACGCTCACCTTTATGGTACTAATCAAAATCGAATACTTTGAATCTAATTGAAAATTATATTATTTTTAATAGGTACCTATGTTAGGTACTAAATTTGATTGATTGTTCTTATAATATACAAAAATGAATGTTTGTAACATGTAAAAATTAAAAAAATATAAAAAAAATTGCTATAGGTGGCACGCGAGCTGTTTGAAAATCTGAATGTACCAGGACTGAACATATTGAACGCGGAAGAGGGGGGGGGGATCGCGGCAGGGTGGTTTGTGAGAGAGTGGAGGGGGAAGGTGGGGAAAGTGGAGGGGGAACGCGTGAGAGGAAAGGGACATGGGAGGGGAAAGGGAGACGGAAGGGAAACGGTACGAATGGGAAAAGACACGCAGGGAGAAACAATTTCTTTATTAGTGGCATAGCAACGCATGCTGGGAACTCGCTAGTTATCCACAAATTAGAGACGATGATCAAAACCAGCTGCTTTCCGGGTCCATATTCAGAGTAGTCACCTTTTTGTCAATATTCTCAAACCAAATATGAAGCAAAATAATGTGATGAACCAAATAAATGCACAAGAAGCTAATTTAATAATTTATTCACAAATTAATGTTTATTTAAAAATTAAATAAAGTAAAACATTTATTGTTTCAAAAACAAAAATGTTTCGTGAGCAATTTTTTTTTTTACATTAGCTCCTCACAGGACGCCACGAGGTAAATTATTTCCCTAAGAACTTATGTTATCTTAGGGGATGCTGTGTGAAGGGTCTTTTTAAATCAAAAATATATCAGGGGTGGGTAGGAATCTGGGGGTCAGTGTGTCCAGGAGTGATGGAAGTATGAATCCATCCCTCCAACTGCGGTGCAAGGCGATGGGTCGAGAGAGTCCGGCTGGAAAAGTCTAAACGCCCCCTCAACCAGTCTCTTTCGATCCGGCCCGCCTCGCAGCAAGCGGGCAGACGCATCTGCCGTCAAAACCTGTACAAACCTCGCCCCATGAACCCGGGCACCCCTGCTAAGTCACCAAACATAGCAAACCACTTAGGGTGACCAATGGTAGAGGTGTTGGTTTTTCAAAAAATGGTTCCCGGGGCGGCGGGCCTCGCAAATTAAAATAAATTAAATGTTTATTTCATCAGGGTTTAACTAAAACAGTTGTGGTGGGAGTGGGTAGAGAAGGAGGAGGAATTTACGAGCAGAAAAAATTTATTATCGGGTCATTTAAGAATATTTATTGTATCAATAACATTGGTTAAAACCAAGTATTTTATTAATATTTAATTAAAATGGCGCCACCAAATAAGTTTGCTGCGTTTGAAGAATAAAATGTTAAGTTAAAAAAAAATAGAGAAGTTATTATTACACTAGCTGGTTCCCGGCCTGCGTTGCTATGCCATATTCAAAGAAATACATTATTTCTCCCGCGTCCCCTTCCTAGCTAGCTTTATAAATTATAGCCATTATGTTATTCTGATGTATGAGCTATATTATTGTAAAGTTTCATTAAAAACCATTCAGTAGTTTTTGCGTTAAAGAGTAACAAACACACATACATCCATACAAACTTTTGCGTTTATAATATTAGTTAGATATTATGTTGTTCTGATGTATGAGCTATATTATTGTAAAGTTTCATTAAAATCCATTCAGTAGTTTTTTGGGTGAAAGAGTAACAAACCCACATACATCCATACAAAGTTTCGCGTTTATAATATTAGTAAGAAGATGCATTTTTTGTATCTTTAGTTTAGGATGGATGTTTAAAATAAAAATGGTTTCCAAAGTGCTTATAACAAAATGAAACCATTTATCATTTAAAAAAAAAACAACTGAACAAATTGTCAAAAATATGATCAACAAAAAAAGTCAAAGAAAAAACATTTTTGATAACAATAATATACAACGTTTCTGCAGTCGGCGTGCTGTGAATGTCGCACTATTTTACGAAAGACGCTTTTGTACCAACATAATCTAAACTAATAGCATTGTGGTCGAAAAATTCTCAACAACTATAATATACATTGCATTGAATAAAGAAAATTTAAAAACAAATTATCCAAAAACTTAACATTATTTTCTCCGATTTTGAAAAATGTTGATAAACTGAATGTCAGATAAAAAATCATGGTGCCATAGGTCGGTTATTACAACAACAATAAACAACATCTTGTCTAGCTGCTAAACGCTGATATAAAATTGGCATAAATAACTTTTCTAGGCTTACCCTCGCTCCAGCGCACTACGTAACGTCCGCTCATAGAAACCACTAAACACAAATGACGTCCGGTATTATCTAATCAAATGGATAAAATAAACTACCGCAGTGTGGCGTGAATTAAAACAGAGGATCAATCCTTAGTGTTAGGTAAAAATTACTCGATAAAGTTGCTGTTAGCTTGCCGGGCGCGATTATTGCAATGTTGCTTGATAATAATAACGCTGCCCGCACACGCCGCGGCGTTATTTTATCACTTTTCCTCAAAACTACCACTAAAAGTTGGAATTTCGAAAAAATTATTTATCTTTTTTACTTATAATATCACGTAGAATCACCTCCCGAAGTTAATGCACTTTACCCTGGACACATTGCATAGTACGTAAAACAAAGAGAACCAAAATAAAGTGTTACAATCGCATATATTATCACATAATATCGATCGTCCAGTTGTTTAGTCAGACTCCAAATTAGAGTTTTGAGATAATGAGGAAAGCAATATTTGGGTCCACACTATAAATCAAATATTACTTATACGTACCTATCTGTGTTTAACATATTAAATATGCAATAAAATAAGTTTTTATGTATGATAATTGATTTGGTGGTGTTTACAAGTAATTTAAGTATTGTACCAGACAGAGGGTGCACTTTTACATATAACTGCGTATTCAATTCAAATTAAAAAATTTCGGAGATGTCTGACTGGTCGACCGATATATGTATATAAATATATACATAAATAATATAATTAATGTATGTGCATAAGTAATGTGTAGTTTTAAGTTAGGAAATCGTCAGTATAATTCAGCGACCTTGCGGTTATATTGTCCAGAAATGGCCCTATATAAATTGGTCAAATATTATTATTATTAAGTATAATATATTCCCTCGGAAGGTAGTGTTAGAATTATAGAATATATCCAAGTCTTCATGATTGTTGATATTATTGATTATATAATCGACTCTTTCTTGATGTTGGCTTGATAAAAATTATATAACTACGATAAGTATCGATCCAAATGGATACTACTTATCGTAAAACTAAAAAAAATCCTAATGAATGCAAAAGGGTTTCACACAAATTTCGACCCTATATTAAAATAATAGATAAATCATACAAGTTATTTATGATTTTAAACGGAGAAATTTAATCTGATAAAGTATATAATTATTTTATTTTATTTTAAATATATTGCCATTTTATATTAAAACAGATCCACTTCATGTGGTCTAATACAAACATACTTACATTTTTCACATTTTAACTCACACTTCTAAATTAGAAGCTCTAATACTTATGTATTACATAAACTCGGTACATTTTTATTTTCACTAGAAACATAGCTACAGTAAACAAATGTGTATTTTTGTTTTGTTCATTTATTTAATCTGAGTTTGGTATGCTGTATATGGAAGTCTTTATTGTATTGTAGTTTGTCTCTAAAGTAAGTTGGTGGTAAATTATTAAAACTTTGTAAATAATATCGACCACTATTAATTATTATTTTTAATTTATAAACTAACGTTTAAACAAGATTTTTATGCATAGCACAAAGGGTAGATAACAAATATTATAATCAATAATTATCAGCCTGAAACACTCATCTACATTGAAAAAATCTTCCGAGAAAAGATACTGGCCGCCAACGGGAATTGAACCCGTGACCATCTGATTTTTTCAATGTAGATGAGTGTTTCAGGCTGATAATTATTGATTATAATATTTGTTATCTACCCTTTGTGCTATGCATAAAAATCTTGTTTAAACGTTAGTTTATCAATTAAAAATAATAATTAATATTTGTCGAGTTAAAGTATTTCAGCAAAAAATGCAGACATAATTAGTCTCGACGCCACCTAGCGGGAGATTTAGTATTAAAAATACCTCTCTCACAAAAATAAAGTTGGTTGTTTTCATTTGGAAAAATGTAATAATTGGTAATTGTCGAATGAAACACTAGTACATATTGAATTATTTGGCGGGTATTAGATAAGCCGCCATAGCTCAGTGGTCAGAGCTGCTGACCGGCAAACAGATGGTCACGGGTTCAATTCCCGTTGGCGGCCAGTATCTTTTCTCGGAAGATTTTTTCAATGTAGATGAGTGTTTCAGGCTGATAATTATTAATTATAATATTTGTTATCTACCCTTTGTGCTATGCATAAAAATCTTGTTTAAACGTTAGTTTATCAATTAAAAATAATAATTAATATTTGACGAGTTAAAGTATTTCAGAAAAAAATGCAGACATAATTAGTCTCGACGCCACCTAGCGGGAGATTTAGTATTAAAAATACCTCTCTCAAAAAAATAAAGTTTGTTGTTTTCAGTTGGAAAAATGTAATAATTGGTAATTGTCGAATGAAACACTAGTATATATTGAATTATTTGGCGGGTATTAGATAAGCCGCCATAGCTCAGTGGTCAGAGCTGCTGACCGGCAATCAGATGGTCACGGGTTCAATTCCCGTTGGCGGCCAGTATCTTTTCTCGGAAGATTTTTTCAATGTAGATGAGTGTTTCAGGATGATAATTATTGATTTTAATATTTGTTAATATCGACCACCATAACACGGGCATGTGCCTAGCATGGTTGTCGGAAAATCCACTAAATATGTAACCATCAAAACACTGAATATAGAAAAATTAATAAAAAAAATATAATTAAAAAGTTTTAAAAAATTCTTTGTTTATAATATCTAATTCCTAAAGCATTTTCTGTATTGATTTTATATTTATTACACTTAAAAATTGGTCTCATCGCTCTATTCTGGATTATTTAGAGTTTTTTAAGCTACTGAAATAAATAAATTAATAACTAAGACAGCAGTACTGGAATAATATTTAAAAACAATTAATTTCGACTTCACCCCACCCGATCGGCTTCACCCCACCTTACGTTATTTACTTATGTATCTATAATGTGATACTACTTATCTGCAGATTCCCGGCGAGCGTTGAGTCCTTGTGCATAATAAACATCGATATGCAAAAAATGTTTTGATTATCGGTATTTTTCGAGACTAAGTAAGTACTTACTTAGTTCATTATTGTTAACCTTATTAATTATTAACCAGCAAATATATTAAAAAATATTTTATTTAATGGGTATCCCACGTCTTCGTTGAAATGAAATAAATAAGTTAAATTAACTTTTTTTATTTTATTCATTAGTATCTACAATTTAATTTGATGATACGTTATAACTTGGTCAGAGAGTGTGACATATTTAAAAAAAAGGCAATAAAAAAATTCATTCAACATTATAACCGTAAAATTATTAAAATTGGTACTTTTTTCTGTCCACAATGTACACATGGAGTAGAATGTATACTGAACCTACATTGATTGTGTTTGAGATTGACATACTCCTAATCAACTCCACCCTTCGTCAAACTTTTATCAATACGTTTTTATTTATTTAATACAAACAGCATAAGTAGGTATGCCATAAACACTAATTACATGTCACAAATTCATATGAAAAATATTAGTAATAATAAAAAAGTGTTATGTTAATTTTTAACAGTTAATTGTGGCGTTACATTGGGAAGTGACACAGATATACATTTACATGCAAAAATATATACTAGTATTACAAATAAAATTAATATTGATTAAAAAAATGTGATAGAATAGCCTTCTTGTACCTACCTTCTATGCAGTTAAATAGATCTATCACATCTGCATATCTATTAGTAACTTCATGCAACCTAGGTTCAAGCGAGTGTTTCAGTCAAACTCAGTCCGATTATTGTTGCATTTAAAAAGGATTTTAGAACGAGTGGTTCTCGTGGGAATATGAAATTCAATGAGCTTAGTTAAATCAGGACTGTCTATTCTACCATTTATAATTTAGAACATAAATATTAAGTCGGATAAAATTCTTCGATCTGAGAGTCTTAATAAATTTAATTCTTTCATCAAGTAATTATAATTCATCTTTTCAATGGGAATATTGAGTTTAAAATAAATGTATCTTAGGAATTCGTGTTGAATTTAGTGATATGTTTAGTTTCAGCTCAGTTTCCAGTGATGACTTCTAACAGGTTTTTCTGCTTATGCGATTGTAACCAACGGACCACAAAGACCATAGACTTTAATTTATGTAATTGCCACGTTTGTTTATTTTTACAGCACGCAAGAAAAAAAATCCATTTGCTATTCGTAACGTTGTTATTGTTTAAGTTATATAGAAAAACTAGCGAGTACCCGGCATGCGTTGCGATGCCGCTCAAATAAATAAAGTGTCTGTGTTTTAATTCTGTTTATTGAAGTGCTTTTGGATACTTACACACATTTTTATTTTTACGTCTGGTACGTAGACCAATAAATCAGAAGGTTTTCCACCTGAGCAGGTCACATACAGCTGTCCGTGTGCCTACCTACCACTACTATGTCTCCATTGAAATCCCTCCCTTTGACCATCCTTTGACCCCCCCCCCCCCTCCGGTCAATCTTCTCCTGCGTGTCCTTTCCCATGAGTCCCCATACCCGCCTCCATTCCCTCCCGCATCCCCTTCTTCGTTCCTTTTCCCCCGGATTCCCCTCCCCTCCCTCCTTCCCTCCCTGCCGCTAAACTATATGAAATACGCACAATTTTCAAACAATTCGCGCACCACCTATTACAAAAATTGAATGCAAATTTCTTAACGCAAGAGCTCACCATTATACATAGAAATCTTTGCGCGCATGCGTACAAAAAAATATCAAAGTTTCAACGCAATCGGTTGAATCGTGTAGGAATGAATGAGGGACCAACAAGGAAACATTTATTTTTATATATTAAGATAACTTCTTCAAGAACGTCTACGATTAAAGTAAACCAAATCCTTAACCAACCTACTCCCAGTGCCAATTTAAACCTGTCATATGTAGTCAATGATCTTCGTGAAATTATAAAACAAATTAAATTTCTTGATCCCAATAAAAATGTCGGTCCTGTTAAAATTCCACCACTACTCTTTACAGCAGTATGTCGCTGTTCTTGCTTATCTCCTCTACACAATCCAGTATTTATAGGTCGAAGGGTATACTTCCATATATTATATATAACACCGATTTTCAAAAAGTTATGCGTATTATCAACAATTCCAAGTTTTTTTGAGGAGCTGATTCTGAATAAAATATCTGCATAACTAAAGACACGTGCCCTGAAGAGCATGGTTTTATGACCGGCAAATCAACACTGACTATATCAAAATTTAATTTCTGGTGCAATGGCAAAAAAGCTTCAAGTTGACTCAATTTAAAATGGCATCAGCAAAGCGCTCGACAAGGTGCACATGTCACGCTAATCTAATGGAAAAACTGTTTAAAACTGGAGTTGGAGGAAATTTATTGTATTGGTTTTTAACAGAAAATTTAGTGTTATACTAAATAGGATATCATCATATGATTTTTTTGCAACCAGTGGTAAACCGCAAGGTTCCCATATCGGACCTGTACTATTTATATTTTTCGTGAACGATATTTATAAACAGACTTCATCGTACTTATGTTCGCAGATAATCTGAAACTATAAAGT
This sequence comes from Limnephilus lunatus, assembly GCA_917563855.2. Classification (NCBI taxonomy): domain Eukaryota; kingdom Metazoa; phylum Arthropoda; class Insecta; order Trichoptera; family Limnephilidae; genus Limnephilus; species Limnephilus lunatus. Next base: position 29,808,551 of record OU830596.1, read on the forward strand.
AATTCGAAGCCTGGACACCCTCTCAGCAAACTTGTCAAAATTATCTGAGATGTGTAGCGATAACAAGCTTAACCTTAATTTTAATAAATATATAATTATGATTTTTTTTTGACTGGTGGTGCGAGAAGTACTGAAAATTAGTTCACACTCTGGATCAGTTGACGGTTAAGCAGATGGTTGACTAAGTTCTTCCGGGGTCTGACCTGCCAACCAGCGGTGGCTGATGGCGCATGAGGTACCGGGCTATCACTCTGGGTTAACTGACTCTTAAGCAGACAGTTAACTAAGCGTCTCTTGAACCAGATCTGTCGGAGGTCTGATCTGATGGCGCGTGAGGTGTCGGGAATTAACTCTCCCTCGGAATTAGCTATCTCCTAATCAGACGGCTGACGATTCTTCAGTCAGACCTGTCAGAGGGGGCTGAAGAGGCGCGTTATGCATTAGGCGCTGGAAAGCAACTTGCTCCGTGGAACTGAAACATAACATATAGGTCATAACAACTAGTTGTTACATCCCTTTCATGGGTCACATCTGTAATCCTGAGTGGCGAGGGTGAACAGCTAACCAACCTCATCCTCGCCCTAATTGGTAAGAGAAACGATGCGGGAACGATAAAATATTTGAGGTCGGAAGTACAGGAAATCTGAATATTACTAAGATGAACTACGACTTTTTGACTTTTTGAAATATTGGCACTCCACACATTGGAGCTCCGGGCCAAAAAGGCCCCTATCTCTTTGATCATGAATTTAAATTATTGATTGTTGAAAAAATTGATTTTTTGGTTCGTTGTTAAATTTTTTTGCAAAGGTACCTACATGGCTGCCTGCAATACGGGGAGGTCAGACTTTAGGGAGGTTTATTTAGGTTTTTTATATGTGGTACGTACGTTTTCGTCGTACCGGGCGAGGCAGTTTATGGACGCGTTTTCATGGGTGGGAATTCCCGCATAAAAAGTTTCCGTGAGAATTGTGTTTTTTAATAAGGGGATTTCAGAGTCTTTGTGAAGTTGGGCTACCCTCATCGGCCTCGTCCATCTGTGTAGATGGACCATGAACCGCCATAATATTGTGTACAGAATCGTTTCCCCATATATTATCTTCATACAGATTGACAAACTGTGGAGTTGACAGGCAGTGAACGTTTTACAATTAGATTTAAATATATAATACATTCAGTATTTTCCTTGTCGGAATATGCGTTGAACGTCCAGTGCATTCTGGTGAAGAGACACTGTAATGTGCAGTGATCTGCGAAGATATTTTGCTATCGTTTGTTTTTCATAACGTTAAAAATTATTTCATTTATTCAAGTGCCAGTTAAAACTCCGGTTTAATATTTATATATTCAGATAATACAACTATTAAAAAAGGTGCGATGCAGATATTTCTTTTACAAACTTCTTTGATGTGCATCAAGTGAAATCAACAATCAAAACATAATATATTCTTATCTTGTCTGTTGATGCTTGATATAGTTTTCAATGGTCTGCAAAGTACATCATGAAATTAATAAACCATCTACTAGTCTGAAATATTCAAAGCTTTCGATCTCCTTTACAAGTCGGCTAAGGTTCTTCGGTGCTTCAATACGTCGTTTCCAGGCTTTATTGTATTTTTTAAACTTTGGTGGCCTCCGTCTACATCTTTTGTATTTTACTTGCTAAATAAACTGCAAAAATGTATTTCATTGGAATAACTTTTGAAGATTGTTACTAATAAATCTAAACGAAACATAAAATAGAACGAAAACAGAAAATAAACAAAAAGTAATGGTCGCAACAGGGAATTGAACCCAGGATCTCTTTCTTACTTTTTCAATAATGACAGTAGACTTGGAAAACACAAAAAGGTGGACTTAAGACTTCATTAAGGTTCATCAAATATTTGAAGTTAATTTTCACGTTCTGTGTACGTTCTATTCAAGTTCTGTGATTATTTCAGTTTTATGGTGCAACTGGCCTATAATGATGTTATAACAGAACTTAAATAGAACTTACACAAAACGTGAAAATTAACTTCAAATATTTGATGACACCGTCAAATTTTTTGAAACAACCCGTCCTTAGTGTTGGTGATGAACCTATATTATGTCTCACTACAAGAGAACGAATATCAATGGACAATTACTCCAACAATTGAAAGCAATCTGCATATTTTATTTGGGTGATTGCATGAGACGAACCAAGCAAACCGAAAATTTATCACTTATATTAACGTGATTTAACCCATTAGGGTGACCTAGCTTAGATAAACGCAATGCACTTGTATGATTTTTCATTCTAAAAATATTCAGAAAGATTTAAACCAAATCATTTTGTGTCTGTGTATTTTTTTGTGCAAATAGTTGTCAATCTCGTTCACGTTGGTGTCCCGAGCGATAAATAACGTCAGATCCGAACCGGAGTGATTAGAGTGATTAGATTAGATGAAACAGGTGTTATGTTTTTCCAACTTCCAGAAAATGTTGTTTAACGTCCTTCTGGCCTTAATTGGCTTGCTGAGCTTCCTCTATCTGTTCTGGAAGTGGGAAGACACCTACTTCAGCTCGCGGAGTGTCAACAGTCCTCCAACTCACTTACCCTTCATCGGCCACATGGTGAAGATCATTCGAACCAAGGAGCACTTTAGAGACTGGATGTTAAGAATGTACAAATACAGTCCCGAGGAAAGGTAAGAAAATAAATATAATTTTTTTTGCTCTCCTGGTCACATTATCATTTTATTTGCCCTTTTTCTATGGATCTCAGAAGTTGCCCATAGAATACCAGAAATTGAGATATCCCATAATCAAGATATATAATTTCGCCTGATTTCAAATTTCAGTTACATTGGAATCCGTCGATTCATGGTTCGGCTGGTCATGATCAAAGATTTGGAACTCATCAAGCAAATTACCATCAAAGACTTTGATCACTTTACCGACCGTGTCGGATTGTTTGATACTACCAACGATCCACTGTTTGGAAACAATCTTTTTATACTCAATGGTAAGTTTTTTTAAACATCAAAATAATTTCTAAAATTTGATTTCACGGAGTTTTTTAAAAGTGAAGTATTTCATTATTTTTTCAAAATTACGACATTTACACAATTATTTTCTTCGCAGGTCAGAAGTGGCGAGACATGAGGGCCACCCTGAGTCCAGCTTTCACCAGTTCCAAGATGAGGGGCATGTTTGAATTATTGGTGAAGTGTGGGCAGAACACATCCGACTTCTACTTGGATCAGATGAAGAAACCAGGCATTGAAAGTAAGCCTTTTACACCTATAACTCGTACTACGCCAAAGTTCTGCATATAATGTGAGATAAGCAATAAAACTATTTTCAAATTGGAAAAATGTTGCAGTCATAGCAAGAAGGTCAACTTTTATAATTTTAACCCTTTAGCCTCTATGTCAAAATGAGGAGGAGATAAATTCTCTATTTTTGAACGCAGATCAAAATAAGACACCGGTTATGAAAGCAGGCGAAAGTTTCTTTGATTTAAGTATAAAAAATCAACATATTCAATTAATAATTGGGTGATAAAAAAAAAATTTAAGGAACCCCGAAATATTACACAGCCACCTTCCAGTTCCAGCATCAGGTCATCGTCATCAGGAGAAATGAACAGTATACTATTTAAGACGAATCTAATGAGCCCAAACTTGAATGGTTTACTAATAGGCAATCCAGGGTTTCGTCTCCTACCTTCGAACTCCATCATCAGAGTTGTAAAGTGGTTCCAGCATACATTTGTTCTTCAAATATGATGTCCTTCATATGTTTTTAAATGAAGTAAATACAACCAATAATAACAATCATAAATAACAACAATAATAAAAAGAGCTGATGATCTTGAAACGCCTTAACAGATTTTCACAAATTGTAGCTAAGAACCATCTCGATCACGTCAGCTTTCAAACAACAAAAAAACTGCATCGTAATCGGTCAATTCGTTTAGAGGCCGCAGACAGACACATAAACAGAAAGTCAAACTTATAACACCGCTCCTTGTAACTTGGGGTTAAAAATATAAGATTTTGAACTCAAACATATCATATAAAGTTGTGTACCGATAGCTTTTGTAATTACCACTTTACATGAAGTTGTAAAACGTATTTGATTTGACAAAAGTGTTAAAAAGTTACTGATACCTCACTTTTTTTTCGTTTTATATAAAAAATACATATATTAAAAATTTGCAAACCTTGACAAATTTTTCTCAATTGCGAAATATTTATTGTTATCAAGTTTAATTTGTAGAACTCCATTTTAATTTTTATTTATGTTATATATTCAAAAATTTTATTATTAAATTAATAAAAACAGTTTATTTACAAACAAGTTCTGCTGGTAATTATTATTACGCGTGACAGCTGTTTCGCCTTCTGAGGGCATTATCAAACTGTGGTCATGCCACATATTTTATAGTATTATTAATCTATTTATAGTATTTTTGGATAGGTTTGTACTATGACTCATTTCTAATTTCTGATTAAAAATGACTGAAATTATTAATGGTTATTATTTTCTCAATTACTGTTATTTCCCACTTTTACTGAAAGTCGTTAAGCAAACTAATTGTGAGTCATTCACAAATGCTGACTCATGGTTTTCTTTTCAAGCATAATTAGTTATTTAAAAATTGGTTTTGAATACATCTAAAAGCGGAGAGTGTATTATATTTTTTTATTCATTTATTAAAATAGCTTTAGGATTATTATTATGTTTGTTAATTTCCAGCTGCTCTAAAAGATTAAGTTTACGTCCTTTATTTTGAATGTGTAAAGGAGTTGGCTTATTATCATCGCTAAGAAAGTGATTCTCATCTAGAGATGTTTGGCAAATTGTGATTGTATTTTATTATTATTTTTAAATAATCGCATGTGTTCTTTGAATCTAATATTAAAGGACATTTATAAACTCCAGTGTGATGAATGTAACGCTGTTTATGTTGGACAAACTGGCCGGTCCTTTAATATTAGATTCAAAGAACACATGCGATCATTTAAAAATAATAATAAAATACAATCACTATTTGCCAAACATCTCCTAGATGAGAATCACTCACTTAGCGATGATAATAAGCTAAATCCTTTACACATTCAAAATAAATGACGTAAACTTAATCTTTTAGAGCAGCTGGAAATTAACAAACATAATAATAATCCTAAAGCATAATAATGTTCTGTATTAGCGCCGTCCGAGTATACATTTAGGCACAATCAAGTTTTAAAAATAATTCACCAAAGTTTGGTATTTAAAAATAACTTGATTGACTGCCGTAATGTACCATATTATGAATATGAACCAAATTCATTTTTAGAAAATGAATTTTATAAAATTTATTATGATAAAACTATTCTGACAGACAGAACAATTAGTCATAATAGACCCGATATGGTTTTACATGACAAAATTAAGAAAATAACTCATATCATTGATGTCGCTATTCCAAATTCTTGTAATATTCAGAAAACTGTTTCAGAAAAAATAAGAAAATATACAGATTTAGGAAATGAAATTAAAAGAATTTGGCATTCTCAGACTATAAAAATATTACCATTTGTTATTTCGGCTACTGGCATTATACCTAGCTCTCTCATTCAAAATTTAGGCGTATTAGATTTGTCAAAAAATTTGTACATAAAAATGCAAAAGTCGGTCATTTTAAATACATGTAGGATTACGAAAGATTTTTTAAATATTTATATTGAGGGATCAGTAGGATTTATCGGACCAGTTAGGATTTCATCAGAGCCGAACCCTCTGATATGAAAATATCTGGAGTCGGTGAAATATTTTCCCATTATGTTTCTGGTGGATTGACGTATTGTTCTTGTATTGTTTTATTCTTATATAGTGCACTTACATTGCGTTAATTTACTAGATATTTATTTGTGGAAAAGTGTGTGGAAGGGTTTAGTCTTTCATTTGGGAAAGATTCAACCCGGACATAAAATCTGGAGCACCGTCAAAAATTTTAATAAATGAACAAAAAAATATAATACACTCTCCGCTTTTAGATGAATTCAAAACCAATTTTTAAATAACTAATTATGTTTTAAAAGAAAACCATGAGTCAGCATTTGTGAATGACTCACAATTAGATTGCTTAACGACTTTCAAAGTGGGAAATAACAGTAATTGAGAAAATAATAACCATTAATAATTTCAGTAATTTTTAATCAGAAATTAGAAATAATATAAATAGATTGTCTGTATGTGGCATGACCACAGTTTGATAATGCCCTCAGAAGGCGAAACAGCTGTCAGGCGTTATAATAATTACCTGCCAAATATTGTTTCACAGAATTATTTTAAACATTTCGGGAGCATCTATTGTAAATTTAAAAAAGCAAATAAAAAGCGTCGTATTATTTCTTTCTGATACTTTTTAAAACATTCATATTTATACGGTAATTAATTACATAATAAATGTATTTGATGTACCCCCATAAGTAAGCAGGGCTTGTGTGAATGGGGGGGGGGGGGGTAAATATAATATTAGTTCCAGAATGATATTGATACAAGCGGTTCTGACATTGTCCTTCACACAGTTTCTCTATACATAAGCGCCCTTGAGGTGAATTTTTATAAAAACGGCGCTATGTAAATTAGCCAAATATTATTATGATGGTTAAAACCATATATTATCTTCATAAAAATTGATCTCATCTCATTAATTTAAAATTCATCAATATTTCATCATCAACAGAAAATTCATCTTTAAAAACATGACTATTTAAAGTCCGTTTCTTGCTGGACGAAGTATCTCCTAAAATTGCTCTAGGGGTTAGTGATTTACCAAAGATTTAATTTATTTAAATTTAATTATTATTTTTAATCGGTAAACTTTTGTTTAAAACAAGATTTTTATGCATAGCACAAAGGGTAACAATTATTATAAGCAATAATTATTAGCAAAAAATAATTAAAATAAAGCCTGAAACACTCATCAACATTGAAAAAATCTCCCGAGAAAAGATAAATGCCGCCGACGGGACTTGAACCCGCGTCCTTCTGGTATCCGGTCAACTGCTCTTTTATCCACTGAGCTACGTCGGCTTATCTTCCACCCGCCAAATAATTCAATATATTATACTAGTGTTTCATTTAACAATTACTGCTTATTACATTTTTTCACCTCAAGTCCCGTCGGTGGCATTTATCTTTTCTCGGGAGATTTTTTCAATGTTGGTGAGTGTTTCAGGCTAATAATAATTGTTATTTACATTTAATTTTGCTTATAATAATTTTTAAATTTAAATTTTAATTCTTTTTTCAATGCTTATAATAATTGTTATTTAAATTTACTTAAATGTCCCACAGATTTCTATAGTTTTGCCAATCACTTACCCATCCGAGTCTAAAGTCATCATCAGATTGTCCTGTCTGTATGTGACTTCCGATGATACTTATTTGCCTTCCAACGGTCATCTGTTGCTTCCATTCGCACCGCATAGATTTATTAATTTATACCTTTTTATTTGTATCGGAAACGTCGGGTCTGATGTGAATTATGTTTTAATTTCCAGAAACGGGTCTATTCGAAGTAGAAATGAAAGACGTTTTCACCCGGTACGCCAATGACGTCATCACCACCACAGCCTTCGGGGTGGAGGTCGACTCACTCAAAGACGAGGACAACGTGTTCTATCAGATGGGCAAAAAAGCCACCGACTTCTCAGGGAATGGTCGGATTATCAAATTCATCTTACTATTTACGGCTCCTAAATTAATGAAGGTAAATCTATGAAATAGCTGTTAACTGAATACGTGTAGAGAATAACACTGAATCGGGATTACATTATATCCATAATTGATAAATGTAGGTAGTAAAAACATAGATAATTAAACAACACCGTTGTTTCAACAACGTTTATCAAGATCTTCCTTGGCTTTAAAGTATAGCCAGGAGGATTATTTTGTTATTTGAGTGGACGTTAAAACGGGTTAAGTATAAGGTGTTAGGAAGGTATTTCAGATCAGTTTTTTCAGTTTCAGTGCCGGCAACCCGGGCGTTTATTTTATTTTTATTTATAAACAATGTGAACATAGATTTTTTATACCCACCTCACTAGACAAAGTCTGTTCCGAGGCGGGTAAATAACATTTTTTATTTAGTGAAAAGGATATTTATCAAAGTAGACATGGACATAAAAAGAAAAAAAATATACAAAGACAAAATAAAAGATAAAAATATAAAATTATAGATATAAAACATGTGCATTTACACACTTGCATACAAACATAATGTTGATAATATATTAAATCCTTACATTTAAATTTTGGTATTTGATATATTTCCATAAAAATATTGCATATGTAATTTAAAATTCACATGGAAATAAATATAAATGCAGTAGGTTAATGATAATTAATGAATAAGAATTATTAATAAATTAATAAAAAGAATTTGAGATGGTTTGCAAATCGGAGAAGCCATTACTACTTAATTTACACAATTATTTTTTTACACAGGTATTAATATTAAAACGCGGGACAATTACTGCATTGAAATAAGTAATGGTTTCTCAGAATTTGCGAACCATCTCATTGTAAAAATTTAATAAAAACACAGGCGTCATCTAATTATATAAAAATGGAATATGTATCAGATTGGATAACTTAGAAGAAATAGAAATAAGGAAAGCCAAAATCATTAATAGCAAAGTTATTAACAACCAAATAAATCCGTATAAAATTCCAATACTTAGGTTGATACCCATTGACAAAGAACACTCACTTCCCCCCTAACTCATACTACTTCCTTCATTGGAGTTGGAGTGGAGCCCATTTATTTCAACCCACTGTGAAGGCAGAATATATTATTTATAACACAAAAGCTATGGTGGTAGCGAAAACCGGTCGGCATTAAGTTTATATAAAAAATAAAAGTGGTGTTTACTAAGTTATTGTTTTATTATAAATTATAATGTCACATCACAAAGTAACTGGTTCATATGAACAAATAAGTGTATATTACTGTAAAACTTTGAAGAATTTGATTTTATATTGTAATAAAGTTCACTGTTTTTAGTAATTTACCATTGAAAAATGTTTTATTTCAGTATCTCAACATTTCTATCCTTGACAAGAATGTCCAGGATTTCTTCAGGAACTTGGTGGCAGATGCGATGGAATTAAGAGAAAAAAACAACATAGTCAGAAATGATATGATTCAACTCCTCATGGATGCTAAGAAGGGAATGCTGAAACACGATGATTCCAGTAACCAAGACATCCAGCAGGCTGGATACGCCACTGTGGAGGAATCTGCAATAGGGAAGCAGATAGTCAAGAGGAGTAAGAATAAATCAAAATGTTTCTTAATGGATACTTCGAGACTAATGGTTTTATTGCAGCTCTTTGGTAAGAAGGCCATTTACTTGGGTGTGGAAATCGATAATCGAGCCCCAATCTTTAAAAGTTTTCAATGACGGTATTGCTATCGAAATCCAAGAATTTGAAATATTCCGAAGAAAAAGCTTTCTCTCTCCGCATTTTAGTAGATGTTTTGATGATAGCACTACCTTTCATAGTACAGATGGCTTTAGTAGTATATGGCTTTAGTTGTAGGCATTTTCCCTAGGAAAAACCAAGATTGGACACATAAAGACTTCCCTGAAGAGGACATTGGTCTCCAGCCAGTTTTACCGTGAATAGTCTTCAATAGAAGATAAATTGCTTGTTTGTGAAGACGGATTTTTATTAGCTTACCCCCGAGGTCGTCACACAAAATGGTGTTTTTATTTTTTAAGTTTACTTTTTTTTTTTAATCTTTATATTATGTATTTTTTTTATTACAGAAAATAGGTTTTTTTTTCTTGTTTACATTACACCTGCAAAGCTACTGCAAGTAGCTTGTTGGCAGATATATTTTTTTAAACGAAGCTCTTGGTGATTCTCAGAAATACTTGGTATTACTTACTTAGTTTGTTTCACTAATATTGCAATTTCAACCAGCCTCCACTATGCCAAATATTTCTGCTATCTGGAAAAGTTTTAATAATAATAATAATATTTGGATGACTTGTAAAGCGCCGTTTTTGTGAAAAATCACCTCAAGGGCGCTGTATATAGGTTATCATAATACTTGTCACTTTTAAAAATAAAATGGAGTACGTTATCTAAATATCGCATATAATTCAGCGGGGTCTATCAGTTATTATTTTTAATTGGTAAACTTATGTTTGAGACAAGATTTTTCTACAACCATAATTTTTATTTGAATATCTGTAGAATGGACTGATGATGAGCTAGCAGCCCAGGCATTGCTATTCTACATCGCTGGTTTTGAGACATCCTCAGTCCTACTCTCCTTCTTGGCACACGAGCTGACGGTCCACCCACACATCCAGCAAAGGTTACAGGAGGAGGTCGACGAGGTGGCCAGTAGGAATGGGGACAAACTCAACTACAACGACCTGCAAGGGATGAAGTACATGGATATGGTTGTATCAGGTTAGCCACGGAATGGGCATTTAATAATGTATCAGGCGCATTTCACATCTGAATATTGGGGCTCCAAGCCTATTGTTGGCAAATGCTCAATCGTATCTTCAACTCCTAAATGGGCAATAGGAAAACTAAACAAGTTGATTTACTTTTTCAAAAACATGAGAAATATTCTAAACACATATGATATAAAATAATATATACCTCGCACTAGCACAATCCATAACGAATACGGGATATTATTGCCAGGGGCTGTGCCACTAAAAATACCTACCACTTCAATCATATTCAAAAAATTCCCAGTGTTGAAAATTCAAAAACTATATTCAAAACAAATTCTAATTTTCCTTTACAAGAACTTAAAAACATTTGACACTTTACGAAATACTCGCAATACTAGAACAAGACATGCACACCAACTACAAATACCAAAAACAAACACATATTTTGGACAAAAACACTACAAATACCAGGCTATAAAACTTAACAATTCACTTACAACTAATCTTACAGAATACAAAAACACATTATATGGAACTGGCTACAATCTTTATAACTTTTAATTTATAATTTTATTACTTCACTCATAACTTACAAGACACATCTATTTTGTTGAAACTATGTAGATGTCGATTTTATGTTTTAATTTTTATTGTTTCTCTTTTTTATGTACTGTAACTAAGCCCACTGTTTGTTTTACTATTTACAATTTACATGTAGTTTATAATTTACAATTGACAAATGTCCTCTACAATTGAGGACAATATACTTATACCTTTGTAATTTAAATATATAAAGAAAAAATAAATAAATAAAAAAATGTTAGGAGGCCAATATAACCTGACAATGAGCCATTGATATTATATTGACAAATGACACATGACGTTTTCATAGCTAATATTCGACTAATATTTTCAGAAACCCTCCGCTTTTGGCCGCCTGTAATTAACCTAGACAGAAATTGTACAAAAACATACACTCTTCCACCACCAAATAAGTTAAAAAAGCAATCATATCAAGTAAGAAAAAGAGTTTTATTTATATTATAATTATTTACTTTTATGTTTGGATTAATTGGTTGGAGTGGGTCATAGAAATTCAAATACATATTTTTTTTATGATTGAAAGGTCCCTGTTACGTCACACCACCAAAACCACAGAGATATTAGGGTACACACCACCAAAACTACAGAGATATTAGGGAAAACACCACCAAAACCACAGAGATATTAGGTTACACAATCAAAACCACAGAGATATTAGGGTACACACCACCAAAACCACAGAGAAATTAGGGTACACACCACCAAAACCACAGAGAAATTAGGGTACACACCACCAAAACCACAAAGATATTAGGGTACACACCACCAAAACCACAGAGAAATTAGAGTACACACCTCCAAGACCACAGAGATATTAGGGTACAGGTAGTTTTGGCTTAACGCCGTTTCTAGGTCAGTTTCAGCTTTCAATAATGAACATTATTTACTTTAAATCCAGTCTCTGGAAGCTCTCCAAACAAAAACAAAAAACTGATAAGCCCCCATTCCCCGTATAATTTTGATAAATTATTGTTTTTGTACTCATTCTTCTCAGATAAAAGTCGGTGAGGGCGTTATGTTCCCAGTTTACGCAATCCACCACGATCCTCAATATTACAAGGACCCGGAAACCTTCGATCCAGAGAGATTTTCCGACGAGAAGAAGGGAGAAATCAAGCCGTTCTCCTACTTGCCATTCGGAATCGGTCCCAGAAATTGCATCGGTAAGTTCAACAATTCATCACCTAAAGTTACTGACCAATCGAGTTTTGCCAACTTCTACATCTTATAGGTAGCAATTATTTTATTTAACATATATATTTCAGGTTCACGTTTCGCCCTCTTAGAAATTAAGTCGGTGATTTTCCACCTCCTCCGCAACTTCGACTTGGTGAAGATCTCGCGGACACAGGATCCGCTCCAGCTCAAACTCGACTCTTTCGCCTTGCAAGCGAGCAACGGCTTCTGGATCGGTCTAAATTCCAGGAATTAAAATAATGATACAATAACATACATAAAAACCCGCTGCTGCGGATTTTTTGCTGCTAGGCCCAGCGGGCGGCTTTTATTTGAGCCTCGCCCAATTTAGTAAAGTTCCCTGATAGTAGAATTTTGCTCCTTGTATGTACATACAATCCCAAAAAACCATTAAACTTCGTGCTTTGGAAATTCACAGGAGGCATGATAACTAATTTCTACTAAGGGCCGTCTGTTTCAACAGAGAGAAAAATCGTGTCCTGAAGTTAAATTTTAATTGTCAGTTAAAGTAACAACGATGTTAAATAGGACCGCGCGCTGTTTCAAGTGTATTTTCGCTAAAGTAATAGTTGTCAGTGTTGCCAGTCTAAAAAGCAGAATATTCCTGGGAATTATGTTACAAAACGCATCGAAATATTTTTTGATGCGGTCACACCGTAAACTAAATCCTAAAATCGGAACAACTGTCAAAATATCGGGTTGTATTTTGTTTCGGCATTGTTTCGGTAAAAAAGTGTTTGTATGAATATTTACAAATAAATGACGACCTATTATAATACATATAATATACAATATGAATGTGATTTACTTTCCAGTAGTTGTGATATCTCCTTGAATTTGAAGTGTTACATATTTTACGAGATCTTCAATTCAATTTATTTTTGGTATCGAAAACAGAAAAACATATATTTTACAGCTGTTTTAAAATCCGTTTGTAAGAGTATTACGTAAGTAGTAGGTGTACAAACCATACTAATATGGATATCGGAAACGATTCTGTTCAGGCGGTTCAGGCCCTACCTACTACGCATGTTATATTTTTGTAATGTTTATGAGACAATAAATTGATTTGAAGATCTTGTAAAACTTGCGATACATCCATTAATAGAGCTTGTCTTTAAAGGTAACGCTAAATATGTCGATATCAGAATTGATTCTGTTCAACAGCAAGATTTTTTCGACATGTGGCGGGTCAAAAATTCTAGATTATCCCCAGATAGCCAAATTATTGACGCGGGATCGAAATGTTCTTGGTTTTCGCTGCAAGACATATTGGATGAAGAATTCATCGTCACTATCATCTTCTTGTACAATATTTATCATGATTACTATGTTAAAGCGCGGAATTTCGTAGATTACCCCTGAGAACTGTCAAATATGTTAATATGGCGGAGTAACTCTAGAGCAGTGATGGGCAAAGTACGGCCCGCGGGCCAGCTCCGGCCCGCCAAAGGATTTAATCCGGCCCGCCGACGATCTTTTGAAATTATAAGTATACCTTTTATATACTATTAATTTCGAAGGTTCGTCGGCGTCAAAATATAATTATCATGGGCTATTACAGACAGCTGTATAAAGTAAATTATTTGATGTTGAAAAAGAAGCCATTTCTAGATTAGCCACCTAGTTTTAACTGTCACCGATTGAGCCCAACGTGTGGTACAGTTTTCCCTGCTTGCGTAGGTAATTTGGTTTTGAATTTGAGTGATGCAGAAAAAACGGTGAATGCGGAAAATTTAAAGAAAAGACAGTCTGAGCAACGAAGTGCGTTAATATAAATAAAGCAAAATACTGCTTAGAAGGCTTCTACATTGGCGGGATACATTGTGGGTTATAAAATAGCTAAAAACAACAAACCAGTAAGTAACATTTTATGCCCCGAAAAAACTAAAGAGTTTGAGTCTGTCAAATATCGATAAAATATAAATATAATTATCGCGAAAAATAATAACAACGCGAATTGATGCTATTGCATCGAACTTGTCGAATTAACTTAGGCAATGTATAGAAAAGTTAAAATATTTTTTCTGTGACTATGGATGAAAGTACGGATAGAAGTGGCACTGCTCAATTATATTATTGATCTTCATAAGGGGAGTTGACGACGAATTCAGTATCACTAAAGAGTTAGCTTGCTTGCAATCACTGAAATGAAAAACGACGGGTCAAATAATTTATAACGAATTTTCCGGAGGTCTACAAAATTTAAATGCATCTATTTCAAAATTATGCAATATAACTACAGAAGGAGCCCCAAATATGGTTGGAAACTTCATTGAGAAGAATGATTTAACTCACTTTCCGCGCTTAGAATCCGTGGCTTCAGTGAGTGAGAACAAACGCCTGACTGAAAGAATTCAGTCAGGCATTGAAGAAACTTCACACAGAAATTGAAACTAGGTTTCAAGATTTACTTTTATTTTTTAGATTCAGTCATCGCTTGATGTTTTTTCAATGCCGTTTAATGTGGACCCGGAGAATGTCCCTGCAGAATCGCAATTAGAAATTGTTGAAATGCAATGCAGCCCCCATTTATAAAAAATTGTTCTTAAATTCCGAAAAATTAGATTTTTATAGAACACTGCCGAAAACAAAATATCCAAAGATAATTAATCACGTCGTATGTACGTACGTACCATGAAATTGCGGAAAAACTCAGTCAGAAATCGATTAACTGGTGAGCACCTTTTTTCGCTGCTAAAGGTTACTTCGTTGCAGCTCAAACCTGCATTTAAAGACATTTTGGCCAATCAAAAACAATTTCATATGTCTCACATACCTACCGTAGCAGGGCCTTCGAATAAAAGTTAAATAATTGTAATCTGTAACTTATATTAGCGTTTGTGCGTAATGTTTTGAAATTAAAATATGGATTTTAAAACAAAATTCATTTTGGCTATACTCCTGGCCCTCCTCTGAAATTTCTTAAACCTTTCTGGCCCCCCATGAAAAAAGTTTGCCCACCACTGCTCTAGAGTAACTATCGGTTTTCGGAAAGTAAATACAAAAGTTAAAAGTAACGTAAAAAAAGCAGTCAAATTGATTGAAAAACGCATTTTGGTGGAATTTAACTTTAGTAACTGCGTTTTCCTTTACTTTTACTTTTAGTGAGCGTTAAAACAGACGGCCCAACGATTTCATCAAACGATTAGTCGTGTTGACGGTATCACTCAGTTTCCCATAATATTATGCGATACATTTTCGATAGTTGTAAACGGCAGTTGTTTTCAAAAGGAACTTTTGAAGTTTCAAACAGCATCCACCATGAGAAAATATATTTTTTTCTCAATTTTAAAATTATCCCGGAAGAAATTTTTGAAATCTATAAAACAAAAAATTTCCATGGCATAAAAAAAATATTAAAAAAAAAAAAATTCCGACCCATTTTATGATTTTTTTTTTCAGAACAATAAATATTAACCAACATGGTAAATTTTTAAACCACAACAAATAAATATTAAAAAAATCCTCTCCTATAATCCGACTAATTTTCCGATTTTCCCAGAAGAAAACTTTTCAGAAAAATTTAATTATCCATTGTAAAATTTTCCAAACATAAAAGTTTTCAAATAACAAAATCAAAAAGATGAATGTCTAATAATGAAAGTTCCAACAAAGAAAATTTAGTAATATTCCAACAAAGAAAGTTTCCAATCTTCGCATATCAATAAGATAAATAAATATCTTTTTTTTAAAAAGCCTGTTTTCCCACAAAATTTTTAGAATTTACCAATAGTTTTTATTTCTGTAAACAAAATTTTCCTGACTAAACTTTAACTTCAAATAACAAAATCGAAAAGATAAATAAATGTCTAACCAAACATAAGGTTTCGCAAAATTAAACATTAAAATTTTGAAAAAAAAAATAATGATCCCGACTTCATGTATTACGATGTTCCTGTCATATTTTTTTGTCTTACCTTTCTGCCACCGGATCGCCTGAAATTATCTTTCCAAGGAAAGGAAACTGTTCTTGGAATTCGTTCCTTTTGGCTTTAACAAAATTCGAAAATTTGAGCTGTGCTTCCGCGGGTTTTTTCCTGCTAGATCGAATCTGAACGATTAGGTACTCACACTGCGCTGTACTCTCATAACATATGTCGGCTTGGCCTATTTCACCATACATTTAAATGAAAAATGAAAATACACTAAAATAACATTAATCATCCTAGGTGTTATTAATATTAACATGTGTAATGTTATAATTTTGTAAACCTCTGATCACCGCACTTTAAAATTTTAGTTGGATTTATTTTTATATAATATACGTTTTTTTATCGTAACTTTATTGTTTTCATTTCTCACTGTACTTTAAATCGTTGTAGCTTGTACTTTTATTTCATTTATGTACTTTTTTTCTATCGTTACTTTATTTATATTATTTCTTCCTCATGTTAAATATGTACTGCCTTTATGTATGTATAATAAATAAAATAAATAAAGACATAAATATACTTATAAAAAAACATTACATAAATAACAATATCCAAGTATGTAAATTTTTGAGAGTCATGCCTAATATGTAAAATTAATATAAAACAACGTTGTTTGTGCAATTCCAAACATTTAGACCACCCGAAGACCTCTGGATTGATAACAGTTTGATAAAGCCAAATATTACACTACTAAAGGTGATATTTCAGATTTTTATAATTTTTTTTAGAGTGACGTAAATTATACTAAGATTCTGAGGATATGTATTAATTTAATATATAAGAAGAACTCTTACATGGAATATTTTTCTTTTCAGGTAACTGTATCATTTCATTCGGCTATTTATTCTTTTCGGGTTACTTGTAACTTTTTTTCTATTTTTTTTTATAATTGCAATTTATTCGTATATTATAAAATATTGAGCGATATTCTCAAGCTTTCGGTTATTGTTTGGTTTCGGTTGTCTCCTCGTACATTTTATGATTAATGTCAACTAAGAATTATTAATTATGTATTAATTTTAGTATTCTTATTTTCTCCTGTGCTATCAAAAGCACTGTTATTACTAATTAGTAATTATCTACTGTACATTTATTAAGTTCATTTTTTTTAACAATACTATGTAAGGAGTACTATAGAAGTAATTTTAAGAACATGAACACTGAATACTAAAACATTATTTTTAAGTTTTTTTACAGAAAAGTGTACTTGAAGTGAAATAGCATAAAATGGCGTTATATAAATGTTATATTAGTATTATTATTATGATCAATGGGGGTCAGAGAAAAATCTAAGCAACAATTTTTGGAAAATAATAATAAAAATAAAAATAACAGTTTTTACAGAATGTACGGATGTATTGTGCAATGCATTACAGTCTATATTTTAATATAACAAAAAAGAAATTAGACAAATAAAAAGAAAAATAAATAAAGTAACAATACACAAAAAAAATGAAACGAAAAATAAAGTTCTTACATTATTGCTTTGTAGTGGAGGATTGTAAGTTAAATAAAGGTTATGATCTGTATGTCAATAAATAGCTCAGCTCAAGAGTAGGTAGCATTTATATCAATCAAGTAGGTCTTTTAAAATATGTAAATTTAATTAATACCATAATACATGACTTACATGAATGACAAGACTCTACGTTGTTATTATTATAAATACTCAGGTCGTGGTTGCCTGCTCGAAGAAGACAGTCAAAATTACTAACATGTTAAAATATAATGACGCTACTGTATTGTGAATCCATAAGGATAATAACTAAGGGCGCCATTCGATTTCAAGGTAAACCACATTATCAAAAAGTAGTATTTAAATTAATAATAACCAAAGTAAATTATACGTGAAATGATGATGATGGAAGACATGTCGCGCGCCGCCAATCTCTGCTTTGAAATGCCATGTTGCCCTTCAGAATGCCTGTTTCTCACTGGCTGGTGGCTGGTGGTGAGACAGGTGAGACTGAGCACTGAGCCAAAGGCAAGCGAACCAGCCACAGACGAAACGAGCGGCTAGAAGCTCACTTCGGAACCCTGAAGATAGAATTATTGGATCTTCTTTATACGGGTAGGAACTATGTAATCGTGGCATAATTCTAAATGCTGCAAAGTATAGGTACACAATAATGCGGGAAAGAAGTGAAAAATGTATGCAAGCAGCCGTTTATGGAGAATATTTGACAAAGAGAGACAAAGATATTTTCTTTTTTATGTTTTTCCTTATTATGTTTATTTTTTGTCACATAAGTTGAATAGGTAAAAAAACTATATCAAAATTTTAACTTAATGGAACTTAATTGGTCTACAACATATGAATGTTCTTTGTTATATTATCATTTTGTTAAAGACTGTTTGTTTCCTAAATAAAAAAAAATAAAAAAGAGGGTCATCAGGGGGGCGGTGGCTGAGAAGCTCTCTGAAAGAGTGCAATCGTACCTCCAGGAACATTTCCGTAGCGCTGCAGTATCTCGGTAGGCGGAATAGCTGGCGGTAAGCATTATTGTACGTGATTTTTAGCTCATGCCATTGGGATGCAGTGTAATAAACCTACAATTCTGATGTATACAGCGATATGCAGAATGCGTTGAATAGTATTCTTTTGAATTTTGTACTGCAAATTAAAAATAAAATGACGTTAGTTCTGTCAAAGTGAAAACGCCTTGACAACATTCCTGCTCTAACGGATGTCGTTGTATATCCTCGTTTTTTTTAGGTCATCTGTGATAATAGAGAACTCCAGTCCAATTTTTTTTTCATTTCATTAATTATTGTAAATCAACATCAATTTTTAAATAGTCTAACCCGGTATTATCACAAGTAGGTACAAATGCTTATAGAAAGGTCGAATATCAAAAAAAGAAAACTGAATTTTATGAAGATGCAATAAAAAACACTTTGATATTGCTGTGTGTAAGTGCGTTTGTGTCAATTTTTGTAATTGTTTAGTAAAAATACCCAAGAAGGAGCTGGAACTCCTAAACGATCAGAGAGGTATCCGCAAAATGTATATCGACTCGAAAGATATAGTGGCAACCAAGGCTTTGGAGCGTAGGCAATTACAACTGATGAGGCAAAATAAATTACTCCAAAACAGACCTGTAAGAAACCAGATACTACGTTGACTGCAGAGACCTCGAATGATAGTGTTAGATTATCAGACAGTACCTAATCAAGATCCAAACAATCAAATTGTGATAAAAGTGTGCGCGCCAACATGGTTCACAAAAAAACAAAACTTTCGTGTAAAGATAAGCGAAGCCTAAGAGCATTTCTTAAATTTTACTTGTCATACTTTTTTATATTTATAACTTTTCTAACTTCTATTATTTATATAGGTAGGTAACTTATAGTCAATACATTTTACTTTTTACTACTAGGGATGTTAGAAAGTAAGTGTACTGTGACCATAACGGAGTGTGGTTTTTTTAGTTTTTTGGGTGTTGGCGGTACTGAGTGGTAGAAGGAGGTCTCTTGACCAGAACAAGCATCGCAGGAACGTGGTAGTATGTAAACTCACGTTGTAGTGTCCAGTTGCGTGAAAGATGTCGGCAAAAAATCCCGCCAAGTGCTATTATCCGCTTTTTACTCACGGAAGGAATAACACCTACAAGAAAAAAAGGTGAGGATTTCTAAGCTCTATTGTGACTGAAGATGATAGTCGGTGACTCATTACATGCTTGGGAAAAAAAAATAATAAAAGTGGCGTCACACCAATTCCCCATCTGTCAAAATATTGAAAATTACAATTTCCGGCAAAAAAATCATGGCCTCAGTGTTTTGGGACCGAAAAGGCATCATTTTGGTCGAATTTCGGCCTCAGGTTGAGACCATCAATGCAAAACAATATTGTGTACCCTGAAAAAACTCAAAAGCAGCATTCGAAACAAAAAAAGGGGAATGATGACCAGAGAAGTGTGCTTTTTTTCACGAAAACGTCCGACCTCACACAGCCTTAGCCATCAATACGATCGTGGACTCATTTGATTGGGATGTTTTGAACCACTCCCCGTAACCCCCTGACTTGGCGTCTTCAGATCATCTTCTTTTCACCTTCTTAAAGGCATGTTTGGATAAAAATAAATTTTCAACCAACGAGCAGGTGCAGAAAGTGGTCCTGAAGTGGGGGAAGGAACTGGCGGGAGATTTCTTCGAAGTTGGCATAAAGAAACTTGTGCCACGGCTCACCAAACGCATTGAACGCGTAGGCAATTATTTGGAAAAATAGTCAATAAGTGTAGCAATAATATCCTGAAATTTATTGTCTAATACACTTTTAAAAAAAAAAGATAAAAATTCAGTACACTTACTTTCTGAACATCCCTCGTATATAATTTTCTGCCTTTTAACTTTTACATTATACTTTATATTTTACAATTTATGCTTTTACTTTGTACTTTCATTTTATCTTATTATCTTATTTCTATTTACTACTTATAACCTTAATTCCTTTTTTAACCTTTTGTTTTTAGATACAACTTTACATTTATATGTCACTTTCTTTATGTTATTGTATTATAATACAAGTATATAAATATAATTATATCAATGGCACATATTGTGCCGTTTTTAAATAAATAAATAAAGATGGTCCGAAACATGTCCTTAGTATGATAAAAAGATGCTCCTATTTAAAATATGAGCTGAAAACAATTGCTTTTCAAATAATCGAGCGGAATTATTTCTTTGCATATTCTTAAAATATTTTATTGGCGATGCTACAAGACGAAAGACAAAATATAAAAGAACTAGCAGTAAGAAAAATTCTTAAAAGCCCGACAAAATGCAAAGGGGAAGAAAATAAGTTTTTTTTTTTTTTTTTTTTTTTTTTAAATTTAATTTAATTAAATTTAAATTTGATATGTTAATATCGAGTTCTGCAAGTATTTAATAAAGTATTTTAGTTACAGCTGTTTCGACTTGTAAGGTCATTTTCAAACTGTGGTGAAGCCACGTACGGACGACTTATTTATATGTACGTGGCTTCACCACAGTTTGAAAATGACCTTACAAGTCGAAACAGCTGTAACTAAAATACTTTCTTAAATACTTGCAGAACTCGATATTAACATATCAAATTTAAATTTAATTAAATTTCTAAAAATTAAAATGGAGTTCTACGAATTAACAACACAAAAACAATTAATATAGAAAATAAGATCATTCTTGACTCCAAAATAACACCTCGATGCCAACGATTATTTTTATTTGATAGACTGGAAAAAAGAACAAATATTCGAGCCAACATTCACAAAAAATACGGTTACAGTAAATTATGCGACAAAATTATGAGCGAAGATATAAATATCCGTATTGAAAATTTTCGCTGTCATACGCAGGCTGTAGAGAGAGGTGTGAAGCTGGCCACTGAAGCTAGTTTGGCTGTTTGCAGAAGTACAGCACGCGATGAATATATTCGAGCAAGAATAAAATCTAGGGAACTCACCGCGTTGGTTCGATAAATTTCATTTCTTCAGATAAGCACTTTTGATGTGTATTTCGGCTTTATCAATTAGTTTGGATAAATTAATAAAGAAGAAGGGAATGCAATTATTGTTGATGTATTTTTGTGATATGCAATGCTTCAAAAGACGATAAAAACAATACTGTAATTATTTTCGGCTAACCGCAAGTCATTCTTTCGTATCCCCTCATAACCAGATAGATGATTTTTTAAATAATTATACATGACAGCGTATACTAAATAATACTTGCTTCTACCTTTAATTGGCATATTTCGGTGGTGTATTTTCATGTTTTTCTTTCGCGTAGAACATAATCTTTGCTTATAATCTTTGCTTATAATACTGGGACTTACAACAATTATTTCAAATAATAACAACGGCACATTACAATTAAAACATTAAAAAAATTATGCATGCACGTAAATCAGCTTTCGATGACGTTCGTGGTAAAGCGGTAAGATCCGTGACTCAGGAAACCTTAAGGTCGGTGGTTCGAAACCTAGGATTGGAATGTTTTTTCCACCGTTCACGTAGTATTTCACACAAAGATAACCAAGTTTCTCGGTAATCATGCGATTTCTGAACGTAGTGTAAAACATTTTTCTTCAAAAAATTCTTGAAAATATAATCGGTGCAAAGAACAAAATATTAGTTAAGTATCTTCCCCATTTAATAATCTTTCAGTAATTGTATAGTAAACACTATATAATAAGATGCCGTAATACAATTTGGTCATACCAAGTCTGGCTTCTGGTGTTACAGCTAAGGAGAAGGTGATTGTTTTCTTATTTCATGTCAAACTGTGTGTATAATTGTTAAAGTGTTGGGCAAGGTATATCATAGTCGTTAGTTAATTTGAGTTCAGTGTTAGACTTAGGTTTTCACATTGTCACTTCTTGCATCGGTGTCCATGATCCTTCTTGCATAGCCTGATTGATGTTTTCAAATCAGTGGGTCTTTGGTTTTTCTTTGGTGGTTTTTAAAACTAGAAAAAAGTAGGCATATATCCAAAGCTGGTCGTCAACAGGCTTACGAAAGAATAAGTACAGCTTTAGGTCTCCGTTAGAATTCTCTTATTTTTTTAAATTTTGTCCTTAATGCATCAATGCTTCAATTCTTTTTCAATCGTGTGATGAAAGATCCACTTCTTTATTTTGTAGTTGTATTCCTTCGACGATAACTTTAACATCATTCTTTACATTACTTAGTGCTTCAATAATTTTCTGTAACGTTATTTGCCTAAATACTGATCGGATTCGGTAACGGAACGTCCATTTACTTCCGTTGTTAATTTTGACCTTGGGTATTTTGCTCTGCTTAAATATTTTACTTTATGTATAATTGGATTCTGTATATGAATCTGAATATTATTAATTTAGAATTACATTAAATATAGTTTTGATGGATTTAGAACACTATCAATATAAGAGGTCATATGTTCGCAACTAATCTTTGTGAATTTTAATATTCGGTATATATTTGTGTCTCATTAAATTTAACATAATTTTTGTGAATGTTTCATGTAAAAAATAAGTTCTGGCATTAATGTTTCAAAATAATTACAACAATGTACCAGATTGGTATAATGGTGTTATAAAAAGTATAATTTTGTTCAAATCATTCATCTAATAACAATTTTTTTTTCTGTAAAATATATTTGGTACTTCGCTGTTATATGAATACAGTCATCATTGTCCCAGTCACATTATTTAACCATGAAAGTACATAATTAGGTTAGGTGAATATACATATTTTAAAAATTGAAATTAAGTGGTCCGTGTAACCTGGGAGGATCATAATATATTTTTAATCTTGGTAGTTACTTACTAGCCGGAATCACTGAAAATAAAATAAAAACTTATTTTTCTTTTTCCAGATGGTTGCATTAAGCATAACAGAGGTGTTACTACTATTCCTGGTAGGTCTCCTGACAGTTCTTTACTTGTTCGAGAGATGGGAGGATGGCTACTTCAAAAGACAAGGCATCAAGACTCCGCCCATTCCCTTGCCTTACGTAGGAAATTTGATGAGCTGGCTCTCAGGCCGAAAACACTACAAGGACATTCTGAAGGAGGCTTACAACTCTTTCCCGAATGATAAGTAAGTATTTTAATGCGAATTTTTTATTACCCGTAATCGTAAGCATTCAGGATTCTGTTTCTGGCATCTGAAATTTCTTATAGACCTAGTTACCTATCACGGAGTTGTACGCAGAAACAAAATGAATCACGAACACGAGACCCTAAATTAACATGAAGAGACATAGAAATAATGTTAGATGACATGACAATTATGATGAAATGGGCAAACATCTTGAACATGTGGGAGTGAGATAGACAGAGAAAGAGGTTGACTGACTGCAAATGGTTAGGAACCTGGAATTTTTGCTTTACCGGCACATCTCTTATGCAAGACTAGTGCAAATATTGTATAATTATCTGCTTTTACACTATTCCTGTTTCCAAACATTTGTAATTTTTATTGGTTTCAGGTACTTTGGCTTCAGAGAATTCCGAACGAGAGTGATTGTCATCAGAGATCTGGAGCTAATTAAGAAGGTCGCAATTAAGGATTTCGACTACTTCGCCGATCACAATGTGTTCGTGGACTGGGATAGGGAACCTTTCTTTAGTAATAACTTGGTTTCACTTCAAGGTAAAACGCTTAAATGTATTTATATATATATTTAGATTTTGCTCTCAATGAATACACTGCATCGAACCAAAAAATCGAGTAAAACTCCGAGTGAAGTTCTTTTCTAGAATTCAGAAAATTTTTAAGATTCAAAGTGAATTCTTTTAGAAGTCATTGGAGTTTTAGCGTAGAAGAGAAATAGAAGTCTTGCGTATATTATGCAATTCTATAAACTTTAGATACAAATTCAGACGTACTTTTTTGAGGTTTTTTGTTTATTGAAGTTTTGTATGATGTTTCTGTTTACAGGACAGAAATGGCGCGATATGAGGTCTACATTAAGTCCCACCTTTACAAGTTCCAAAATGAAGGGGATGTTTGAGTTTGTCACTGAATGTGCAGAACAACTGTCCAACTACTTGGTGGCAGAGATGAAAGAGCGTGAACATAAAGGTAACAAACAACTTTAAATTTATGTATTTTTACGTGTTAAAATAGATGCTGTGTTTATTGCAAATATACATTAAAATTATTGTTTTACAGCCAAAGGTCTCGTGGAAGTAGAACTAAAAGACCTCTTCACCAGATACTCCACTGACGTCATAGCCACTTGCGCATTTGGCGTCAAGGTGGATTCTTACAAAGAAAAGGATAACGAGTTCTATACCAACGGAAAGCAGACTACAGGGTTCGCCAAAACGACCATGCCCAAGATGTTGATGCTTTCATTTCCCCTATTGGTTAAGGTATAATAAATAATCTTCCCTGTGGTTTTTGGCAGTGGTCAGTAATGTGAGAATAAAAATCTTACCTGTGTCTTTATAAATACTCCTTGCTTCCAACGCTTAGTTGTAAACAGTTGTCAAATAAAAACCTCACCAATTTCGAAATATAAAATGGAAACTCAAGTAGAATTTTGCTGTTAAAAATGACGTTGTATGGAATTTGTTGTAGCTATTGAACGTTCCCGTGCTAGCTGAATCCGTGAGAACCTTCTTCAAGAACATGGTGCTGTCTTCCATAGAGACCAGGGAGAAGAAAAACATCATTCGGCCGGACATGATCCACCTTCTCATGGAGGCCAAGAAGGGAAAGTTGGACCACAAGGATGATGGCCATAGCAAGGATACTGGTTTTTCTACTGTCGAGGAAACATTCTTAGGAACGTCTACTGTCAGCAGTAAGAGTTTCAATTTTCTTTGATGAGTGACTGCTTAGTAATGATTGGTGTTATTTATTGAATTCTCAGCCGCCGTTAAATTCTATTTGTATGTCGAAGAAAATGCTAATGCTGAAAACCAAGTTTCTATTTTTTTTTTTTTTTTTTATTTTATTTGGGAGACCAACAGTTTACATTCATAACAGAGCATAATAGTAATTAAGTGACAATAATTGAACCATTTACAGGTTTCCACATGGGTATTGTATACAAGTGTTGTGGTTCCATAGATATTTGCTAAAGAAGAAAAAAAAATTACATTTCAAGAGACAAGTTAATTAGGGGGGAATAGGGAGGGGGTAGGATGGGGGGGGGGAGAATGGGTTAGGTTGAGGTATAGTTATAGAAATATGAGTAAACAAAAAATTAAAAGAGAAAAAAAAAGGATTTAATATAATGGTGACTGGTGGTATTAGAAATTATTGTTGTTATAAAGTGTCGAGAGAGTGTCTGTGTGATTTTAAGGAATGTGGTGCAGAATTAAATATGTCAAATTTTTTGTATTGTGTGTTAAAAGTATTGGATGCACGATAGATGAAAGAGTTCTGCTTAGAATTAGTATTACACCGAGGGCGTAGTTGTGGGTGGCTTTAAATCGGACTGGGTAACCGTACCATCAGGTGTGCCTCAAGGATCTCTATTGGGACCGTTACTATTTAATATTTACATCAATGATATAGGCCAATGTTTCAAATACTCCAAAACTTTACTTTACGCAGATGATATGAAGGTTTTTTATCCTATCAGATGTTTTGCTGACTGTCAAAAAATGCAGGAGGATCTAAACCGTCTTAATGTTTACTGTTCAAAGCATACCCTTAAAATTAATGTTAAAAAGTGATATTAGGATATATATATATATATCAACATTCTTTTAGGATAATCGGATTTCTCGCAAAATAAATGTATAGTTTTTTAAAAAATGCGAGGATTTAGTAAGTCCAAAAACTCATATTTCCACAGTAATTATCAATTTATTTCCTTTTATGAATCAAAAAGGTGAAATACGGGACATAAGAGAGGAACCACTTGTTATTTAACCTCAAGAGCAATTTTTTAAATATGTTTATTTGGTCGTGTTAAGTGGTAAAAACAATCTATATATATATATCTATATAAAAAATCTCGTGGCACGGTGTTTGTGGTCGCACTCCTCAGAAACGGCTTGACTGATTTTTATGAATTTTTTAATGTATATTTGGTAGGTATGAGAATAAGTCGTAAAGTATATTTCATACCACTAAGTGATTAGGGCGTCCCTATCCAGAACAGACGAGTGGGCTGGCAAGCGGGCGATATGGATTTGATTTGTATGCTAATTAACAGATGGCGGTGTGAGTTAGTTTATCATTTTTATAAAGGTTGGGTAACCATCCAGTAGATGGCGTTGTGTTTCGTTAGCCACAGTAACGCGTGGCCAGGTCAGCTAGATTTAACTATAAAGACCATCGGTAAGCGACTTCAACTTTATCAATATTTTCGTTCAGTATTAATATTTTTAATTAAGTAATTTGCTTTCAATAATATTATTTTATATATATAAATACGTCAAAAACAACTAATTTATTTTAAATCGATTGTAATGATAAAATATTTCGTGCACAATCTGCATTTTGACAATTTGTTTCAGAAAAATATATTGTAAAATATACATAGAGGCTCTAGGAGTTCAAGGCGACTTCATAACTAAACTTTTCTATTTGCAAAACTAACTGTTACAATTAAACTCCATTAGTATAATAAGCTCTTCACAAAATATGGAATGTTGTATATGCCTATTTATGTATTGTAAAATATCTATTATAAATATATTATGAAGTATTTATGGGTTACTAGTGACTGGCTTGACGATACTTGTGTACATTGTTTTACGCTGCCCACGGCTGTCAATGCCTTTCATAGAGTTAAATATACTGGCGTCACTGAGAATTTAACGTACTTTCTTGTCTTTTCAGAATGGACAGACGAAGCTCTTGTAGCCCAGGCTCTGGTGTTCTTCGTAGCTGGTTTCGACACAACGTCACAAGTAGAATGCTTCACAGGCTACCAGTTGGCTATCCTACCAGATATCCAAAAAAGACTGCAGGAGGAAGTCGACGAGGTATTTGCCAGAAACAATGGGAAAATCTCCTTCAGCGATATCAACGGGATGAAATACATGGACATGGTGATTTCAGGTATTTGTAAAATCACATTGATATAAGTTAATATTTTTCTAACAACAGTAACATGAGAAAGATTGTAATAATATATGAAACAGCGTGCGGTGTGCCTAAGCATTATTTCGATGAATGCATGGATTATGCAATGTTCTAAATGGTTCCATGACAGTTGATCCTACGACTGTTGGCCTTCTAGCATACATATTCAACATACAGTTGTTTAGGTAAATATACCTACTTACACAAAATATAACTTAGTGTCCCAGAAGTCTGTCGAATAGAGTAATAGAGGATGCACCGCTGAATTACAAAGATATTAAATTGTTTTTTTTTTTAAATTGTTTAATTTTAAAAAGAAATACAAACATTCCCGGGTTAAGAATAACCCAGCAATATTTTGAAAATCTTCTACTGCCACCATAGAAAGCCGAAATTATTGCTTGTGTTGTGATGGAGGACTTAGCCACCCGAGGAATCGAAAACGCGACGCCCGGGTGGCACCCAAGCGCTATGCCCACTCAACCACTGACCGGTATAACGGTATAAAACATATTTTCATTCTAATGCATCAAGGATAAAACTACTTGTCTATATTATATATATATACCAGCATATAAGTACAAAAAATCGACACTGTAAATAAATTCTTCCAATATCCATCCCAAATTATTATTAAAGGTTTTTTTTAATCAACTTTAGATTTAAAATTAGTAAAACTTGTAAAAAAAATTATAATTCTATAATAATTATAATTTTGGGAGCCAACTGTCGAGGGATCAACTATCGGGTCACCAAGGTTAATGGCTCTGGGCATGAGAATTTTGAAGAAACTTTTAATTCAACATTCACGTTTTCCAGATAAATAAACCGATATACAATTGTTTTTGGTATTTTGGTACAGGAATTTTGTTTTTTAGCGATTGATGTATTTTTTTCAGAAACTATGCGGCTATGGCCAGCACTAATAAGGTTGGATAGAAAATGTGTGAAACCATATACGCTACCCCCCGCAAATGACACGGGAGCTAAAGAAGTTAAGGTAAAATCAGGCACAAAAAAATGTTAATAATATTTACATAAATCTACATTTATGTATAAGTCAAAATTAAAAAAAAATCTATTGCCAGTATACGTTGGTGCGACACAGATCGCAGTAATTATAACAATTCTTACTTCAATGTGTATCAGTTGGGGGAACCAAATCCAGCTTCTTTTCCGTGCCCTCCGGCGTACCTCAAGGCCCCCATTTAGGGTCATTTTATTTTTTGTCTTTACTCAGTATGTATGTATTTTTCTTTGTATTCTATTTAAAAGCTGTTTGTTTAATATATAAATAATAAACATATAAATAATTATATATATAAATATTAATTATTAATATTAAATATTAATATTATTTAATATATAAATAATAAAAATATAATTTAACAATTTTATCATATTTCTAGATTAGCAAAAATGAAGCAATATGGATCCCAGTTAACGCCATTCACCACGATCCCCAGTACTATGAGAATCCCACCAAATTTGACCCGGAAAGGTTTTCCGACGAGAACAAAGGAAAAATAAACCCAATGGCTTATATGCCTTTCGGAGTCGGACCTAGAAACTGTATTGGTAAGTTTTTCAGAATTTTTACCCTTCAAAAAAATTATTTAAAGTGTTGGAATTTTTTGAAACAACATTTACATTTTTCTATCGGCATTGTAAGTTTGTATATTGACATACTCGGATCCTACTCAACTGACAATAATTGGTTAAACGTTTCCAATTTATTTTCCAGGTTCGCGATTCGCCCTAATGAGCATCAAGGCCTTAATGTTCTTCTTGCTCTCAAAGTTTGACTTCGTTCCAACCGCCAAGACACAAATTCCACTGAAGATGGATAAAAATTACCTCTTCAACGTGGCAGAAAGAGGATTCTGGATTGGATTGAAACCAAGAATTAAAGATGCCTAACCTTGTGATGTAAACAAAACTGACTGCAGAAATATTTTTCACCAATCGGTAATAAACCAGGATCGACGGGTAGAAAATAATGTTTCCTTCCTGACCGTAACCCAAGAAACTTGTCAATGTAAAAATACGGAAAAAATAATCAATAATTGTTAATAAAAAGCAATATTACGTAAATTGTATTATTTCATTTATTGACCTATTTCGGAAGAATGTAAAACTGAAAATATTATTTTACCGAAATCGTTTTTCTCAGTGAACAATCTTTTAACATTTATTTATTTTTAAGTGAAAAAATGTTGGTGTCTACTCACATTCATATTATAAATAGTGTGAAATAAGGTAAAATAAGTATTTTAGAAAATTGAGAGTTGCTCAAAAAATTACAAAGGCCTGTGCGTGGGTATTATTCAAGTCATTCGTAAGGTGTTAGTGGAAGTTTAAAAGAATGGTTTGAAAAAGTTTAAAAGAGGAAATTGAAAAATACAGTACCAAGAAAATGATATCTATTCTATGCGTGTTAAGGGACGTACTGGACTAACTTTAACCAGTGATATCGGACATTATTTGAAGTAAAAAATGTAAATGAAATTTTGGATAAAATAAAATAAAAAATTCTTCAAAATAAAATAACAAATTCTTCCGCATGTCTTCATTAGTCAACCAACCTCTCACCCCTTCTCCAACTGTACAACAACTACGATTTTTTATGTTCTTTTAGAAAAAAAATATTTTCATAAACATTTTTTTACTCCAAATAATATCGGGAATCACTAGTTAAAGTAAGTCATGTACGTCCCTAACACCCTGTATATCTAAACTAATATGCACCTTTATGGATACACAAGGTGTTTAAGGGATGTACTTGACGTACCGGATATACCGTTTAACAGATACTCGTCATATATCCAATTATTAATGTATATTATTTGATAATATTGTAAGAAGTTTTTCCAGAACTTAATAATTCAATTTAAGTACAAATGCATCTAAGAAAAATTTGCCTAAAACAGGCAGCAAAGCAATCCGAAGTATTTTAAATAGTGCCATATTGTGAAAAAAAGCGTTCCAGTGGTTAAAAACTTTCAAAGTAGCTACAATAATGAATTTAAAAAAAAGAACCACAGATGAGAGATATGAGAGGTATGATAGGGATCAGATGAAAGGTATGATAGGTAACACACATAGCTCAGAGTGCAATATTATTTAAGCTCGTGCACTTCTGAACTCCTACGCAGATCCATTCCTAAGTTAAATCCACGTTGAAATAAAAAGAGTTAGGCGCCAGGCTGTTAGAATTGACATATAATTACTACATTACCGCCAAGTAGTGAATTTAATTAATTAGGAAAACCAATGAATGAAAATAAAATAAATTGAAGAGGTTTTACGTTATACCGTAGTCCGTCATGTTCGTCCCTTGTAGCAGTTGGCCACTTCTGCTGCCCGCTTCTGTTGCCTGCGTGATCCTCACTGAAGTGAGCCGCAAACCAATCAGCAGACCTCGGAAACATAATTGAGAGGCTAGTATAATAATTGAAGGTCCTAGACTGCCAATTTTGATAATACGTAGGCAAGTACTGTCTGTAAACATGAGGAGGTTTATTTTTATTTATTTATTTTTATTTATATATTTATTCAACGCCCAGAGGGCTTTTACAGTAGTACAATTTTTTTATGACAGATGATTTTTAAACAGATAGAGAAATGATAAGAATAAAATTAGATAAAAATGCGCACAAGTCACAAAAATACAAAAATACTTGATATAATGTTTTTTCAATAGATAGAGAAATGATAAGAATAAAATTAGATAAAAAATGCACACAAGTCACAAAAATACAAAAATACAGCGATGTGATAAGTTTACAAAAATACACATATGTTTAGGAATAGTTTTGGAATAAGTTTTTTACAAGATCCACAAAATTCGCCAAGTTGATGTTGAATATGTCAACATCACTTAAGTACTGATTTCCAATAGTGTGAAATCTTTGTATCGGAGAGTGGGCAATATAGTTCCGCTTATGAATGCTGCAGTAGAATAGTGTATTTTGTCGTGTGGTTACTGTAGGTATTTGTAAGTTGGTAGGAGGTGGTAGCAAACTGCTGCAACACCCTGTACAAAGAAAGCACATCATATTTTTTTCCCTTTCTGAATAGAGTTCTTATCAATACTGTCATACAAACATCAATTCATAATACATCCTACGAGATATTTTTTTCGATATTAATTTTACTACTGTATGATAATTAATAAGAAATTAAAATAAAACGAAAGTAGGCTGTTGGATCACGTATTATATGTGTCTAAACTGATTGTTAGTAACATAGGTGTATAGGTACTTAAGCACAGGCGTACCAGCTATGTTATAAATTTCTCTGGGTTTTGTAATGATAGCTTAATGTATCTGAATAATGATTCCGTGAAAGAAAACCATTCTTGCGTACTGAGTGTAATTTTTGGTGGTGCTTTCAGCAGGCCTCACCGAAAGTGGTCGCGGGCCGCTGGTTCCCCACTCCTGCTTTACGTTGTATACTTATAAACAAACATTACTTTTAATTAACAAAATTGTTATTATTATTTATTTAAACATCCATCTGTGTAAAATTTTGGGCATCATGCCTGTTTTATATACTAAAATAAAATAAAAAAATTCGATTGTGCAGTAGTAATTAACGTAATCAGCTATTATGGTCAATGTCAAACATTTAGACACCCGAAGACCACTGGATTGATAAAAATTTGATAAAGATAAATATTACAGGATTAAAGGTGAAATTGTATAATTTTATATTTTTTTAGAAGGACGCAGACTATTCAGATTCTTAGGATATATTAGTAGAACTCTTACCTAGAATATTTAAAAAGAAATCATGAAATTGGTGTGATGAAATTTATGGATGGCCCTTTACATACTGTACGTTTATTAAGTCATGTTAATATTATGTAAGGAGCACTACAAAAGCAATTTTAAGAACGTGAACACTGAATACTAAAATATTATTTTTAATTTTTTTTTGTAGAAAAGTGCACTTGAAGTAAAATAGATGAAAATGGCGTTATATAAATATTATATTAGTATTATTAATGGGGGTCAAAGGAAAATCTAAACTTCCGTCTTTGAGCCAGTTAGACATCGTAACAATTTTTGGAAAATAATAATAACAACAGTTTATTATGGTTTGTGAATGGGTACCCCGAAGCATGATATGGGCGGCATTGAGATCCCACAACGTACCAGAAGGATATGTGCTCTCCATACAATA
Source organism: Limnephilus lunatus (assembly GCA_917563855.2). Lineage (NCBI taxonomy): Eukaryota > Metazoa > Arthropoda > Insecta > Trichoptera > Limnephilidae > Limnephilus > Limnephilus lunatus. The sequence continues at coordinate 29,841,440 of OU830596.1, forward strand.
TATGTATACAAACGTAGAAGCCCAAGTAAGATGCACATCATGGACATCACCAAAATTCCCAATTAAAGTGGGAGTACACCAAGGATCTGTCCTCAGCCCACTGCCAATTATAATGGTCATAAATTATCTAACGAATCAAGAAATGAACAATAGCATTCTCAATGATGATGTGGTACTGATAGCAGATAATCATTGTGACTTAAACAATAGCCTGGAAAGGTGGAGAAAGATCCTGGAGGATAATGGCCTAAAAATTAGCAGGAAAAAGACTGAATATTTGTATTTGCCATTTGAAGACACAAATTCCGTAACTCCTTCGATGCAATGGATGGTGTAACATTAGCAGACGGTGACTCATTGCAGTATCTGGGCTCATTCATCCACAGAGACGGAGAATGTGCAGCAGATGTCACCCATGTAATAGGTGTGGGGTAGATTAAATTTAGATCCATAACAGGAATATTGTGTGACTCCAAAATGGCTATAAAACTTAAAGGAAAGATATACCAGACTATTGTTAGACCCGCGATAATTTATGGCTCCGAATGCTGGACTATGTACAACTCATACTCTAGGCAACTCGAAACAGCAGAAATGCGAATGCTTAGATTGTCGGCAGGAGTATCACTAAAATATAAGATTAAAAGTTCACGCATTCGTGGTAGCCCGGGTGTCACAGACATAAAAAGTAAGCTGGAAGTAAATAGTAAACTGACAGTTGAGATGGTATGGGCACATAAGACGAAGACCATCAGAACGCACAATGAAGCATGCAAAGTATATGGAGCTTCATCGACAGTCATCCAGTGGAAGACCAAGGAACTCCTGGATGACTCAATGCTCCAAAATACTTGGATGGCCTGGATGAAGGCGATACTCAGAACCGAAGAAGCTACAACCTGAGAACGAGAAAAGCCGACCCCAACAGCCTACCTAAGCATGTATAGTGAATGCAATACAGTCTATATTTTTAAATAACAAAAAAGAAATTAGAGAAATAATAAGAAAAATAAATTAGATTAAGTAACAATACATAAAATGAAAACTAAGAAGAAAAAACGTATTTACGCAACGAAAAATGTATAGGTACAGTCAGTCGTTTATGGAGGTGATTGTATTATTGGACTGGCATAGTCTGCACGATAAGCTTCCCAAGCAATGGCGGAGAAGTCCTCTGAAAGCGTGCACTCATCCCTCTAGAAACATTTCCGTAGCGCTGCAGTATCTCGGTAGGCGGATAAGCATTATTTTAGGCGAGTTACTCATGCCATTGGGACGCAGTGTAATTAACCTACTGTTCTGTTGTATACAGCGATGTACATAATTCGTTGAATAGTATTCTTTTGACGTTTGTACTGCAAAAGTGAAACGCCTTGTCGGCATACCTGTTCTAACGGATATATTTATATATCCTCGATGTATTTCGGGTTGTCTGTGATAATATGTTCCAGGTATTTGACGCTACGACTACTTTCAACATCTATTTTCCTTTCTTTCTAGTCATACTAACGGGAAATTGCATGAGTTCGATTTTACATTGAACACTATAACGATCGATTTTGATGTACCTATTATACTATATAAGTTTATGATTTTTTACAAAATCTTTACATATTTGGAGCAGTGCTATTTTTTTAGTGCGCTAAGTGACAAAATGATAATAAAACTACCTAACTTTTTAAATTGCGAAATAAAAGCATTTAAAAAACAGTAAACAGATAGTGAATGATCTATATTGACATTTAAACAGCCATAAGTTCGTAGCTCATATTCGTGTTGCTGTATGTGTAAATATTATTTATTCGCGGGGAAGATACACACAATTTCACAAACAATTTTCGAAAAAATATTGAATATATATTTTTTAAATGAATTTTATTTAATACACGTTGTAGGTAGTCAAACAAAGCTGAAACTAGAATTGTAATTGTCTACCAAATCAATGTGTCTCCACTCCCCCTAAGTTCCCTGAAGGCCCCACTCTACTCCTTTTTGGTTCCCAAAGGAAGGAAGGCCCCACGAAGGAAGTAGACCTCATCTCTTCTGTCCACTCCTTAGTTGTTTGAAGGCCCCCCTCCCGAGTTCCCCTTATCCCTTCTGAGTTTCCCTCCCCCTTCCGCATTCCATGAATTTAGACCCGATACATTCAGTTTTCAAATAGCTCGCGTTCCACCTATTGCAATATTTTTATACAAATTTCATAATGCCAGAGCGCACCAGTATATAAAGAAATCTTCGCGGGCGTGCTCACAACAACTCATCAAAGTTTCATCGCAATCGGATAAACGGTTAGCAATGCATAATTTCATGATGCCAGAACTCACTATTGTACATAGAAACCATTGCGGGCATGCCCACTATTGCGCACAACAAATCCCCAAACGTTCATCGCAATCGGAGGTATGGTTTAGTAACGCATAACATGCGCAGACAGAAATAAACATATTTTCATTTATATATATATATAGGGTGCGGCAGCATAACTTAATTTTTTTTTAAATGCGCGCCATTCAGTCGGTTGATGTCGTGGTGGAGCGCTAGTGACCTCGTTCGAGAGGCGGAACAATAAAGTTTTGTCCCGACGCAATTTAGCTGCAATCATGTGTTGGAACAGTGAGGAGCATGCGTTTGCCGTTGAGGCCTACTTTTCGGACGGGTGTTCTGTGATCGTAACCCAGCGCGCCTTTCGGAATCACTTTAATTTAGAAATCAATTGTTATATGGGTCACCACGTTCAGACAAACTGAAAATGTTTCAAGAGGAAGAACTGGAGTCCCCCGTCCCATTAGATCACCTGAGAGCATTGAGGCAGTGAGAGCTTTAATGTTACGAATACCACGGCGTTCAGCGAGCAAACATGCGTCTGCCCTTGGACTTTCCGATTGTTCTTTGAGGAGAATTCTTCGTGATGATCTCCATTTCCATCCATACAAGATGGCGATTGTGCAGGAACTTTCTGAACGTGACTTCAATTCTCGGAGAAACGCGGGTGAGGTTCTTCTGGAAGTCGTTCCTGAGGACGCTATTGTGTTTTTTAGTGATGAAGCCCATTTTCATTTGTGTGGAACCTTCAACAAACAAAACATGCGGTACTGGGTTGACTACGATCCTCGAGAATTGCATCAAAGGCCTTTGCATTCACCTAAAGTTACAGTGTGGTGTGCAATTTCTTCAAGTAGAATTATTGATCCCTCGTTCTTTGATGAAACTAAAGTAATAGTGACAGTGAATTCGGACCGGTATGTAAATTTGTTACAGGATTTTTTTTCACACGTCTAGATGAGTTGGACTTAGGGGACACTTGGTTCCAACAAGACGGTACAACGGCACATACTGCAAGAGCATCGATGGCTGTTTTGAGGGAACACTTCTCAGAGAGGCTCATCTCAATTAGGGGCGATATGAAGTGGCCGGCCCGCTCTCCCGATTTGTCCCTTTGTGATTATTTCCTATGGGGTTTTTGAAATCCCGTGTTTATGTGAACCGTCTAAGGACTCTACAAGTTTTGAAGACCAAGATCCAGGAAGAAATTGAAATTGAAGAGTCATGACAAACGCTAGAAATCGGTTTACTCATTGTATGGAGAATGGAGGACGTCACCTACCTGATTTGATTTTCAAAAAGTAAGTAAAACAAAACTTTAGTTATGTGCCAACATTAAAAACACAAATAAAAAATTTCTGATTCATACAATGGGTTTTATAAAGTTTTGAAAAAAGGAAGTTATGCTGCCGCACCCTGTATATAGACTGGAACTTTCAACCATAATTTCAAACAATCATAATGGCACAAATTAAAATATTAAAAAATGTTTTTGAAAATTCTGTGTGCACCCTTTTTAAACTAACTTTCGACGACGTGGTGGAGCGGTAAGAAGGAAACCTCGTGGCTGATTCGGATATCGTTGGAATGTTTTTCCACCGTTCACATGTATTTCACACAAAGGTTACCGAGTTTCTCGCCAGTCATGCGATTTCTGAACATGGTGAAAAAAAAATTAATCCAAAAATTCTTAAAAATATTATCGATACGAAAAACAAAATATTAGTTTAGTATCTTCCCCATTTTGTAATCATTCAATTTATTTTAGTAATTGTATGAATACTATATTATAAGATGCCATAATACAAAATGGTCATACCAAGCCTGGCTTCTGGTGTTACAGTCAAACAAAAGGGGATTTTTTTCATATTTCGGGTCAAACTGTGTGATACCATTTTATGTGAAGAAGTAATTGTGAAAGTGTTGGGAAAGGTAATATCAAAATCGTTAGTTACTTTGAGTTCAGAGTTCCTTGCGTCGCCTGTTTGATATTTTCAGATCAGTGGTTCTATGGTTTTCCTTTAGTCGTTCGTAAAACTTGAAAAAGGAGGCTTATATCGAAAACTGGATGCCAACAGGCTCAGCAGAAAAATAAATACGTTCCAGGCCCCGTAGCACAATCGATGGATAAGGATTGATCGGATAACTTTCGGAAACTTTTCGTCTTTCCCTAGAATGACTGCAGATCGTCAACAAATAAGAAAGAGTTCACAATGACTAAGTGTTCTTAATGCCTTTGACGTTAACTGTTGTTTGAACGATGAGAATTTACCGAAAGTTATCCTATCAATCATTATCGATCAATAGACCTAGGGGGTCAGGTCTCCACTAGAGATCTCTTCTTATTCAAATTTTGCAAACAATGAGTCAGTGCTTCAATTTTTTTTCAATCCTGAGATGACAGATCTGTTTCTTTATTTTGTAGTTGTAGTCATGCAACGATATTTTTTATGTACTTCTTTATATTAAATGCTTCATCAGTGCTTCAATAATTTTCGGTAACGTTATTTCCTGAATACTTTTTGCCGATATCAAATTCGATAACAGAACGTCTATTATCTTCCGTTATTAATTTTGAATTTGAGTATTTTGTTGCGATCATTTTCTCTGATTATATGTATCTGGCAGAATATTGAATACAGAATGTCTTAGATGTGACCGTATTTCAGATTTTTATGTTTTCAAAATTAAAAAAAAGATCTAATATTTCCCTTTCCAGATGATTTCGTTAAGCATAACGGAGGTGTTACTACTATTCCTAGTAGGACTTCTGACAGTTCTTTACCTGTTCGGGAGATGGGAGGATGGTTACTTCAAAAGAAAAGGCATCAAAACTCCGCCCATCCCCTTGCCTTACTTTGGGAATTTGATAGGATGGTTATCAGGCCGAAAACACTACAAGGACATTCTGAATGAGGCTTACGACTCTTTCCCGAATGAAAAGTAAGTCTTTGAAACTGATTTTTACTTACCCTTTATCGCATCCATATTATATTCATTTTTGAAAGTTGGAAGTTGGAAGTTGTCAGAGAACGAATTACTCATCATGTATATGATTTTAAAACCAGAGATTTTTGGTTGTACGCAGAAACAAAATGAACCACGAACTCGAGATACTAAATTAGCACGAGAACACGTGGAAAGAATGTAAGATGACATGATATCGATGATTATGTGATATCGATAGGGTAATAATGTTGCATGTGGGAGTGAGCTAGATAGAGAAATGGAGTTTTTGTCTCCACCCTACATCTTTTGTACAAGTCAATTGTAATTATAATATAATTATCTGGTTTCACTCTATTCCTGTTTCTGGCCTTTATTGATTTAGATTTGTTTCAGATACTTTGGCTTCAGGGAATTCCGAACGAAAGCGATTGTCCTCAGAGATCTGGAGCTAATTAAAAAGATCACAATCAAGGATTTCGACTACTTTGTAGATCATAACGTATTCATGGACTGGGATAGGGAACCTCTCTTTAGTAATACATTGTTATCACTTAAAGGTAAAATATTTAAATTTATTTATCTGTGTAGTTTTGAATTGAGAAAACTCTGGGACGCATCCTGAAATTCTTTTCCAGAAATTCTGAAATTTTTGATGGCTCAAAGTGAATTCTTTGAGAAGCCATTGGAGTTTGAGAGTAGGAGAAAATTAAAGAACTGTGAATGTTCTGCAAATTTACAAACTTTAGATGTAAATAAATAATTGAAGTTTTTGGATGATGATATTCTGTTTGCAGGACAGAAATGGCGCGATATGAGATCTACATTAAGTCCTGCCTTTACCAGTTCCAAAATGAAGGGGATGTTTGAGTTCGTCACTGAATGTGCAGAACAACTGTCCAACTACTTGATGGAAGAGATGAAAGAGCGTGAACATAAAGGTAATTTGGTAAATACATACATTACGTTTATGTGTGTTAAAATAGATGTTATGTTTATTGCAAATATAAATAAAATTATTGTTTTACAGCCAAAGGTCTTGTGGAAGTAGAACTAAAAGACCTATTCACCAGATACTCCACTGATGTCATAGCCACATGCGCATTTGGAGTCAAGGTGGATTCTTACAAAGAAAGGGATAACGAGTTCTATACCAACGGAAAGCAGACTACAGGATTCGCCAAAATGACCATGCCCAAAATATTGATGATTTCATTTCCCCTCTTGGTTAAGGTATAATAAATATGTTATCTTCACAGTGTTTTTTTTCAGTGGTAATTATTGTGAGAATAAAAAGCTTAAATCTGTATTTATACATACTCCTTAATTCCAACTACAAATTTTACACACTGGTCAAATAAAAACCTCATCAATTTCGATACATAAAACGGAAGCTTGAATAGAATTTTGCTATTAAGAATGACGTTATATTGAATATGTTTTGATTGTCTTGTAGCTATTGAACGTTCCCGCGCTAGCTGAATCCGTGGGAGCCTTCTTCAAGAACATGGTGCTGTCTTCCATGGAGACAAGAGAGAAGAAGAACATCATTCGGCCGGACATGATCCACCTTCTCATGGAGGCCAAGAAGGGCAAGTTGGACCACAAGGATGATGGCCATAGCAAGGATACTGGTTTCTCTACTGTCGAGGAAACATTCTTAGGAACGTCTACTGTCAGCAGTAAGAGTTTTATTTACTTCCATGAGTAACTGCTTAGTAATAATGACTATTATTTATTGAATTCTAAACCCCCGTCAACTTATTGGAAAAAATGGTTTCTTTTAGGAAAATCGGGTTACTTATACAATAAATTTATAGCTTTTATTAACTGTGAGGGTATAGAATTTCCAAAAACTCCATGTTATCGAAGTAATTGTCATATTATTTGCTTGTATCAATCGAGTTAGTGGAATACAGGACACAATAGAGGAATCACTCGTTCTTCAAAACACAGATTATTTTTGAGAGAAATATCTCCCAGCCTCATGAGAGTCATGCTATCTCATTATTTACTTATTTTACGCTCAGAGGGCTTTTAGAAACATAAATAAATCAGTTCAACTTTAACAAGAGAAAAAATTGGAACATAAGAAAGAAATAATAAAAATATAGTTACGATAGAAAAAAAAAATGAAATAAAAATACAAGTAACAAAAATTTAAAAGTGTGGTGAATTGTGGTGCTGTTTACAAAATTAATGAAAAGAAAAAGAAAAAAAAGTTTTATATTAACTAAATAATATTACAGGTTGTAATGGTTTATAATATTTCTATGAACCATACATTTAAATTGCTAAAATGAATTAATACGAAAAGTAGAGAGATGTTTAGTAAATTTGGCGATGTAATTTAATAAATTTACCAAAGAATATATAAATTTACCTGGGGAGTGCTTGTATCATAGATAAATGATTTGATTATTTCATATTAAAATAAACATCAATCTCTGAAAACTTCAGACCGTCAAACGAAAGGCTGAAGAGAAAAGTGTGTTTCGGTTCGGTCCCGTGATCAGTTGTCTATTTTCGGACTTCGGATCCCTCAAGATGTGTCCAGGAAATTGGTGAAGTCATCACATCCACGATGGACGGCTTCATAGAATCCACTGTTCAAGAAACTGTGGGCTCAAATCCGTGGTTCAGTCAGCAATGCTGTGAAGAAGTGCGTTAAAAAACTTGGCTTACCGATCCTACAATACATCTAGACAGAACAGCATACAACAAAATGGCAAAGAAAACCAAGAGAATCATAAATAGTTCAAAATTCGAGCACGACTTGTAGATCAGCAAAAAGCTGGATGCATGCCCGCATGGCTGCAGAGCATTCTGGTAGCTTGCGGGCTCAATAGGTCGCAATTTCTGAAAATCTAGTCTGTCAACTCTTACCAGATCTGACGGCTCGCTAGCAAACAACGCCACCGAAAAGGCTAACTTATTAGGGAAAATATTTGCGGAAAACTCAACCCTCGATGACCAAGGTGCTGTCCCAACATCGGTTCCTCACTGTGGTTTTCGTATGAAAAAGCTGAGGATCTGGAATTGGGAAGTACTCCATGTTTTCTGAGGGCTTGATATTAATAAAGCTAGTGGGCCTGACGGAATTCCTGCCCTGGTACTGCAGAGGTGCGCTGCAGAAATGGCTCCAATTTCGACGAAGCTTTTAAAAATGTCCCTGTGCCCCCTTTTAAAAGTGTGGTTCTGTGCCCTCTGTTTGGAAAACAAGCGATTATCCATCCTATTCCAAAGAAGGGTGACCACTCTAACCCGGCCAACTACCGCCCAATAGCGGTCACATCTGTTCTGTTCAAGGTGACGGAACGTGTGATCAACGACAAACTGCTTATATACCTCGAGAAAAACAAAATTATTAACGACCATCAATAGGGATTTCGGCGGGACCGCTCGTGCGGCGATCTTCCCGCGTATGTGACGCATGTTTGGGGGCGGTGCCTGGAACCTTTTTGGTAAGATACAAATGGTTGAAATGGATAATTCTAAGGCTTTTGACTGGGCTTTGCACCGATGACTTGTCAACAAACTGCCATCTTACGTACTTTCCGCATCCTTATGTACGTGGATTGCCGACTTTTTGAGGGAGAGGTCGATTTAGACGGTTGCTGATGGTTTCACCTCTTCTTCATACTCGATAAATGCTGGCATCCCACAGGGATCAGTTCTGTCTCCGACTTTGTTTTTGCTGTACATCAATGACCCTTTGACATTTCATTGTTTATTTATTTATTTATTTACGGACGAATAGTCCATTAACAATATAAAAATACCACGAATAAAAAATAGAGAGATGACAATGGAAGGAGGGTACATATATATGAAGAGCATTGACAAAATACATATAATATAAAAGTAAATAAAGAAGATAGTATAATATAAATTCATATAATATAAAAGAACATAAGTAGCTTGAAGATGGATTTAAAAGACTTTAAAAAATCACATTGCGTATCGACTGCCGAAAGTCATTTAGGCTTACACCAAAAAATTCAGTGCTTTGATTTGCGTTGACAAGTCTCAACATTCTGGTTAAAGGAGAATGATATCCATAATTAGTAGAATGTTGATTGAGGAACAGCAATTCATTATTTCGGAGTCTACGGGAAGGGATGTTGAACTGGATAAGTTGTAACAAAGCAGGTGTGTCAGTAATACTGTTGATAATTTTGAAAATGCATATGAGATCAGAGTCCTTTCTACGATTTTCTAAAGAAGAAATGTTTAAAGTTTGTTCAATTTCATCATACGAGTACTCGCCTCTTTCAAGTCTTAACCTCCAAGCAATCCCTCGCAGGAAGCGATGTTGTACAGATTCGATGTGATAAATATGGACAGCATAGAAAGGAGACCAAATAACACTAGCATATTCAAGGTGAGGGTGAACCAGCGAACAGTAAAAAATTTTAAGTGTACTTTTATGTTTAAAGTCAGATGTAATTCTATGAATGAAGCCGAGTAGTTTAAGTGATTTGTTTACAATGTTATTGATGTGATCACGGAAAGAAAGTTTGCAGTCTAGAGTGAACCCAAGGTCCTTGATAGATGTGACAGTAGAGAGACAAACATTATTTAGTTTATAATCAAACTGAATAGGTTTTTTGGTTCTGTAAAAGGAAAAAATAAAAAATAATAAATTGTTACGCGGATAACACTACAGTCCATCTTAGCTTTTTGTTTGAAAAGCCCCCAAAGGGCTCACAAACTCCAACGGCTCGGAGGGCTTTGAAGCAAAGAATGGACGGTTACCGCGAGAGTGTTTTCTCTTGGGGTAAAAACAACCTCGTTGAATTCAATGTTTCAAAGACCCAATCATGTCTGATTACGTCTAAAAGGGATCGAAATGAAAATCTGGTCTCCTTCAACGAAAGCAATCTTCCGAACATGCTCTCCATTGATATGCTTGGTGTAACTCTAAGAGACCAGCTCAGATATGGGGCTCCATCGAAGCCAGGGTAAAGTTAGCCTCTTAAAAACTAGGCGCACTGTACTTTAATAGTATATAACTGCTAAACCTGTACAAATCGCAAGTGCGGCCCATCGTTGAATTTGGCAGCCCAGGCGTCGCGTCGGGTGGGAATACTATCCTTGTTCTACCGATATTTCAACACCTCTGCCATAGGTCACCCCAAGTGGTTCGCTACGTTTGGTGATTTAGCAGGAGTGCCCGGGTTCATGGGGTGAGGTTTCTCCAGATCTTGGAGGCGGATGACCAGGACACACTGAACCCCAGATTCCTAGCCACCCCTTAAACCCTTTTCCTTCCCAGAAATCTCATCTCCTTCCTAAAAAAAAACCCTCTACACAGCATCCCCAAAGATGACACAGGCCCTAAGGGGAAATTATTTTGCTCAAGGCCTCCTGTGTAGAGTTCATATATAAAAAAAAATTTCAATGAAAGATTCTCCGAGGAAATAGCGTCGGGAAACACGCCAAATGCGTGCCCAACATATGTACACGTTTGACATTTGTCACATGCGAACGGGTCATTTCTTCGGATCGTTCTGGTGTTCAACAGCTCGACTGTGGAACGATTTGCCGGCCTCTATGTTTCCTCCTTCCTACAACATTGGTCTCTTCAAGACCAATGTTCATTCTTTCCTCTCCTCATAAAGACCCCCTCCACACTGCATCCCAGATGACATAGGCCCTGAGGGAAATTATTTTCTTCAGGGTCTCCTGAGTTAATGTAAAATAAAAATAAAACTTCATAAAAGAGAAAGTGCATTTCTTTGGAGACTGTTGAGGTTGTTTACTGCATTGACACCATTCTTCAACTTTGTTCTGTTCATCAGAGTGGATTTGGAAGTTGTTGGATCTTTGAATTTGATCTTGATGGGCCTTGTTTGGTCTTGATTCCAAACCGATGTATCTTGATTTCATTGGGATTAAATATGTTTAAAAACCCTACAGAGATGATGAAACGTTTTGAATATCTTCGGTGATTCTCGATGCAGTCGACTGATAATTTATTGCTCTCGGGGATGTAAAATAGTATATTTATTTAGATCTCTACTTCCTTTCCTTCAGTGCAGTTAGCATCTCACAAATGTCGGTCACATTGTTTAAAAGTGACGGGTTTGAATGTGGTTTCTTTTTTTGCGTTTATTTGTATGCCTGAAGTTTACCTTCCAAGGTGCTGTTTTGTCTGTCAGCTACCACTGCCAACATGCTGCCAATTACGGCTAATATTTCGCCTGCTATCGGAGTGATTTTTGCCATTTGTCTGTTGTTAAATTTGTTACCAGGGTCAAGAAGTACCTTGTTTATAGCTTTGACTGCCTTTTCTGCAGGCAAAACTTTTTCACAGGCAAAACGGTTTCAACTGAACTCCATTAGTACCTATAAGCTCTTTACAAAATATATAATGTTTTAAGAAACTGTTTATGTATTGTGAAATATCGAAGTGTTTATTAGTTAACTGGCTGACGATGTGTGTGCACATTTTCCACGCTCCTATCTCAGATGGCGGTCAATATCTTTCAGAGCAGGAAATCTTGGCGTCACCTACAGTTTAACGTACCCATAAATATGTTTCTTGTCGTTTCAGAATGGACGGATGAAACCCTCGTAGCTCAAGCTCTGGCTTTCTTCGTAGCTGGTTTCGACACAACGTCACAAGTAGAATGCTTCACAGGCCACCATTTAGCTATACGACCAGATATCCAGAAGAGACTGCAGGAGGAGGTGGACGAGGTATTTGCCAGAAACAACGGGAAAATCTCCTTCAGCGATATCAATGGGATGAAATATATGGATATGGTGATTTCAGGTATTTGTAAAATCACATTGATAAGTTAATATTGTTTTAATAACAATATGAATGACACTGAGAGCTCTAATAATTTTTCTCTTACACGCGTTGTTCGTGAGAAAGATAAAATATTGCAAAATATCGAACAACAGGTGGTGTTCCTAAGCTTTTTTAGAATAATTAATTATTTTTTTAATAGATTTTTTAGGTTAATGGCTTCCTGCATAAGAATTTAAGGAAACAATCAGTGCCATCCGAGTTTTCAATGATTTTCAGAGACATTTTATTCAAAATTTATGATTTACGGATAAATAAATAAATAATTGGCCTTTTTTATTTTAAAGAAAATCAAACATTCCCGGGTTACGAATAACCCAACAATTTTTGAAAATCTCTTACTATCACAACACTACCCGGAAAATGTTGCTTGTGTCGTGATAGAGGACTTAGCCAGCCGATGAATCGAATATGCGTCATTCGGGGACCCAAACGTGATGCCCACTCAGCCACTGACCAGTTTTGATACTTTTTTTAAAAATCTTGGTAAAGGGATATTGTTTTTAGTGAGGTGTGTCTTTTTCAGAAACTATGCGGTTATGGCCAGCATCGGCAAGGTTGGATAGGAAATGTGTAAAACCATACACACTACCCCCCGCAAATGAATCGGGCGCTAAAGAAGTTAAGGTAAAATTGGGCACAAAAAATTAATACATTACTATATATGTATCTTCTTATTCTTCGTAAAATATAAAACAAAGTCTGGTTAGTTACACCATTTATAACTCGAGAACGCCTGGACCGATTTTTATGATCTTTGATTTTTTGAATAGCTATTAAAACATCGGACAAATTCACGAAAAAATAATGATGAAGAAAATTTTTTTCCTCATGCATTTTGTATGAAACGAATTCTCATCTATTGAAAGAGCTGCAGCAATATTTTGATAAGTATAATATTGAGTAGTGAGTGAATTCAAAAAATTCAAAAACGTCAAATGACTATGTGCTGATTGTTTTCCTTTTGTTCGTAAACATATAATGCTGCCCCTTTTTCTTACACACTAAATATCAATAGTCGAAAATGAGACAAACGGTGAATGTATGTTTGCACCCCTCCAAAGGAGAAAAAATAATTAATAAATCTCCCTCACACGTATAAAGAAAATAAATCGCAATTCCCGTAAATAAGTGGAAAAGTAAGAAAATCACAAAAAATATTAATCCGTACATAACGCCATCTCTGAGAGTGATAAAAACAAAACACGGGACACAACAGCTATTGATTCTGAGGCGGTACGAAGTTTTCCGGTTCAGCTAGTATATATATGTATATCAATCGGAATTTTCGTGGGTTGCAAAATTTTTTTTTTTTAAATCTTAGTAAATATTAGCATTTTTTTTTCATTTACTAGATTCTTATATTTCTTGAAGAGATGAATCATTTAAATTTACTGAATTTAAAGTTAATTTTCTTTATAAATAGAGCGGCGTCATTTGCGCCTTGCAATTTTTACCCCATGTGGGTAATTTAAAATGTTACCTGGCTATTTTAGGCCTTGTATTTCATCGGTAGGGAAAAATTGTTATCTAAAAACCCTACTAAATTTGCATGTTTTGCTAAGCTGGGATTTGGGAGTGGGAAGGAGTCGGTCATGTCCTTATTATTTGGACCTCTTCCGAATTTGCCTTCGGGAATGAGGAAACCATGAAAAACTTCATCCGGGAAGAGTCGGCCGAAATTTAACATGAAACTTGGCGGCCTTCAGTGATTTTTATAATAAACATACATAAGCATACATATTATACAATATTATATAAATATAATATTGTGTAATATGATAAATCTCCCTCACACGTATAAAGAAAATAAATCGCAATTCCCGTAAGTATACATATTATAAGCATACATATTATACAATATTATATATATATAATATTGTATAATATGATAAATCTCCCTCACACGTATAAAGAAAATAAATCGCAATTCCCGTAAGTAAGTGGAAAAGTAAGAAAATCACAAAAAATATTAATCCGTACATAACGCTATCTCTGAGAGTGATAAAAACAGAACACGGGCAGTTGCGTTATCGATAATTGCTTCATTGTGTAATTTTTCAGTTAATAAAAAACTGAATTTAATTCGGCTAATAAGTTAACACAACAGCTATTAATTCTAAAAACCCTACTAAATTTGCATGTTTTGCTAAACTGGGAGTTGGGAGTGGGAAGGAGTCGGTCATGTTCTTATTATTTGTAGCTCTTCCGCATTTGCCTTCGGGAATGAGGAAACCATGAAAAACCTCATCCATCCGGGAAGAGTCGGCCGAAAGTTAACATGAAACTTGGCGGCCTTCAGTGATTTCAGTATATGAAATCCTGCGTTGTGTGGTGAGGGGTGTGTGTGTCTGTTTTTATGTGAGATATATATGCATACTATATGGGAAATTTATAATAAACATACATATTTTACAATATTATATAAATATATACATAGATGCATAAACATAAGTTTGGGGGGGGGGGGGGGGTCTGGTGTTTAGGAATATCTACTGCTCGCTCAGTCGTCCGAGTCTTAATCTGGTTCATACCAGATATGGTTCAGGTCCATCAGGATATGTTTGGGTAGTCTGTGTGTATATCTGAAAGTAAAGTCACTGGGTGCATTGTATTGACCGATTTCCTTGATTAGTCTGTTTTTACTATGTCTGAGAGCTTTGTAAAATCGGTCTGTCAGTCTGTGCGTTTATTAAAATAAGGTCGGTATGTCTTCTCTGGCATGTAGTCTTTTAAGATTCGTTCTGATTCTAGTATTGTATGCGATTTTAATGCAGAGATTTTGAAGCGTATGTAGATTCATATGGGCAGTATGAGAAATACTACTCCACACGGGAATAGCATACGTCAGCACCGGTCGAATGAGCGAGTAGTAGATCAGGAGCTTGGTTCTGGGAAGCAGCGGACGTCGTCTGTTGAAGATAGCGCGATACTTGTCACAGTAATTATAATAATCTGAATTTATTTCTAGTTAAGCGGGAATGAAGCAATATGGATCCCAATTAACGCCATTCACCACGATCCCCGGTACTATGAGAATCCCACTAAATTTGACCCGGAAAGATTTTCCGATGAGAACAAAGGGAAAATAAACCCAATGACGTATATGCCTTTCGGGGTCGGACCTAGAAACTGTATTGGTAAGTATTTTAGAATTGTTAATTTTTAAATCATTTCTTTAAAGTATTTGAAGCAGCATTTTCCGTGTTTCTATCGGCGTTGTCAGTTTGTATATTGACATACTCGGATCCTACTCAACTGACAATAATTGGTTAAACGTTTCCAATTTATTTTCCAGGTTCGCGATTCGCCCTAATGAGCATCAAGGCCATAATGTTCTTCTTGCTTTCAAAGTTTGACTTCGTTCCAACGGCCAAAACACAAATTCCTCTAAAGATGGATAAAAATTACATCTTCGCGGTGACAGAAAGAGGATTCTGGGTTGGATTGAAACCAAGAATTAAAGATATCTAATTTTGTGATGGAAACTGATTTGCAGAAATATTTTTCACCAACCTGTCGACGTAATTTAACGTTTCCTACTTGACCTTAGTCTAAAAGAAACATTACGATGTAAAAATACGAAAAATAATCAATAATATTAATATGTAAAAATGAATGATTCTTTGTTTGTCCCTTGTGCATTCCTAAACTATTCTTCCGATTGCGATAAAACTAAGGTTACTATATTATATAATGGTGAGCTCTGGCATTATGAAATTTATAAAAAATAATAATTAAAAAATGTATTACATATAGTTTAGAGGCAGGGAGGGAGGAGGGAGGAGGGAGGAGGGAGGAGGGAGGAGGGAGGAGGGAGGAGGGAGGAGGGAGGAGGGAGGAGGGAGGAGGGAGGAGGGAGGAGGGAGGAGGGAGGAGGGAGGAGGGAGGAGGGAGGAGGGAGGAGGGAGGAGGGAGGAGGGAGGAGGGAGGAGGGAGGAGGGAGGAGGGAGGAGGGAGGAGGGAGGAGGGAGGAGGGAGGAGGGAGGAGGGAGGAGGGAGGAGGGAGGAGGGAGGAGGGAGGAGGGAGAGAAAAGTGGGAGAGGGGATGGAAACGTGAGAGGCGAGGGGGACGCGAGAGGGAAACGGGTGCGGGAATAGGGGCAAAGGGAGAGATTACAAAGGATACATATTAACGGTAGGGGGTAGAAGGGGGTAAATTTGGAAAATCCATTTTTCCCACACGGCACCAGACGAAAAACAAAAAAAACATTGAGTATCCAAAAGTAATTCAATAAATGAGTTTTCGAAAGTGGCAGTGCAACGCATGTCGGGTACTCAATAGTTGTTAATAAAAAGCCATATTTATTTACCTACTTCGGAAGAATGTAAAACTCTAAATATTATTTTACTCAACTCGTTTTTCTCAGTAAACAGTCTTTTAACATTCATTTCTTTTTAATTGAAAAACATGTTGGTATCTACTCACATTCGTGTTATAAATAGTATGAAATAAAGTAAAACAAGTATTTTAGAAAATTTAGAGTTGCTAAAAAAGGCCTGTGCGAGGGTATTATTCAAGTAATTCGATGGAATAACCAGACAAAATCGGAAATATGTCATTTTCAAAACAAATTCTTGACGAATTGAATCTTTTCAACAAAAAACAAATTATTTCCATAGTTATTTTATCCAGTAAAGGTTATATAGATATCTTCTGGGGAAAGACAAGGCAAGACACGGAACACAACCATTTTCATTGTCGTGGCTGCATCCGAGTGGCTCAGCTCTCCACTAAATGAGCAAAGGATGATGATATGGTGACCTCCCTGATGGACGACCCTTTGAAATTTATTTTAATTGATTTAATTATTTCAGTTTTAATTTATAAATATATCTCATATAATATGGCAGACTGGGATTGAAGTAATCTTCCAGTCCTGCTGGGCTAACAAACAAACAACTTAAACAAAAAAAAAATAATAAAAATAATAGAAATTTATTTAACATAAAATTGGACAAATAACCTCCAGCGATTTCATAAGACTCTTCATAGTCAATTAAAGCGACTATAGGTAACATAATCACGGAAATGAAAGAACTCAGGCCAAAAAAGTTTTAAAAGCCAGTGAGTCAACTTAAGAAAATCAGCACTTGTTTCCCATCACCCTGTAGACTGAACTTGGCTCCGTCAGTTCACTCAAAATGAAGAATTTAAGAAGTGCTTTAGATTCCAAAACTTTGATGACGACGAATATCTTCAAAATTTTGTGACAGTTTGGCTACATTCCCAGGCGGCCGAGTTTTATGCAGAAGGAATTTTCAAATTTGTGAAACGCTAAGACAAGTGCTTAAATTTAAATGGCGTCTATGCAGAAAAAGTGTGGAAAATTGAAGTTGAAGCATGCAGTACTTAAAATATTTTATCTACGCGATTATTTATATTTAATTACAATTAACGCCAAACAGCGCGGCAGGTAACTTTCTATTTTGAAAAAATGTAATCATATCTCACGATGAATATGAGGTTGTTAGATAAGAATCATTAAAATCATCTTAGGTATTCTATCCAGTAAAGCTATGCAACTTCAATGACGCCAGAGCTCACAGTTCAAGTCACATTATACTATTAAATCTGCGCGTTATATTTTGATAAACTAATGTGGTGCGGTAGGCGGAAGAGAGAGGCAAGATTTGAAAAACAACGAAGCAGGATTAAACATAAGATTGCAAATGAATTATAACACAATGGTTGTTAAAATTTAATAATAACTGGGTAATATAATATATTAAATACTTTTATAAAAATACTGTGAAATAATCAACCAGAGCATGTTACTGTCACTATTTAGGATCCCTATTTTTTATTCCAAGCCAGAATCCGTTTTCTGGCTCAAAGGTGATGGCCTTAAGGGAAATCTTCATTGGGTTGGAGGTCTTGGCAGAAGGTACCAGCGTGAACTTTTGCAGCAGTTGGAAAATTATGGCTTTGCACTCCATCAAGGCAAACCTGGAACCTGTGAAACAAATAAAAAGTGGACGTTAGAATTACTTTCTTATGAAGATGCATCTCAACATATAAGAACCAATAATTCAAATTTATTAAAAATATGTTAAATTTTCAACCCGCAAAACATTTGCCTGGCGTGTAGCAAGCCTACATTAAATTTGAAGTTGCGGATAATACCACAGAGCATTTTCAATTTTGCCCGTATGAATTATCCATTTTTACGATTATATAAATAATATTAAACTCTTACCAATACAATTCCTAGGGCCAATTCCGAACGGTAGATAGGACAGTGGGTTGATGGAGCCCTTGTTTTCGTTGGAGAATCTCTCGGGGTCGAAAGTGTCAGGATTCTCGTAGTATTTAGGATCGCGGTGGATTTCATGAATAGGGATCCATAGTCCGTCTCCGGGGTTTAACTAGATACATAAGACATAAAAGGTTGTTAAGGTTTATAAGAAACTGTATGAAATATATTGATACATTGTGAGAAGAAACTGTAAAATCGAAGCTTTCCTTGAATGCTATCGGGGATAGCGAAAGATACTTTTTTATGACTATCGGGTGGGTTTGTCCAGCATGAATAGAGTGTGTTGATTCAGTATGTAATAGGTCTTTTTGTCTAGCATTTAACAATATAATGTCAGGGTTTTGCAAATTCAAGATAGTTCCGGGTAATATAAAGTTTCTTACAGTAATTCCTTTTTCGGCAGAGTCATTTGGAGGTGGAAGAGTGTAGGTCTTAACACACTTTCTCTCCAGTGAAATGCCGGGTGGCCAAAACCTCAATGTTTCTGTAATATATTTAATAGTTAGCACATTTAAAAATTATTTTTTGGGTTAACACTTAAAAAATAATTAAATATCAAATATTGAAAAATTGTGTAACTGATAAAATTTTTACAATGACTTTGTGAAAACTCCAAAATTTATATATTATTATAAAATGATAAATACCTGTGATGACCATATCCATGTACTTCATTGCATGCAGGTCTGTGTAGTTGACCTTCCCCCCGCACTTTTCTGATACCTCATCCACTTCCTCCTGCAGTCTCTTCTGGACCTCCGGATTCACAGCTAACTCGTGGACTGCAAAGCACAGCAGGTTGGATGAAGTCTCGTAGCCGGCAAGGAAAAAAACGACGGCTTGTGCTGTTATCTCGTCGTCGGTCCAATCTAGAAAGAAAATATTATTAAACTAAGAAAATACTCGGACGGATTCTAGCATAATTAAAAATGATTTTCTATTGCAACTTTACGTGGAGAGATTTTTTTGGGGGTTTTTTGTAGAAGAGAAACGGGTCACAGGAAGGCGTTTGCGCAGAGGAGAGATTGAAGATAGCGGATGGTCCCGTGAATTTGTTTTTTGAAAGTTATTTTAATCAGAATAATAAAGGGAGGTTACAAAATTATTACTTTTATTGATTAAGAACCAAGTGTTGCGAGGACTGCAAGAAAATTCGGGGCCCTTAGAATCTTAGGGATCTTTGTCAATATCGAAAGTTGGATGTGAGAACTAATAGAACGATCCATCCGATCTACAAAACGGTTAGGGATGGTGGTGTGTGCCCTCTACTGATGAAGTAACTGATGATTATGTAATATTCTCATAACCTTTACATGTAGTTTTATTGTAGAATGTTCAAGCCAGCAACAATGAACTTCCCTTTTCACTGCTTCACTTTAATCTAAAACTTTTTCCATGATTTGGTTCAGCTGCGCCCAGTTTGAGTGTTGGTGACCATTTTGTAAAATAGCCTGTTCCTCGGTTTCACTG
The DNA here is from genome assembly GCA_917563855.2 of Limnephilus lunatus. NCBI lineage: Eukaryota > Metazoa > Arthropoda > Insecta > Trichoptera > Limnephilidae > Limnephilus > Limnephilus lunatus. Next base: position 29,861,258 of record OU830596.1, read on the forward strand.
TGATCCAGTGATAGCTAGTCACCGGGACAAAGTAGCCGCAATAGGCGATGAGGTCATATGTAATATATTATTCACAACTATAAGTATAACCGTCAATCTTTCCATATCCGAAGAGATACTCAAATTTACAAATCCATAGTATTTTTACCTGGCAAGGATACGTCTTCATGCGATCTGCTAACGTAAGCGGCACCTTCCTATGACAAATTCTTGAATTCGAAATCGAATTACAATGGTAGCTTTGCTTGAAACATCACGTATACAGATGTTTATATGGCGCGGCGCGTACGGCGCGGCGTCAGAGATGCACTCAAAGTCGGGTTCTTCAATTTCAACCGTACATATGTTAATAACGTTCGATGAACAAATTTATGAAAATGTAAGAATGATAAAAATATACCACCCCGACCTCCATGGACATCGTTTTGTTAGGACTTGGAACGAAGGCTCCGGGGGTGGGAAGGAAGTTGGAGTTTTTGACCGGTTATACAGGCAATTTTGAGCCAATATTGAGTTGTGGGACAGAGAGGAATTAATTAGAATAAACGCTATTAGGTACTATATTCTCGCAACTTCTGGTATTTTGCTGCTTCTTCATGCTTCGTTTTGGCTCTTCTAGTTTCTTGGTGGTTCTCCTACTAAAAATATTAAAATAGGAAAGTAATTTTTTAGCTAACTTCTCTTGACTATCTGCTTCCCCACTGCCGACTCCAGCACCGTTGCGAACCCTGCGTCCGAGCTGCCTTCCTCCTTGCTCTCATGCTTCAGAGACCCCTTCTTGGCCTCCATCAGCAGTTGGATCATGTCTGGTCTGACGATGTGCTGCTCCTCGCGAGTCTGCATTGTGGTCGACACCAGGTTCCTGAAGAACGCGCTGACTTTCGCGGATAGGATGGTAACATGTAGCATCTGTAATAGAAATAAAAAATATCTAAAAAGAAAATACTTTGTTTTAGGTCACTTTATTGATATTTTATAGTCTACCGGTTTCGGTACCTCCGTACCATCCTCAGGACTGTTATAAAAATATTATATAGTGTTTTTCTAACAGTCCTGAGGATGGTACGGAGGTACCGAAACCGGTAGACTATAAAATATCAATAAAGTGACCTAAAACAAAGTATTTTCTTTTTATTTATTTAAAATGTCAAGTCACAATGTGTTTGCTTCTTTTGAAAAATTAAAAAATATCTATTTAGTTTGACGAAATGTGTTATTTTCAAACCCAAATTATGGCAAATAAAACCAAAAGCGATATATTTTTACGAATAATTGAAAATCATCCAGTCTGTGAGTACCAGAATCACAGTCACAATAGAAACATTACTTGAAATTACATTATCTGTATTTTGGGTAGGTACCTAAAATGGCTGTTAAAATACTTTGTTTTTCTATTATCCTTCTTGATCCACTACCTTTTTTCTACATTCTCAGTAACAAACAAACTAAACATATTTAAGCCTTTTTCTCGCAGGGGTAGGCAGAGAGCACGGACCGCCAAATAATTCGGTCTCTGCACACTAATTGCTTCATTTACATTAATTTTCAATTTGGGAGGTGGGAATGGGTACCGCCGCCCCGGGAACCTTTAATGGATAACCAACACCTCTGCCATAGGTCACCCCAAGTGGTTTGCTACGTTTGGTGTTTCGGTTTAGCAGTTTAGCAGGGGTGCCCGGGTTTATGGGGTGAGGTTTGTCTAGGTCTTGGGGGCGGATGACCAGGACATACTGAACCCCAGAAACCTAACCACCCCTTAAACCCTTTTCCTTCCTAGAACTCTCCTTTCCTTTAAAAATCCCTCCACACAGCATCTCCAAAGATGATATATGTAGGCCCTGGGGGAAATTATTTTCCTCGGGGCCTCCTGTGTAGAGCTCATGTAAAAAAAATGCATCGTCTCATA